>VZSF01001215.1:0-86863 GCA_013398295.1 Chionis minor
ATATATATTATATTTATATATAATAAATACCAATACTATTGGTATTTATTTGGTATAGCGGGGAGACCAGCAGGCTGTCGTTAACAGTGTGCTTAGATGTGGGTGGTACCAGTAGGGTCCCACAACGGGCTGGTTTACAGCCCCCCTGGCTCCCTTCTTCCTACCCCTGAGGCAGGAGGGGCCCGGGGGATGGACAACCTTGTTGGAACACTGGTCAAGACTGGAATTCCCTGCCTTTTCCTCTAGTTTTAGGGAGGCAGCGGGTTACCGGCTTATCTTAGCTAGTGGACAGTGTCTGTCCCTGCCACCATTCTTGCTTTTAGCCCACCTTCTTACAAGCAGGAGTGAATTTGGCTTCCTTTTTCTTACCATTCTCATATGAAGGAAAACTACGAATAAGTAGTATTTACGTCAGCAGGATCACATTTATAAGCCATAAATCAAATCCAACAGACCTTGAACACCTACTTGTAGCTTACAGACCACAACTTTACATGTCTTGTGAATCCCGACGCTGAACCGCTGGATTTAGTTTCCGCGGCATGTAGAAGGCACATCAGCAAACTGCCCTGGCCCCAGAGGGGTCTGTCGCCTGCCACGGTGACAAGCAGCGTGCTGACACGCATTCAACAGCAAATAGCACATGCAGCATCTTGTTCACAAAACCCCAGCTTCTGTCAAATGAAATTAAGTAAATGATAAGCCGAGTTGCTGTTGTATCCCCTGCGTGCAGGACTTCCGGTCTTCTGCATGCAAGACTGGAATTCTGCCTTATATCCCTGTGTTTTGTCCTCGTTACACGTAGGCATTTTACTTCATTGGCTGTATTATCCTTCCCTTTGAATCCCTGCGTTCTCCTATGTGATGCTTTGTGCCACTCGAAGGTGAAGTGTGGTGAGTATCTTCTCAGTTAGGGTGAGGACTTCCCCTTCCTTTTGTTGCAGATTTTGAAAAGAGAAACAAAGTGAGCCCCTGCATGACAGACAAAACAGTCGCCATGTGTGACAAATAGCAATTCTTGTGAACAAAAGAATGAGAAACTGGTCATGCTCTCTTAAAAGGTGGTGAAGAGTTTGCCCTTTGGTTGACAAAGGAGATGGATTTGAAACACATTAGTGGTGAATCCACTAAAATAAACTTTCCAAAGAAGTCCACCGCCACACAAACGCATTCAGGAGTAAATACTACTCAAAAATTGCAGTGTGCTCACGTGCGTAACGTTGTGCATGGTCAACCTGTGCTAGAGTTGCTCCCATTTGAAGTCAGTCAAACCACGATCTGTAGAGCTTTCCGTTTCATGTTACGCTTCACCTTCTGCACAGCACTATTTATGACGGAGCTCTTCTTGGTGCAGACTGGAGAACAATAATTGCTACTCAAATGGAAAGGGAGGGAGGGAGGGGGAAGGCATCCTGCCTCTTGTTTGCACAATTCTCTTCCTTTAAATGAATAAGAATGATGAAATTTGATGAATTTCTCCCTTCAAAGGAGAAGACCCGTGAGTCTTGGCCGATGTGGCTCTTCCGAGGCAGTAAAGCTGTGCTGACGTGCCTCTGTGAGCCGCCTCCAGCTCTTCAGTGCTGGTTTTACCAAGATTATGTCACTGGTGGCTGCGCCGCGTCGGAGAAGACACAGCTCTGGGTGCAGGCAGGTAGGAGTGCAATTCCCTCCACCACTGCATCCACGGTGCTTCGCTTTTCCTGCTGTTCCTTTACTGTTACAGGGAGGGACAGGGATGACTCTCGCACCGTCTCGCAGGAGAGCTTTCCTGTGTCTGCCTGACGATCAAAAGAGGGACTTGTCGCTGCCTGGGGTTCACTAGGGTCCTGCGATGCAGTGACAAGCAGCCTGGTAGAGCTACAGGTAAGAGATATATGTTTATTTAGCCATCTGCAACTTCAAAGCACTCAGCCTATTGAGAAAGGGCAAATGCACATTCAGTACTCACTCCAGGCAGGAGCAAGATCCCCTTCGGAAGCACGTGGGCAATTTTGTTCTTGGGAGGCATCTGGGAATTTTACAAAACCTCCCTGCTCTGTGCTGCCTCAAATATGGACAAGATGCCCAGAGATCAGGTAACAGAGACACCGTGTGATGGAGAGATGTGGAGATGGCCGGTGACACCCTGCTGCCAGGCAGGGCAGGCAGAGGAAAACCCACCGAAAACCCAGGAGCCCCTCCAAATGAACACGTGGAAAACGGGCACTTCAGTCCTTCCAGCCTTTCTTTCTGGCAGCAGGGTCAGAGGTGATAAGCCTATCAGGGGACTCTTTTTCCCGTACCTATCTCACCAGCATCTTTAAAATAACGGAGAGGGGAAGAAAAAGGAAAGGAAAAAAAGGCCCCTGCTACGCTCTGGGAGCTGCAGAGGTTTGGGAGGGCAGAAAGTGGGTTCCCAGGGATCCCCCATGAAGTCACTGAAAACAAAGAGCAGATTTTTATCACATAAAGATGTAGGTGACTTTCTTTTCCCTTCAAGTACAATTAGATAATTTAGACCCTTGCCTTAATATGCCATTGCCCTTCTTGATACTAAGTCCGATAGAAGTTACATTGGATTTTTCACTGACAGTATCAAAGTTGCATCACTGTGTCCCCGCTCTGGAAAAACTTTGGTTACTAGCAAAGAAGTAAACACCTACCTCTCAAAGGGAACTTCCAAGGAGTCCTACATTCTCCAGTGGAGAGCTGGGAGATTGGGCTTGGAAAGGCTAAATTTTCTAGGCGTTGCAGATAATTTAGCTGAGCTACGGTTGAAACTGCGATTAAGGGGGGCTGGTGGTACGCGAGAGGCAGGTTGTGGAGCACATGTGATGGCAGAAACACACCGAAACGCCGACTCCGCTGTCTGTAATTGCATAAGCGGCTTCTCAAAAGGATGGGGAGATATATCCCAGGAAATTGTCTGTCTGAGGTTACGGAGATAATAAGTATTTTCAGAAATCAGCACCACTGCCAGAAAGTAAAGTGGAAAACCTGCCCCATGGAAACTAGAGAAGGCAGAGTCAGGAATGCTGGAGCAGGGAGAAAATATGGAGTGATGAGAAAGCCAGATAAATGGTAGGGGAAGACTCCTTTTGTAAAACAATCTGCTGTGGGGAACGTGAAAATTAGGTTGGCTCTTGGAAGAGAAGAATACCACCCAAAGCTGCTTTTCTGAGGAAGGGGGTTATCTTGGCTTGGTTCCCTACAGCTTTTAAATGCACAAGGGAATTTAATTAAGCATTGCTACTTTGCTAATTGTCAAGGCTGTTCTCAGAGGCTCCCGAGACCTTCCAGGCTCTGCAGCGTTGGTCCAGAGATGAGATTTCTCAATTAACAGTAAGATATGGCAAGCAGTGAGGTCTCGATGCCTTGGTCAAATACCAAGTCTGTCAGTTTGCGAAACATTGATGTAATCCTGCTGAGATGGAGCCAGCTGAGGGATTTATTTTGCCTGTTCTGTTCCTGCAAATTCAGGTGGAGTTTTCCACAGGGCATGAGCACAGGCTTTGCTTGCTCTGTGCCACAAGCCATCCTGCAGTGCTGCTGTGTGCTCTGCTCTGGAGGGACCACCCTTCGCAGGCGACGTGTCCCTTATGGCTCAGCCTAGAAGTGGGAGGTGACACGCAGCCAGCTACCAGCTTAACGGCTTTCAGATCCTCTGACGGAAAAAGCCACTGTATTATTAATTAAAACTGGTTTGGCCCTGAATGTAGGTTTACAATCTGTTCAGAATCCAAAAAAAAAAAAAAAAAGATCATGTTTGGGGCACCACTGGTCTGTTACTGAGACTTGCAAGACTACATCTCAAAATAGAAAGGGCATCTCGTGTTTCGCAGGTGTGCCTTCAAATTGAAGAAAGCTGACAGAGTAAGTGTTCAGAGCTTCCAGACCTTGTTAAAACAGTCCAGCCTTGAAATTACATAAAGGGGAAATCAGAAACAATTAAATCCCCTTTAGCCACACGGCAAGCTTTTGCACTTCTCTCCTCAGAAGTTCAGCTAAATGAGCAACACAAAGTGACTGCAGATCTGAACTGAGCGTAATAATAAAATATTCTTATGGCAAGGTGCAAGCCTTACCCTCTTCCCCTGTTTCCCCAGCTCTGACTGCCCTTCTGACTCTCAGGTACTTAATTTATCAGCAGAATCCTCAACTTCTGGGCTCCAGATAGGAAACAAAATACTCATGTCAGGGATGTCATCACGTCTAATACCTTCTGCCACGGCAATGAGTTTCCTCGGGCAGTGCATCAGCCTGGAGGGAAAAGACCAAGCATGGAGATGTCCTACACCACACAACCAAGTGGGGTAAGCAGACTATTTGCGTCCAGGCACCTGATGCCACCTCGCATTGAGGAGTGCTGTTACCCAAGCCACTTCCCAGCAGTGCGGTGAACAGGTACCTGAACCTAAAAGTAAGCTCAGAGCAGAGGAGAGGCCCCTGGGATTTGGCTGCCAGCAGATACTCATGTGTCTCGGAGCTGTGTCCTTCAGCCAAATGGGGCTGGTGGGACGAGATGGTGTGGTGGATGGATATGTTTTGCCTTAAACATCTCTTTGCCTGGAAAGGTGTAAGCTTTGACGATCGATTATCGTCGCCCGCAGACTCAGGGGCATAATTGGCGATAATCACAAAGGAAGCAAATACCAACACCCAGCTCTGCAGGGACAGGACAGCCGGTTCCTCTCTCACGCCCCATGGTTTTGCCTGTTGCCCAACAATGGCGCCAGAATGTGCCGAGCTTGCAAAACCAGGGCCCATCTACCATCGTCGAACAGATGTTTCCTGAAACTGGGCAAAGACTTTGGGACTGGAACTGTAGAAAAACGGTACCACCGGGAGCTCGAATGGGGACCCCCACCACCAAAATACCAGAAGTGAAGGGGACCAACGGGACGCCGCTGGATCCACAGGTGGTGATATCTCTTTTTCTCTTATCTTTCTCTCTCCCCTTCTTGTTGTAATCTCTATCTCCTTCTCTCTTTCGCCTTAGAAACTTATTGCACAGGACTTAATTTTCCAGTCCATGTTATCCTGTTAAGTAGTTGTCAGTGAGTTATCGTTCCTACCTATATAACTAGAAACAATATAAGGCATATAATTGTTGTTTAGTCATTGTATTAATAAATCATAAAATTGGTTGGCTGGTGTCGTTTCACCTTAATTCTGTCCAAGGGGATTGGTCGGGAGTAACTTGGTCATTAGTCCCAAGGCGGGGGGAAGAGCTCCCTTTCGGGCCACGACAGATGGGACACGCTTCGGATGTCACATCCTGCACCACTGGTACTGCTCAGCCCTGGTGCTCAAAGGCAGAAACACTAATGGTACCCAAGAGGACCACTGCAGGGTCTCTGACTTTAACACAATCTCACTAGTAGGTATCTTCTTTATCTTTGTAAACCACTGGACTATTCTTACTGAGCCCTCCTCTACCTCTTTCCTCCTCCAAAATGATTCAACAACCTGAAGCAAACGTTTGGAACTGAAATTTCTGCTGGAACAGTAGGCTTGTTGCAAGATTAATAAGAAGGAATGCAGAGTGTTAGACAGCTACAGGTATCACTACAAGCCCTTCCCATAACAACAACAGATTCAGACCAGTGTATCACGTCTTACACATGTATCTATATTAATAGCTTGGATCTCTTCTGGGATTTGGCAGGAGATCTAAAGTTGTATTAATGCCTTTTTCTTGCCTTATCAATAAAAAAACCCCCAACAACCATTAAGTAAGGTCCTAAGCTGTCATGAATTCTTTCTAGACATACTGTAATTGCTATTCCAAAAGGAGCAAAGTGCAGAGACTACAACTGTAGAAAAGTAAAAGAGAAGCTGTTATGGAGATTTAAAGCAAACAATACCTGTGTTGTGTCCTCTCCCCTCCAGATGGCTCATGCCTGAACGGCTTGCGGCTATTGCTTTTTTTGGTTTTTATTAGAGCTGAGTAACTTATTGATTTTTTTTTTTTCTTTAATGGCGTAACGTGACGAAATCCAAACTGACGTTCCATTTCACTAATGTACAGCTCCCTTGAGCCAATATGAATTTCATCTATGATGGCTTTGCAAGGGCAAAGGTCAGTTAGGGGACTTTCCCCTTAGCTCTGTCACAACCCCTTGAATTTTCAGGAAACTTTTAAATAAATCAGACATTTGCATTTCAGGCAATGCGCCCGACTCTGAAGAGTTTCTCCTATCCCATGAAAAGCGATTTTTACTTGAATGATATTTCAGTCAAAACTGATCAAAGATGACCCGATCCAATCCTTGAATACAACCAGAGTAGATTTAAAATCTGGTGTGCGTGCACTGGCTATTTTTCAGAGCTTGGAAACATGCTATAATCCGTACACGTGCAACTCCTACACTGTGGCTACACTCATCCAACCATCGACCCTTCCTTTGACTTAACTTTTGGGACTGAGTTACCTCGTGAACCCAGCCCACCCAAAGGCCAGTGGGATACCCTCTCTCAGTATGATAACCTGCCATATAGACACTGTTTAGGGGGAAGACTGTACCAGATGTGGTAGATCTCAGCTCGCTGACCTTCCTCGCTAATCCTATTTCTTCATTTTCTGGGGTACCACTGGCTAACGCGGAGAATTAGGGTCACAGTCTTTCTTCCCGTCTGGACTCTTTCACCCTTGTTGGGAGAGAAGGAACTACACCTTGGGACTTGTTGGGAGAGAGTTTGCTGCCCAGAGAAACCCTCCTGGGCCCTGCGAGGGAGGCTGTGCTTCCCAGAGCCCACCCAGCAGGGGAGCCCACCCCAGGGGCTGTTTTGGCACATTAGTGTTACTACAGGACCGGGCTACACTGTCAGCTCATAGGCAACTGCAAGGAACTTCCCTGGAAGGCTGTCAGCCCAGGACCAAAAATCACAAATAAATTTCCATATGTTGTCAGGATGAATTTCATTTATCGGTGTCTGCAGCAAAGTGAATTTGAACTAGCTTGTCTGATGGACTAGGTAGAAAAAGCTATTATTTTACAAATACAAGACAGACTAGTCTGTGAAAATTTCTAATTTCTGTTATTATTATTGTTTTACAGGGTCTGTTTGGGCTCCCACACTTCTCTGTAGCCTTAGCCGAGCCCACCCAAATTCTATTATCTGAGGTGGTTTTCCCACACAGCATCTGCCAGATCACCCCTAATAATGCACAAAGGTATTAGCTTGACAGGTGCCCCCCTTTTCTTTTCTTTTTATTTATACTTTGCTCAGAGTACAACACAAAGCAAGGTGAAGCCTCTCTTACTCTGCCTCTGATGAAGCAGAAATTATCCTTCGGAGGCAGGGCTCAGAAAAGGTATTAAATCAGGGCAGGGGGGAAATGCAGATGAGCTCTTTAGATAGGCTGTCAACAGTGCCACCAACCCCCACTAAATCTTCCCCCTTTCTTTGCAACTGACAGCTTCTTCCCACCATTTCTCTATATTTATAGCAGGTTAAATGAGTATATACGTGAAGCACATCTGGCACACAGCCAGATCAGAGCCTTGGACTCGCACGCGCTTACAGATGCAAAATACCGCATTTCTCACCGAGAGCGATCCAACGTGGCCCCAGCAGAGCTGGCCCTGGGTTGCATTTGCACTGGGGTAGGTTAGAGAGTCATTACATGACGCTTTCTGCTCCAAAACCATGAGGCTGAAACCTCCAGCTGATCACTGCAACACTTTCCACCAGAACCAGGAGGTCCAGCAAGATACCGCAGGAGAGTGTAAGAGTACCTCGGGTCCAGCAGTCACCCTTTACTTGGCCCATACTCTCAGTCTGCTTGCATTGCCCACCCTGAAGGGAGCTTAAGAAGATGGAGCGGAGCACACACCACCTGCAATGCCCATGGCCTTCCCAGAGAGGACGCTGGGAAGAGATACTCAGAAATACTCCCGTGAGGACAGCTGGGGTGAAAACACTTGTCCTTCCCTCCACCTCCAAGTCTGAGAAATTAAAAATATCAAAATTAAGTCCTCAAGAGAAGGAGAAAAAGGAGAAAAATCCTTAAAATCTGCATTTTCCTGGGTTTTTTTCCGCTCCTCCTTTCTCATTACTCATTTCTAAACTGTCATGGAAACAACTTTCTTTTCCACAGCCATACTTACCCGGCAAGCCATTTGAAGCTGAAGTATTATCTTAAAAAGAAGAATGGAGCAGTGGGACTGACCTTGATCCTAGGCTTAAACCACCCTAAATTTAAATGCCAGTTCGCTAAGAGACCTGAAACACACTACTCGGGCTCTGGGAAGTTAAAAGGAAAAAACCTAACTTTCTACTTCTCTTGCAAACTGTGAGGATTAAGACGCTAGGGATTATGAGTTGTTCAGTTCTTCAGTAATGTCTTTCTTCATCAGCAAGATCTGGCAAGATTAGGCGACTAATTTACTTGCTGATGTGAGAAATGTTCAAGTTCAGAGGATTTTTCTTGTCCTTACCTGAACTCTCACTGAAGAGGAGTTTTTCAGCTAAGTAATGATTGATTCAAAACCAAGTTATAGGTCTCAAGGGAAGAACATTTAGGGTTTTAATTCCCAATAGTCACGTCTAATTCACCAGCGAAAGACGCCATGACACCAAAAGAAGGAAATTGGTTACTTAGATTGAAAACAAGCTGAAAATTTGTCACAAAGAGCAGCTTCAAAAGGTGGGTAAAAAAGTCAACATGTTATAAAGTAGAAACAAACCCAGCAGCTAAGAAAAGGGAAGAAAAAAAATAAAGTCACAGATCTGCTGGATTAATTTCTCTGATAGATTTTCTGCTTCCATCCACTGCAATTAATTTTGGGTCAGATGGTTTACATCAGGCTTATTTCTCTTGATCCCCAAGAGTCTTGAAGTTATAAGGCTGGGTAACGATCTTCAGCCCCTGAGAGGCTTTAACACGGTTATAAGAGCCCTCTTTGGGAAAGCAGCGTGGTTTTCATCACTAGCTTGACTGGTTCGAATCTGTAGAGATTACTTAAAATCAGAGACCTGGAACCTCTCAGGGGTTTCTTGACAGCCTCTTCCAAACTCTGGCACTGTTCAGTTTGAGAACGCTTGTTTTATGGGATTTCCCATGGAAAATCTAACTGCAGGTAACATCTTGAAAGCCATAGAGGATGTCTGAGACCAAGAAATATCCCTCTCTCCCACGTCATGTGCCAGCATCTACACTGAGCAGGAAACTAATGACCCTTCCTGAAAAATAGCTTCTCTAGAGGGGAAGTAATTAGTCATACTCTCCAATATCACAAATGTAATAACTTTGATAAGAAATTGAATGTAGAAATATCGCTCCAAAGCATTTCCCTGAAATATGCCAAGGTACTGAGCTGGCTTCCAAGCATTTCTTAGCTTTCTACCCTGTGCATAATGAATGAACCACTTACAAATACCAGCAAACAAGTGATAGCTACTCTATCGCACGGCTGACAGCGCTCCATGGGACGCAGAAGGACGTGGTGGAGGTTGCCACTTTCTGTATGCACCCACATCACTGCTGCCGCCGCTCTCTTCTCCGGCATCGTTTGACGGATCTTTTTCAAGCATATTCATGAAAAGCACCTCAAAATTAGTTTTACGCAACGCAGGTAGAACTTTTGGAAGTAGTGGAGTGATGTCAAGAGGCCAGCGCTCATTTTAAAAAACAGCTTTGGGCTGGCATCCAGGGGGATATTTAGATGCCAAACACCCACGTGGTGGGAGCCGTAGGCAAGGCTCTCAGTGCCTGAGGCTGCGAGCGCAGCGATAGCCCTGAGCACTCACAAGGCTCCCAAAAGATCACAGACGTGGGCTAACTGTCGCTGCGATGCTCTCAGCACGCACGGTGTCGCAGCTTGGTGGATGAACTGCTCTCTGAAGAAACCCAGGGCCATTTTGCATTATTCCTCTCTGAATAAGACTTTCATCCAACCCCAAATGCTCACTCTGCTAAGATGAATCACACTCCCAGTCCTTCTGTATTGTTGCCAGAGCTCATTTCCCCTATTGTTCTTCTGTAAATTAGGGTAATTCATTCAAAAATGAAATTCAGTGCTATACAAAGGCCTTGGCAAACCCAAATGCTGTTGAAGACAGCATGGGGGATGCCAGGCCTCCTAAAAAGAGGGAATTTCACTGTAACTTCTTTTGGCAAGGTTCATAATTAATTTTGAAGCGAGCTCTTTAGAAACACAGCCTCTGTGCTTTAGTCCACCTTAATTATAAAAAAAAATATGCAAAACTTATTATTTATTTCCTCCTTCTCCTTCTTTATTTTTGTCTAATTGTTAATAATTTTAATTAACACCAGAATTTCACAACAGCATGTCATCTCCTTCTTTTTCATTATAGGTGTTAATTGCAGACTCAAATAAAAGGTGAAGAAGAAATTGAGGTAAACATCAAAAGAAGCACAACACTGTTGGATGCGCGGAAGAACAATTACTTGCACAGTTGTCTTATTAGGGCTTTGGTTGATTTATAAGATTTATTAAAACTACTTTTTATACCCTCCTACCTACATGTAGTAATTTTTTAAACAACATATACGTGTCAAGCTATTTTCTTTTTTTTCCAAATAAATTATTTTTACTCAGACGTACCTTGCTCAGAACAGTTCACAGTCAGATCCAAAGCACACTCAGAACCCAAAACCTGATCTACATTTCTACTTTCGCTACTGTTTTTGGAAGATTTTTATCAGTAAGTGGTACTAGTCACACCAAATGTTGAGGGCTTCTAAAATCTTCACCTAATGAATGTCAGTTATCTCTGTGTACATCCATATGCACAGTTAGCTGTAAGCTGTACGTACATATGGGCACAGCAATGCTTTCCACTGATTATATCCCAGAACCAACATGTCTTATTGAAACACAGATGTATAAAAGCGAAGAATACATAATTACAGAACTTTATTGCACAAAGCAAAATCTTTCAAGTTTGTCAACAATTGGGACTTCCAGCCAGGGCACCTTGGATAAGAAAAGGAGGCAGGTGGTGTAGTATCCTATCCTATTTCCCAACGGCAACAATTTCGTATCGCTTTCTCCGAGGTCAAAAGAAGCAGGCAAACAACTCGGGAAAACAAAAACCCCTGAGGCTTCCCAGGACACGGGGAGGTCGGTGGATAGGTGTTTCCCAGCAGAAAGCAGGCATTTCTGCAGTCAGCGCAGGGGTGAGATGGTACCCAGGGCTGCCCGAGAGCATCCGGAGAAAGGGCAAGGGCAGCACCAGTGATCTCCAACGCTTTCTCTCCTGCCCAGGAATTAAGTGTAGCTGCAGTCCCTGAAAGCTCGACCAGCGAGGATGAGGAGGTTGCCGGTGTGTGGCCTTAGGAGCCACAACCTCTCCAGCTGCTGCAGCTACATCCTCAGGCGGAGTTAGTGGCCTGTCCCAACCCTCGCTGCTCACAGGTCCACGTATGGACACAGCAGAAAAGCAGAGCAGACAGCTCAAGGTGGAAAGCTCTCTCATTTTCCCAGCTTCACCTGCCAGAGTTTGTGAGTCTGAGCACCCCATCCTGGTCCTCAGCCATGCCAAAAACAGGACCACAGCATAACTTGGCTGCTGGTCTAGGTCTGCCTTCAAGATGCACTATCCCTAATGCCATCCTCTCTCGCTTTCCCCAAAAGGTCCAGAGCCCCTTAGCTACATTCCAGGCAATGGGAGGCACTGGATGGCCTGGCCGAGCACCTCTCTGCCCCACCAGCGCTGCTCAGGATGCCCCTAAGGTCCCCCCAAAGCTCTGTGCACCCTGTCGGGTTGGGGTGGGATCCGTCCAGCCGTGGGGATGCAGAAGGGCACTTTCCTCTCCTTGCCTGCCAGGGAGCACAGGAAGGACGGCCAGGGGCTGAGGACATGTGCCCACATTGACAACGCCATTACTCGCCACAGGCTTTATCCTTCTATATTAAAGCTCTATCTTTAGATAATAAAGAAAATAAACAAATATCGGATAGATCGTAACACGTTCCTTTTCTGCCCAGCGCTGACCCATGAAGCGCATGAATATTTATAAGACCTTTGTCCATACTAATTCTGAATAATACGGCCATCTCCATTTTATAGCTTCCATATGTGCTCCTACTGCCTTATGTCACACTGTCCTTGCGAGTTATGCGTAAAAGAATTAAGATTTCTTTATTCTTACCTGTAGGTCAGATTTGCTCTCAAAAACATCTAGTACTGCCGTCATCTATAGCCCCAATCCTATTCCTCTTCAAAATCCTGCCAGTTTTCATTCTGCACCAGCTCTCCTCCGCGTCCTGCTGCAAAACAAACACGTGTAAGTCCTGACCTGAGAAACTCTAGGTGCTTCCAGATGGCGATGGGTGAGTTCTCAGCACAGGGAATGACGTGCAGAGCGAGCTGTCGCTCCCAAGGCCACTGTCCCTCTTCCTCTATCAATGAATTTCCCCTAAAAATGTCATCGCTTTCTGTTTTCCAGCTGAAGTTTCTTAATAATTTGCATATATTTTCTGTTCTTTCTGGAGTTTTTGCGACATCCTGGTTTGCGTTATTCAACAGCAATATCAACTTTCTTTTTAGTAAGCTTTTGGCCTCATTAATGAAGGTTTTCTATCTAAAAAAAAAAAACAAAAAACCCCACAAAAAAGAAGGGCAAAGCAGACTAAAGGCTACTTCCGTCCTGCCCCCACTTCGCAGTCCAGCACAACTCTCCATCCCAAAGAGAAACTGCGCAATAATTTGCTGGGCAATCCCTCAAGGAAAGGTTTACTTGATTTAACTACAATATTTCACAAGCCTTTCCAATTAAAGCCCTCAAAAAGAGTCTCCTGAGGAACACTGCCGCACGCAGTCTCAATGCTTCATTTTTCTAAAGAAGTCCTTGTCCGCCCGTTAGAGGCTCACGTCGTATTGGTTTGGTCCCTCACCACCCCTTCATAGCCTGCACCCTCTCCTTTCCCTCCTTATTTCATGTAAAACAGCAGGTTTCTTATGCCCCCCAGTGCCTTTACTGTCTCCTTCGACCAGGAAAGACATAGGAAAAAATAAGATTTTTTTTCAGGCCATTTGAACGGAAAATCTGTCCGGGATTGGGTGTTTGAGGCACAGCCTGGCAGCTTCGAGGGCCACTTGGAGCAGGATGATGAAATTCCCCATTTTGCTCACTCTTGTTTCACTCTGCTTTTTGACTACTCAAGCTTTCTATTTCATTCCTTCCCCTATTTGCCTGCCAACTCTGAATTCCCAGCACTTGCTTTCTGCTTTCAAGTCTTGAGTACTCCCCTGTGAAATGTCACTCTCCTCTCTTGTGGATTTTCTTCTTCTTCAGGGTTTTGCCCCCGCCCCCGCCCCTAATTTCCATTTTTCCGAAAGGAACTAAGACCTGTTCTGCTTTAATTACTGCTCCAGTTATCATACTCCAGCCTTCTTCCAACCCCTTTCATTTTCACTGCTTCCTCCCAGTGGACCTGGCCCACTCAATTTTATAATTCCCTAAAATTTACTTTCTTAAATATAGTGCTATGTGCATAATTCATCCATAAATTGAATTTGTTTCCTACTGGGATAATCATACAATCTCCTGTAGCTTTTTTTTTTTTTTTTTTTACATTTGTTGTTATTCTTTCCTTCCTGGTAATTATATACATAAAGATACATATTTGGGGCAGGAAAGTAGAAGACATCAGACCATGCTTCCAACCCACATTTCCCTCTCCTTACAGAGACTTTCCTCTATTCCCAGAGACAAATACCGTTCATTTAATTCAACAGGACTGACGTTTCTAAGCAAAATAAATCAGACATTGCTTTACAGCAAAAAATAAGTTAGCCAGAGCCAGATAGTAAACTGATGTAAATCAGAATAGATCTATTTTCTTCAGAGAAACTGCATCATGTTCTAGCAAAAAAATCAGATTTTAAAAAGATTGATGGAGTTGTGCAGATATAGCACAACTGAGAATCAGAGCTACCTTAAAATCTGTTGGGGATTTTTTTTTTGTTTTTCTTTCTCTTAAAATTATGAGCTGACTTATTACATTGTTTTTTGAGCCATTAATAGTGTGGAGTCCAATTTAGAGGCAAAGCTAACTCGCAGGAAAACCAAGCGGCACAGATGACAAAATTATCACACCTTCCCTGGTACTGGCAAGCAGAATGAGGGCTGAATGCTTGCACATGTGGCTTACTCGCATTAGTGTGAAAACCAGTACTTTGTGAAAAAAAAAAAAATACAGTATTTTATTATTCAAATCTGACTCCTTTTTCATGTCAATTCCTGACATGACATGCGTTTTTGAGAGTCTTTCCTGTCGGGAGCGAAACGTGCTCACATGTATCTTTGATATGGTTTTATTTTTCAAATTATCACAGGGCAAACAGCGATGAATAACATCCATACAAATGTGTTGCCTTTCTACGTGCTTACTTCACAGTAAGTGAGAAGAGAGAGAAAAGCAACCCAAACAGACAGAAAATACACAGAGCATGACTATTTGTAACATATGTGCAAAGAGTTTCATACGGCAGAGACACATCCTGGGGCTCCTTGCTGCTCCTGTAATACAAATAAGAAATATACAAAGTACCTCATAAACCAGCTTGTTGGATTTTATGGCAAGAAATCCATCAGCTATCATATTACCATGCAAATCCTCTTATTGCATTGTCTGACAACAGCATTTCAAATAAAAAATAAAAAAAAAAAACCAAAAATCCCTAACAACCTGGAAATAAATTCTTTCCTTCAAGCGTGTCACCGGCTCCCATTAACAGTAGCGGGAGTTTCTCTGCAGGGGTCTGTCAGGGTGGGAATGGACTTGCCCACCCATCGTTCCTGCTCAGCAGACTAAATTGTGAATTGCTGCATATATATCCTTTTTCCCCCTGAGAGATCAAAGCCGGAAGCCAGGAATAAAAGATATTAAAAAACTCCACCCCAACAACCCAAGAATCAGGACAGTTCCAAAAAATATAGGTGGAGAATTATGTATCTGCTTGTTCTTTGACAGCTTCTGAATTAGTGAGACGACTTCCCCCCCAGAGTTTTCTGCGCCCCGCGGCTCTCAGAAGGTGCCTGTCAGCCCACATCTGGGCAGCAGGACAGAGTTGCAGCTTGTGAGTGGAATATACTGGAAAATATTAGAAAATCGTATTCATCGCTCTTCATAGAAAATGTAATTTTCCCAATGAAAAATTTCCAATACTTTCCTCCAGTACAAACTCTCACAAAAGAGATTTCTCCTGAATTCTGTATCTAAATCGGAATCAGTCAACTCCAAATAGCTTCAGAGATAAAGGCTATTTGTGGTCTTTTCTCCCTCTTTCTCTCCAGAAGTCTTTATAACTTTCTTTCCTTCTTAAAAGCAAAGTAAAAAATGCCTGTCTGTCAACATTAAACCCCATCACTTAAATATTACATAAAACTTCAACCCTAGAGGTCCTCTGCCTTTTCAAAAAAGTTACTATTTTTTTTTTTTTTATGTTTTAGAGTTTTCCTATCCTCTACCACTACTTGAGAGACCCAAAAGAGTATGGACAAATTTCAGCCTAAAGAAAGAAGCTTTTAATTTCACTTAATCTCATTGTTCAAGATGATGGAAAGAGTCAATCTTATACTACTTTCCCCTTTCCATAGCATAAAAACAGCGAAAAAGTGGGGTTGGTTTCCAGGAATACAGCTCGTGGTGCCAAGTGTCAACATCCATTATATTTGGTAAGAAAGATTTCCTGAACCTACAAACACCATGGGAAATATCCCACCGGCTGCACTGACAGGCAGTTTTTAAAATGGCTTGCCCCAAGCCAGTTTTGTGTAGATTTCCCTGCTACTATAATATCTTAGACCTTGCAGTCTCTCCAGTGAGTGTACCTTCCCCGCAGTGCTACAGGTCAGGCGGTAATATTGTCCCTGTTTTACAAAGCTGGAAGGGAGGTGCACCAGCAACTATCTGCCTCGCACTTTTGAAATATCCTACAAGTTATTTAGCCACCAAAAGCAGCGATTCCTCTGTTTCTCAAAACACTGCCACCAGAAAAGGAATCTCAGTTTGGGGATTGAGCTTGGGTAGGGGAGGAGGGGAGGTGACACACAACCACTCTTAGCCCCTCACCTCCTCCTCCTGCAACCAGCCCTGGTCACAGATCTGGGGAACTGATGTGGGTCATGTTCCTCAGGCCTCAACCGTTGGCATCAGTCTTTCTTCAGAGACCATCTCCACCTGAGCAAGACTAGGAAGAGAACTGACCCTAGCAAAAGTGCACGGTTTTCCTTCGATCCGGCTCTCTGAGCACCCGTCCCCAACAAGCCCGCCATCGGCCACGCTGTGGTGTGGCTGCCACCTCCACCAAACACCACCTCGGCAGCTTCCCTTCCTTCAGACGACCAAAAAATGGCAGCAGCCCCTGCCCACATCCCACTTGATATGCTGTCTGTAGAGACTTTGTTAATATTTCATATTTGCCAATTCCTGCGGATCTATATAAACAGGAAACAGCTTTTTAATCGACGCTGCTGAATAAACAGAAGCAATAGAGGGCAAAATGGCTCGCTGCACCCCTTTAGAGCCTGTGGAGCTAGAGACCGTATAGGGATGCTTGGCTGGCAAGCGCATCGCAGAGTCAAGCTGTATTTTGAATTTATCCTTTCAGTGGTGGTGGGAAGATAAAAGTCAAAGTTATAATGTCATATAATATATAAGAAAGTTAAATGGCGCAAAAACAAATCGGATGCTATGTTTGATGTATGGGGGAAGGGAAGAGCTGGATATACCCCGTGCTGTACATCTTCCGGGAGACAAATGAATTGGTGATTGAAAACTTATTCATACACTTCACAGGCTTCTGCCATTCACTAAATGGTAGGTAATAAACCTTATTGGATTTCAGATTTTGTGGGAAATGACGCTTTCATAGCTTTGTCCCTTTAATGGATACTCATTTAGGAAAGTACTATATAGTTTTTATTGCATCAAAAGGAATAAAAGATTTTAAATGAATCTTAACGCGCTCTCAAAGTGCTAGAGTCAGGGACTTCAAGCTAAATTCACAGCTACAACCAGACTCTTTCATAAGCTCTTCAATGGACAGAAGGAAAACTTTGGGGAAAGAAGTATTTTATTTTAACAAGCCTTAAGTCTCCTTTCTTCTTTGATTTACACAGGCAACCTCTTTTACCTCTCCTCAGTTTTCCTTCTCTTCAACTTTTTCTTACACCTCCTTACTCTCTTCCTCCTTTCATAGAATGGTTTAGGTTGGAAGGGACCTTAGAGATCACCTAGTTCCAAGCCCCTGCCATGAGCCGGGACATCTCCCACTACATCAGGTTGCTCAAAGCCCCATCCAGCCTGGCCTTGGACGTTTACAGGGATGGGGCAGCCACAACTTCCCTGGACAACCTGTGCCAGTGCTTCACTACCCTCAGGGTGAAAAATTTCTTCCCGATGCCTATTCTAAATCTCCCTTCTTCCAATCTGAAGACATCACCCCTCATCCTGTCACTACATGCCCTTGTAAAAAGCCCCTCTCCAGATTTCTTGTAGGCCCCCTTCAGATACTGGAAGCCTGCTCGGAGCCTTTTCTTCTCCAGGCTGAACAACCCCAACTCTCTCGGCCTGTCCTCATAGCAGGGGGGCTCCAGCCCTCGGATCATCTTCGTGGCCTCCTCTGGACCCGCTCCAACAGGTATGTGTCCTTCTTATGTTGGGGGCTCCAGAGCTGGACGCAGTACTGCAGGTGGGGTCCCACCAGAGCGGAGCAGAGGGGCAGAATCCCCTCCCTCAACCTGCTTCCCACTCACTCTTCTTCCCTTCCAGCCAATATAGCAGTTCCCACAATGAACATGGAGTTTTTCCTCCTGTGTCAGAGGTGTCTCTCTGGAGCTTACTGTTTATATGTTTTCATGTATTGTTTTCCCCCACAGGCTTTTTATCAACACATCTGGGAATCATAAAATAACATGGCCTTGTTTTCTGGCATTATTGTTCCTGAATAGTGGAAATAACGTAAAAGCAAGGAACACCTCTTGCTCCCCTTCTTTCTGAGGCTCACAACTAACTTCCCTTCCCAAGTCAAACGGACAATCTCACAAAGATTTCCCACAGATCTAAAGACACAACCTTCTCTAATACTGCTGACTACAAGGACACCCCTAGCGCCCGGTGTTTATTTGCATGTTTGTTACAAACAATCTTAAGTTTACGTATACATATTTTACACAGGCAGCTACTTTCTGCACATCTGTCCTCGTCACGCCCAGAATCCTGGGAAAGACCAGGTATCCAACATGGATGCATCTTCTCCACATGATGTCTACTCCTCTTTATCTTGTTTTCCCCGTTCTAACCTGATGCCATTTGCAATTCATTCCCCATTCCTTCTGCAAGTTTTCCTGTAGAAAATTCACTCACTCATGATGACAACTCCAGCTTCCTCACATGTGTACACCTAACCTTTGGGAGCAGATCATGGAAGATGAATCAGCCAGCACTTCTGGGACGCACAATCTTGGATAATGCACAGTTGAGGAAAGTAAAGTCTTTCCATTAATTTCCATTAATTTCAATTTCTCACACCTGCAATGTAATCTTAAAATATGCCAAGTATCTATGACATGACTTAATCAGAGGTGAGCATGCCTTGTAGGACTGGGACTAGCTGTAGAAAAATTTCTGAACATGCACAATGTCCCTGGGATTTCATCATGCAAAATGGCATTTTTCTGTTTCGAGACATAGATATACAATCAAGAGCAATTTAGTTAGTAAGGTGCAGCAAGTTAGCATCTGTTAGATGAGCCATATCTGCTGAGTTGCTCTTTGAGTTCGCTCCAGTTGCAGAATAAAACATTTGCTTCAACCACTGTAAAACACAAGTTCCTAGCATGCACCTCTGCCTGCACACACCAACTTCATAGCTGAGTGGTTCGAAATGGCTCACATAGGCAGCTAGCAGTCAGCCTCCAACCAGGTGACAAAACTGCTGATTTCGGTTCTTATTCAAATATTTTAATTCCAATTCAGTAATAAACTTCCCTTTCAGTGACTCAGTGAATGATTTTCTTTGTCTCACATACCTCAGCACTTAAAGAAGCTTTGACAAGGAGCATACCTGGAGTTTGATATAAATATATAACAAATCTAATGTTGTCAAGCATGGTGGCATTTTTATTTTATTTTCAAAGAGAATTTAATCTGACTTCCCAGGGGGATTCTTCTCTTGTGTCATAACAAAGTCTGGCTTGTAATGGAGTTCCCATTTTTCTTTCTATCTTGAATAATGACAAAATTGCTGCAGAGAGAAACGGCGTTGTATAATATGTCACAAAACGCAAGCGGGAAGTGACAGTTGTCTTTGAAAGGCTGGGCTCAGCCCAAGCCCCGGTTTCTAGAATCGCAGGCACTAAATTATTTAATATCTCCCCACAATCAGTCTCCAGCCAGACTTGAAGCACAGGGAAAGTCCATTTGTAATACGAAAGAAAACAGACAACGAGGGGGAAATAATAAAAAATTAAATCAATCAATAAGTAGCACTAAAGGGACAAACTTTCAACTGATGTAATGTTGATATAAAACGGCCAAGAATCTCGTTCATAAATATCCATCTCTACATGTCATTCTAAATAAAGGACTTCTTATATTAAATTTATGGCAAGTAATAGGATGTAATGGAATTCACATATCCTTTGGGGAAAAGGGCCTCTATTATATTGCATTATAAATGCTTATGTATCAAAGGACTAAAACCCACTTCTCTCTTCAATGCCATCATTTTCAGCAAGTTCTAGAATCCTTTCATTCCTATTGAGCATCCTCATAAAAGACTAATATTTTCTACTGTGCTTTGGATGACTGGATCTATTTTGCTAGCTCACAAATTGCATTGGGCTTTTCTGGCAGAAAGAAGAACTGGTGCTCAGTGTACATAAAGTTCTATTTGAAAATTAAAAAAAAAAATAATTAAAGATTTTTTTTTGCAGTATGTTTTGCATTGCAGACCTCAGGCAAGAAGTTCAGAGCACAGTAATTAGTGGGTGAACAACCTTGTGCTTACGGTACCTTGTGTTCTGCAACATTTATTGTAGTGAAAAGTCATCATGGGAACCTGGAGGTAATACTCCTGCTTATGTCCTGAACATATTTCACTATGCAATTACACAAATGATAATTGGCTGTGTTAGCCGTACCCTTCAACAGCACAGACCTTTTATTTAAGAGAGGTCATTCACTATCAGGCCTGGTCAAGACCTGACGTCCCTTATACATTACTCCCAGAGGCTGCTGTCTTTTCTCCCTGCTTAATGTTGATGATACCTGCTGGTCTTCTCTGTAGTGGACCCCAAAGCACTCTGCAAGGAGGTTGGGATCATTATTCCCTCACAACACGTGAAGAGGATGAGCCACAAACAGACGATTTGCCCGTGCTCTGCCATATGCTGATGACCAAGGGAGATGGAGAACTCAAGTCCCCGAAAGACTTAGACGTCCACCCCAAAGCCCATAGAAACAACGACAGGGACTTTCTCCAATGGCTTCGGCAGGCGTGCCTGTAATTAAACATCTCACTTCAAAAATTCCTAGCCTGTGCATCCCATTAATCGGATCTTATTTCTTCCCTAACTTGACTGTGGTTTGTTTGCATTGCAGAGCTCCCCTAGTCTTCTCTCTCCTTCCACATGATGTAGCCTCACCAACCTGGTGCGTAAGCTCAGAGGCCTTGCAAGGTGCCCCTGCTTTGCACGCTGGTGGGACAGAGGCTTTCATCAGATGTCCACCATGAGGTTGGATGGTGCTGAGGCTCATCGGCTTCACAGCTGAGCTGCTCCTGACGCTATGGCAGAGAGCAGGAGAGGGAGTTGTGTAATTGTTCTGAAAGCCTGCCAAGCTGCTCGTTTACAGAATTGAACAGTCTGTAGTATAATTAACATGGGCAAAACTGTATGGCCTTTTGTTACTCGCCCCACAAGGTAGCTCATTTCCTCATCCTAACGGCAGGAGGAAAGGGACCATGCAGATAGGGCAACCACTGCCCTGCCCTGTGTCTCCTGCTCTTCAGAAGCATTTGTGTCGCTGGTATAGAGGCACAGAGCCTGGGTAGAAAACTCACGGGGCTCTAAAATGAAAAGAAGGAACTGAGGTTGCAAGGCTGATCACTGCAAAGCCTTCAACATATCTTGGTGCTGTAGCCCTGATTTAAGAGCCCAGCCTCCCCTCTACCATACCTTCCACCATCCTCCCCCTTCAAGCAGCCATTGATAACAACAGCCCTGGGCCAGATTTAGATACTCTGAGTTTTCAGCATCTCCTTCTGGGATGTTTGTGGCACACTATTGCTCTGTGCCGAGAAGCACTGAGCCCTTTTGAAAAATCCAACCATCAAACTGTTTTCTCGTTCCCAGCTGCTACAAGGTCTGATATAAGAGGTAAGAGGGAACTTTGTGCAGCCCTTGGCAAGCGCTGGGTCACTCTCCGAGCTCATCCGCACCCATCGCTCCTCTGCGGGAGAAGGGCCATCAGGAGGAGGAGGAGGGCAAGCCGGTGTCATTGATAGGGCATCCCACCAATGTGTTTGTGGTCCACAACAGTCCTAGGAAAAGAAGTTTCTCTTCATATAATCTCACATTCACCGCGTCACAGTAAATTCTTTCCTTTTTTTGTGCTCCTACTTTTTTATCTCCCTGCTTGTTGCTTATCTCCCTTTCCCATCTCTCTGCGGAGAAGCCAGCCCCAGCCGTGGTCCCATGCTAGGCCAGCTCAGGAGCAGGGAAGAAGCTCCTCTTGCCAGGGGCTGCTGGAAGACGCTGCCATGAGTGGTTTAAAGCCCTCCTCCTCCCATCCCTCCCACCCCCACACACCACTTTTTATTTTTATTTTTGAGAGGCTGGAATATCACGGGATAAAGAGACTGCAGCTGTGTTGGGGAAAAGAAACCAGTCACGCCTCAGCAATTTATGGACAATTTCCCATTAATAAGAGATAATGGAGTGCAGTTCAATGGATCTGCAGTTGTACACTCGCTCTTTGAGAATATGGAGGGGAATATGACAGCAGTTTGTTCCTCTCAGAAATGGCATTGCCATGATTTTGTATATCCAATTGTACACAGGGAGATTTGGACAGTTTGAAACGGTTTAACAGCCTATTAAGAAAAGCCCAGGTGTATCACGTTATTGAAATGACCTCAAATACTGTTATTGCAAGGAAAACATCTGATTAAAACGATAGGCTCCCACCTGCTCTGTGGGCCAGCGCACTCTTCAAGAGCAAAGGTCTGTTGGCTTTTGCGAATATGGGATTCAATTCAGTTCTCCTTGCACAGGAGACGAGGGAAAAACCATGGCACAGGATGCTGAAGGAGATGTTTTAAGCTGCAAAGCACACATTTGCATGAACGTTTCCTGGCAGGCTAACTTACTTGACTTCCAAACATCCCACACAAGCTTTAGGAGAAAGCTAGCCTGATCACAGGCTCTCGCTGCCCTGTCGTCGTGACAGGCTGAAGTTATATTGCCATTTCACGCTGCAAACCAATGCACGAACAACAAGACTCAATTACTGCAGGGAGACAGGGTACTTAAGGGCGAGAAACGTGGGTATGCAGAGTCACAAAATAATGAGTTTATACAGAGCTTTTCTCCCGTGCCTTGTCACCAAGCATTTGATTCACCGTACTCAGTCCTATAGAACCTGGGACTGATACTGCCAGACAAATCTGCTCACCTATATAAAATTCCTCTTGAGAGTCTCTCTACACTTGCATACACAGCCCTGGAGAGTCACACTGGTTAATGGTGCAGACAGTTCCTCTCAATTTCAATTTGTTGTCCTCCAGTATAATTGACTCCCTCTTAATACCTTATGAGCAAGGGCAGGCAGAAGTGCACCTTCTCCGTCACTCATACTTCTACACACCCCCTCTGACACATCTCCTGCTTAAAATTGACTTTTCCATCACTAAGGCTAAAGACAAGCAGAAAATTTCCTTTTAAAATTCACATCTCCAGGTCCCCTCTCATTCTGTAGTACTGTACTATTTTGGAGATAATATAGCTTGAGTTCCCAATGAAGATGTATCATCAGTTATTTTACAAGGGCGTGATTATGCTTTATTCTAGTCTCTCACTGTGCTAACATTTTGTTTGCTGCAGCCACATGACTGCTAGAGCATTTCAAGCATCACTCCAGAGTGACAGCACTGAAGTGCAAGACCCTTTTTCCCTACATACTGATAAAGCATTTGCTTAGGAAGACAAGACAAGATTCCATTACAGGGGACATTACGATTCAAAAGAAATACGTCCCTGTTTTCCCCTCACCCTAGACTAATTGCATTGACAGATACCAGCTCACCCATTACATTTTTCATCAACTGTAAGAAATGAGCTTCAAGTCACATTCACTTCTATAGTGAATCTAAATTTTGCCAAAGTTTGCAGGCTAAAATTTTTGCCAAATTCTTTAGAGTCAATTACTGTTTTCTAGCTTAAAAGATATACCAAAAAAACCCCAAAACCCATGGGTATTCTACCAGTACAACCAAAGCAGCATCTTTTCAGATCCAGGCAGAAGTGGAGATGCACGAATTCAGCACACGTTCATGCAAACCTTTAATTTGAAATCTCTTCTCAAAGCTCAGGACAGCTTCTCTTCACAGCCTCACAGCCTGATCTCAGTTCACAGCACAGCCTGAAATTAGTCACATTTGACGACGCGGTTTCCAGTTTTAGTGCAGGTCTCTCACAATTACAGGCTTTTCCAAAGGACACAAATTATAGGCCATACCGCAAACGCCCACATGCATCTCCTGTGACATCTTATCCTTAAAAATTAAAACACCACACTTTCCTAGACAGAAACATTACTTTCCATTGGGGAAAAAAACCAGTCGTATTTATGATCAGTAACTTTCCAAACCGGCAAGCTCTCCTCCTTCTTACTTCTGCCTCCTGAGATCAAGGTACACTGTCCATCCACTCAGTGGGAGACAGACTGAGCCTTCCCAAGTCTGCATTTCCAAAAAAGACAAAGGACAACAGTATTATCATTCACGGGTTATACAGAGGAGTTTGATGATCTACCCCAGGGCTCCCTCCATCGCTTTGGAGAACTGACCGCTGTCCCAGCCTTTCTCCAGCCAGACACCCACCAGACCAGGCCACCCTTTCCCCACGCAGAACAGGTATTTAAGAGTAGATCGGGACACTAGGGCTCCCCAGTAATGCAGGTGCAATAACCCTGTTTCGTTTAGATCTAAATATACCCAGCATGCAGACCAAAGCACAGAACTGAGCCCAGACAGGTTGAAGTTCACAGGGGAAAAAAAGATGCGTTTTGCATTCCATAACATAGCTAAGAATATCTCATTTACTTTAAAAATAACCAGAATTTAAGGAGGCACCTTTTTAGATTTTTAAATAGCTCAGCTGAAAACCAACTCTCTTAATGAAAAATGATAGCAAATTTCTTAGTTGTTACTAATCTCACGCACAGAGGCAATTATTTCCCAAATGAGACTTTTATTTAAAAAAATAATCATATAGATTATTTTGGAAAGATGACAAGTCTCCTTCTTGGCCTCCCTTTCTCTTGCTGTGTTTTAATTTGCATAAACATGACATTAAAAACCAAAAGAATCACTTTAAAAAACAATTACTCCATCAGCAAAAGCCTGACAGTGCAGAATTCAAATGCACCACGGAGATCATCTTGGTAAGAAAAGATAATTTTTCCCCTTTACTGACATTAAAACACCTCTCACTTTTAACAGAACTGCAGCTCAGATTCATGTTTTGGAACCCTTTAATAACTGAACATGTGTAAATATCATTATTTTTAGATGCACTGCAGCAGATAGTGGAGGAATAAAAATCCCACACTGAGCACCTTGACTGGGCTCTGTTCAACCCAAGGCAGGGGGGAAGGAAGGGTTATACAAGATCTTGCCACCTTGAGAAGAAGAAAAGTAGACACCTTCCTATTATCATGCTGCGCTTGTCTCTGGGAGCTTTTGTTCCATTAAAAACTTGTTAATTGCTGCCTTAGTAACAAAGGAACAACATGCTGTGGTGGGACTATTAGGAGTCTACATGGCTTGCTCACCCTTCCAAAGGCAGAGGGGTTTAATTGGGTACGTATTGTTAGAAGAGGCAATGAAGTGGGGTATTCGATGGGGTGTCAGCATCTAACAATGGTGATTCTTTACAAAACCCTAATTAATCAAAAGCTATAGCATCCCGGGCCGCAAAAAATGAACTGGGTGTAGAATTTATGAAGAAGTTGTGTGCAGTCAAAAAAAAAAAAAAGCTAGGAATTTTAAAAATCTGCCATAACTTCATCTATCTGATGGGACGAGGTATGCCCTTCAGTTCACCAGAAAGGAGGTCTGCAGACTCACAGGCAAACCAGCAAATTATAAGCCAGTTTACTCAGAACACCCACTGCTCTATTACATCAGCTTGTTAATTAGTAATTCCTACTACAGCAATGGAAGGAGTCAGTCTTCCTTGGCAAAACAGAAGTATCCTGTAGATCCCTTACCTAACGCAATATCTTGATGCTAAATCTCCAGAGCTGCTCTTTGTTTTTCTCTTTGATTTCCTTAAGAAAGAACACACAATATACTAAAAAAGCTGCAGACCTATGTATTAGTTTTATGGCATTGTTTTATGAAAAGAAGTGAAATGGGTGCCTAGTATGGCCACTTTTCATGAGGTCTGAAGTCTCCAGAGCTTTCCCCACAAACATTTAGTTCGGGTACCCGTTATCAACTCCAAATGGTACGTACCAAGACTGGTTTCCTGGAGCTCAATTTCAGCAGAGCTCTGTTTCCAAAGGGGCAGTGAAATGTGTTTTTAGGTATCTATGTCTTCTGGGAAGCTGCCAGTCTGTCGGTGGCATTACCAGGCTAGGAGAATTTAGCCCCCATTCAACTGCCTATATTGGGGTAGAAAGCTTTGGAGGAAAATGGAGTAGGATCATGACCAAAGGAATAAAAACTCAGGTATGTTGTCCATAATTCTCAAATCTACCAAGCCTGCATCACAACACAACTGACCTAAAAAAATGAAAAAATTCAGCCACTGCACTCGCTGCATGAGACTGTGGCCCACAGTTCCTTTTAGTCTGTTTCCGAATTACGTTTTGGCATCCAGAGTTGGGTGGACAACACCAATTTTGTCTTGCAAACACCTCAGCTGTACTAATGTATAATCTCATGATATTGCAAAGTAAGAGAGTCCCCAGAATTACAGGGAGACAATCAGAATCACGTGTTTCACTGCTTTTTTCAAAAAGTATTTTGTTTTTTTTGTTTTAAAAAGTAGCCAATAGCCTTTTCAACAACAGGCAGCAGATGACGTATCTCATGGCCTTTTCCCCACCCTCACAGTAAGCATCCTCAAACAGAGAACTGTCAGATGGACTCAAAATTAATCCCCACCTTATACAAATACCCTTTGTTTATTGACAAGTGGACTCTCTTCTTGTTTGCGTATACCCACCGGTGTTTGGCATGAGGCAGAGAAGCAGAAAAGGAGAGAGATGACCACAAGGACCATTTTTTTCCCGTAACACAGCCCCTTTGTGCAAAGTAAATGCCAACTGTAACAACAGTTGTGATCACAGCTTGCTTGTAAACCCACGTCTTCCCTCCCAGAGCCCTTGGGGTTCGACGGCAAGCTGCAATATAGGTGGCGTTAGCCGTGTTTGTCTGAAGAGACTCCAGCAAGACCAAAGGTACTTTCCTGTTAAAGGGAGTCCAGATTTTTGGCTGGAAGAAAAGGGCAGTTCAGTAGGCTACAGATTTACCCTGTGGGGCTCAGGCCTGGCACCTCTCATGCATTACTAAAAGGAAAGAACATTTTTCTGTTTGGGTCCTCATATTAATTCAAATCAGTAATGAAGTTGGGAGCATCACAAGGTTTTAGCCGTATACGGGATTAGACCAGGCTTAGATAACTGAATAAATCAACTGACTTAATTAGCTCTCCTGAAACAAATTATTATACAGTACTCATTTCCAACTCTCATATAAGCCCCAAAGAGTTCTAGAAATGCATTAATTCCTTGAATAATAGATCTTATATTTTTGCATACCTACTGCAATTATGATGGATAATGAGATTTTAATTAATCAGACCCAGATTTTTTAATGCAGTTGAAGAATGTAGATACATTAGGGACCTATTTATTTGGTAAATCTTGGAGGGAAAAAAAAGAGAAGGCAACAAGAAAAACAACAAAAAATTTCTGTGTTAAACTAACCTATATCTAACAGGCTTCTTAACATCCATCCCGCAAACATCCCCATCTTGAATATGAACTCTGTAAACTGTCAAATTCTGCTGCAAGTATTAATTTCAGTTCCTCTCTAAAGGCAAAATACAGCTATTAACTATTATGCCACCTGGAACACACTCACGGTTTTACACAAATAAGATCTTTGCTACTGTAATTCGAATGCTTTATGTACAAAGACTACTTCCTTGCTCATACATTCTCTGCTTCCAGGTACTTATGAGTGAAAACCTCTTCTTATTATTAACATGGCAAAGCAGCCATTAAACCTTTCTCTCTTTTTTTTTTCCCCCCACCCCTTCTGAGAAGATAGCTAAAGATCTCTCTCATGCAAAGGTAGTAGCATTGCGGTTGTCATTAATTATCAATCAGTTTCTAATATGACTGAGAGCACAAAGATTGTAGGGGGTCTCGTTAACATGAGATTAAAATTTCCTTGAAGTGTAATTATTTTGCAAGAAAGTCTTAGGCTGGGTTTATGACAATGCATCCCTGCACTTACTACATTGACAAGAGAGATTTTATTCATCATGGAGAGAGTATCATTGCACACTACTTCCCTTGGAGAAACTCTAGCACTTGGAAGGAAAAACCTGAAGGAGAGGGGACTTTAAATTTTAGTTCCAGGTTTCTAACAGGTCCCCTTTCTTCTTAGCTCCTTTTTGATAAAAGGAAAGTTGTTGCTGGAGATGGCTGAGCAAGTGAAGAGAGCAACACCTCAGCAGTGCAAGGTCAACCTTGCACGTGTTTGGAACGGGAGAAAAGGTAGTGCTTCCAGTTTAAACAAAATTCAATTTTAAATCTTAATGTGAAACTTTGAGCTTTCAATTTTTTTCCCCTTCTTCAGTGAACCTCGCTGGATTTGACATGGTAAATAGATTTGGGTTTCCCCTTCCTTCCTCCTCCTTAGAAGAAGTCTGAATAATTTCCTCTGAAAAGCCACTTATCTTGAAATAATAAGGTTAAAAGAAATTTTTTTATTCAACCTAGTAATAGGCAGTAGCATATCCACGCTTCTTTTCCCTCTGTTTGAATTGTTAACCATTGCACTGAAAAACATAACCCTTTCTGAGGCACAGAGAAGGGCAGGGGTCAGCAGACCCCTCCACAGCCATGGCACAGCTGCAGGAGCCTGGTCTCAAAGTCTGAATTTCCAGAAGCAGTGAGGTGCAGAAGTCCCTCTGGCTGGAGAAATTAGGAAACCAGGTACTTTCAGCCTAGAGGGGATTCTTCCAATCTGTATCTTTGGGCTTTTGCATAACTTTAAAAATCTGCGCCCTACGAGTGCCTCGTAAAAGACAGACAGATGTGTTCTCCTTGGCATTTCTTTGGGCAGAACTTTGGTTAAAGAGCAGATTTTTTTTCTGTTCTTCATTTCCACAGAATTGGTCACAAATGAGAGCCAGCTTCCCAGTTTTCAAAATCCTGGTTTGAAAAGCAGCCATCAAGCCTGAGTTGCTGTCAGCTTTCCGAGGCCGATCTGCGTTGTTTCTCTTTGGAAACCATCACGTTCCATGTCAGAAAACCCCTTTCAACAGAGAGCCAAAACAACAGGGATACACAAGACGCTAAATGCCATCTGACCCAGGGAAACTGAGGATACAGCGGTCAAATATCGCTAGGAAATTTTGTTCTGTATTTGCAGAAATAGAAGTCTTAAGAAAAAAGGGACCTGTCTCAAGAAAATCCATCATTTTGCTCAGGTCTCTATGGGAAGAAACTTGCCATTATTATTACCATCAGTACTGCTGCAACCCACCTTGTTAATTCAAGGCTTAATTTATGAGCTGTTTTGATATGTTGCAGTCAGCTCTTTGAGTACCAAAATGCTTTTTTGTGCAGTTTCTCCCACCTCCAAGTTGGGTTGCCCTCCCCACCACCGATCTAAATTCGCCTTTATGTGCTAGGGAAACAACAACAACAAAAAAAAAGTGTGAATTTGCCACTTCTGAACATCTTGTCCTCTTAATTTGTACAGCGCTGGTTTGCTCAGCAGAGAAACAGTACTAGGAGCAGAATAAATTTAGCTGCAAGGCAGTGTGGGGGCAGGGAGGGGAACAGCAGAGCCAGAGAGGGGCTCTGCAATGGTATTGCCCTCCCCTCGTTGCCCTGCGAGCACATCTCATCATGCCCCTGCCCTCCTCCTGCAACCTTGCCTTGGCCAACTGCAGACAGTCAGGTTGGATGCGCCACATTCATGCACAGCCTCTGCGTCATTTTCTCTTTCTCCCTTCTTCCCACTTTCCTCATTAACATGCCTTTCTTCCAATTAGCTTTGGTTTAGTTTGGTTCCCCCCCACCTTCCAGCTCTTGAGTCCTTAGATGCCACATACCCTCTCAGGGTCTCTTGCTCTCCTCTGACACCATGGGCCCTCCTCCCAGCCCACCCTCTCCCTCCTCCTGCCCTGCTCCTCCTTGGGCACGGCTCCTTCGCTCATCCCCTTTCTGTCACTTTGCCCTGGTCTCTCCCCTTCCCATTTATCATAGAATCATAGAATCACTTGGGTTGGAAGAGACCTTCAAGATCATCGAGTCCAACCATAACCTACACTACCAAAAACACCACTAACCCATGTCCCTCAACACCACGTCCACCCGTCTTTTAAATACCTCCTCAGCACTTCTCCCTTGCGATGCTGTGTACAAGGAGACAGCCAAGGAGGTCACTGGGCATTATTGAGAATATATAATTGACCAGCATTGATATATTGAAATAAATAAGACATATTGACCAACATTATTGAGAATATATAATGAATACATAATGAATAATGCCATAGCTACTCGGGGGAAAAAGTTCAGAACTGAGGTGAAATGAAAAATTAACTGAAAGCAAAGAGCAAATATCTTTGTGCATCTGGGCCTAAAGACTACACAGGGGAGCCTTGGCAAGCTGCTTTATGCAACGCACAGGCAGCTTGGAGGAAATCAGTAGCAGCAAATCCACAAGTTAACTCAGGCAACTTCTTGAACCTCTCGCCCATTCAACTTGAGCCAACATTTTGGCTGGAATAAATAGCAAGTTTTCATCTTTTGAAATAATAGAGGGCAACTGGAAATCAGAGGGTTTTATTTCAGAATATCAAGTCTTAATATTTTATTTGGCGACCTAATGAGCTGATGGCCTTTGAAAAGGACAGAGGGAATGGCCAGCTTCATCTTTACTGCATTTATTTTATGTAACAACTTTCTCAGCTGAGCTGAAGGCAGAAATGGACGGATCAGTTATTAGCCCAAGAGAGCCAAGTCTCCTTACATTTATGGAACAGAAATGGGCACGTAAACCATGATAAGTGGTTATCTTCACCCAGCAATTTAACAACAGCCACAAAGAGAAAAAGCAGGTCAGAATCTACACTGCTAAAAGGCATCTCGCACTATTTGATGATCGGCACCAAAATTTGGGGGAGTTAATCTTTTTCTTGGAGTGAGAACCTGCTTGTTCTTTGGGATCTGTGGAAAGGTAAGGATTGCCACACTGATATCAGCAAATAAATACGTTAATTTAGCACCAGCCATCCCAATGCACAGACTTTCACCTCACCAACATGAGCGAACGCCTGCCTGCCACCACCTGCTGATATGATCTAGAATCACCCACCCCCTGGTGCTCTCCACAGCCTGAGCTGCAAGGAGCAGATTTTGCAATCAGAATTGCAGTAATTCGTGCCTTCCCCAGAGAAACCCCACATGGGGTAGGTCATGCCAGGAAGCCTCAGTGCCAGCACCAGTAGGGGATGGGTATTGGAGCTGTGGCACCAGCGCAGCCTGACGACTGGGGCTCCCTCCCTCTCTGAGCTTTACAGGACAGCTGAGGACTGTCAAATGAAGACTGCACGGAAACAAAGGAAAAATTACTTCCAATAGCATGGCTGATGGCTGTCCAGAATAACCCCAAACAGGCACAGCCAGAAACCCCGCATTTCACTAGCACAATTATGGCCTAATGAATCTGTGCAAGTGCCAGGCATATATTATTAAAACAATTTCTGAGTCGGTCCAAAACAATATATATTCTCTCTGTATAAGTCGATGGAAAGCAGAGTTGGGAGAGACCAAATGCATTTGTGTCATTAGCCTTCCTCATGACGGTGAACGGTACTGGGATGCAACAAACACGGTCTCGTTTTATGCTTCAATCATCTCCAGCACCCATGTGAATAACATAGCCCCAAGGTACAACGTCACCGCAACCATTCTTTGCTGCAGCCATTTCTGCAAGAGCTGGAAGAGACTCTCCCCCAAACAAGTCCAGCACGTGGGCTATCGGGTTTTATTGCCAAGTACCACAAATATATTTTACGCAGATACTGGCAAAATAACGTCTATCCAGAGATATCTGTTACCACTTCGAGAGAACTTGTACATAACTGTTCACGTGGGGGCCGCTTTGCTTGTTAACTGACCTCTTGGTCAATCTCTCTTTCTCCTTGTAAGAGGAGATGTCTTCTGGCCCCACCAGCCTCATGAAGATGGGTAAGAAGGTTGACCTACCAGCTAAAAGCATTTGCTCATCTATCGTGTGAGGCTTGCTCCAGAAATTTCTATACCCAATCACAGTCCCTGACAAGCTGTGTCCCCTCATACCCCTCCACCTTGAGGTACCTTCTCAACCACAAGGAAACAGTTCATGACCTACCACTACGTGGTAGAACATGACCAATACTGAATAAGCGCAGGTATAGGACGATTGGTCTGTAGCAGATTGATGTCATGATATCATTTTTTAATTTTATCTATATAGAGAAATAAACATACGCACAGACCATGTTTATTTCACTCTATCCAATATAATTTTAACAAACATGACACAATTTTTCCTGTGTAACAGAATGTCTCTGTTAAACATTATAAGTTTCAGTGCTTTGTAATTGTATTCCAATAGGCGCAAGAAGTATTTCACTGCACAGTGAATGCATTTCATTAAATAGTATAAATTTACACTCTGTTGTAAATGAATGTTCATTTTACATTGTAATTTTTTTTACTGCAGAATGTTGCCATTTTAGTATTCACTGTAATCACTCCACTGTGTTGCAAGCAAATGTCATTTATGTGACATGTAAAAATTCAGAAAATTCAATTTAAGGGCTCTCAGTCTGAAGTATAAATACATGCAAGCCACGTAACACAAATAAACTTACTCCAGATGGTTGCTTATAGCAGATAAAATCAAATCTCGCCATCCTAAGAAATTAAATTCCCAGTACAAACGTAGGCAATTCAGTACAGTTTCTGCTGACCAAAATGGCCAGAAAATTAGCACCAATCCAAACATTATAAACGTAATGAAGTTTTTTCCACTAATAAGAGACTAAACGTTATGTTTTCTAGATGGTTTAACAGCTTTTCCGTCCGAATGTTTTTGAGAATCCACAGAGATTCCCCCAGCTATCTACCCCGGAAAATACTTTACGTGTAAATATCGAGAAACAGAAAACTATTGATACAATAAAACAAATGATTCTAAAAGCAACAATGCTTTATTTGCTCCCTTCCCATTACAGCTGCCTGGAGTACTTACAGTACAGCCCAAGAGCATTAACAAACAGCCAAGCTATTTCTTCCCTGTTGATAGCCACCTTATTGCTTTCAGCAGCTAGCAAATTAAACCTTCAAAATAATTCTCATGTGCACTGACTGTAAAGTGAATTTAAATTAAAGTAATACATTACAAGAAAAGCGAGTACCTAGCCGGAGTTCTCAGCAGCCTCTTTCTTCCTCCTAAAGCATCCTCGCTGCACACAAATATAGTGACAGAGTTCACACCTGCCAACATACATCTGCACGTGCCGTATGGTGCAGGGCACACCTTACCCCGCCACTCGCACACGTATGTGTTTGCAAACACCTCCTGCCACTGGGAGACAGATGAGTCCAGCCAAGTGCTACGAAAACCAAACAAGAAACGCCTTGCTGCCCATTTCTCCTCTGTCAGGCGCACACACATCCTCCCCAAGGGCAGGTCAAGCTTTAAAAATGACAATATTCACCCCAGCCATGCTAGGCAGATGCCAGCCTCTGACCGTCCCTTTGCAGATGGATATAAAGCCAAAGAAATTAAGTTACTCACTCAACGTCACAGAACAAACCTGCGCCAGGACAAAGGCTTGAAGAGAAATCTTGCATAGCCCCACTGGTATCCTCCTCCTTATATCTATCTATAGATAGTTCCTAAGCTTACTGCTTGGGACCTGGAGCAGTCTGCGAGGCCATCTCATGCCTGTAAAAATTACACCGAGGAGGTTTTAATTGCTCTGTTTTCCTGAGGTGGTACAAAAAGGATGGAGGTGAACTGGTAGATCTGCAGTGCACTAAAACAGGCTACGGCCTGAAACGCAGCTTCTTTACTCTGAGGGTGCCGGAGAGAGCTGAGCCTCAGAAAGTCTCAACGTTCTGATCTGAGTGAGCCAAATTACATTTCTGAGAGGCAGTTATTCTGATGAAAGTCAGCTTAGATGAGAATTAGGGAGCCCGCTTATTACTAACTTGTTTATTAAATAATAATTACATAATAAATTATTTTAAATCCTGTTCCTTTTCTTTCTGTGCACGTACAGCTCAGTTCCAGCTGCTTCTGCACCCATTGCTCGAAGATTTTAGGGGAGACTTGAGAACAATCCTAAAAACCTCTGCTGTTATTCTAGATCAAACTCAGAGTTAGCTACCTGCAAGTAACCTCCTGTAAGCGTCTCAACGGCCTCATCGTAACAGAAATAGCTCTTCAAGTCAGGCACGAGGCACAGTCAAGTCGGGAAATGGATATAAGAAGATTTAAATAGGCAGATAACCTGACTGAGTCAGGTGAAACCCAACAAGCACTCAGGACAAACAGGCAGCATGGAGCAAGAGAGAGAGCTAGCAGCAAAATGAGAGCAGCCGTTCTCATGGTAGGTATTGTTCTTCCCACAGAAGTGGGCAGAAATACCACAGAAATACCAAAAGAGACATTTTCTTGTGTGGCTGCCCAGCCTGTCGCCGAGCAGGGTGGACACCGTTCGGTGTGCCATACAACAGAGGTGCACGGAGGCTCCCAAAGCAGACCCAGAGCCACCCAGCAGCTCACGGGGGATAAGATACACAACCTCCACGTGCCGAGAGCCGACCTGCCAGCAGACAGCTGCCTGGTCTGCTCTTCCAGGCGTTTTCAGGGAAGTTTGTGCTGCCTAGTGACACTCAGCTGGGAAAAGCTCAGGGCTCTTCCACCTCAGCTGGGTCAGGATATTACGCTTAGTGCACTGGCACCAGCTCTGTGTCTGCAGCAAAAGCCAGCTGCTGTAACACTCTATTACCAATGCTCACAGTTTTCCCACCCTGCAAAAGCAGGTCTCACCTCCTCCTCATTTACATCCCAACTGACCATGGCTTCAATTATCAGCTCTTTTTGTTTGAGAGAGGCACGGGGTAACTAACAATCTTTCTTCCGTAACCTCAGACACTTCAGAGGATTGGAATTTAGCCCTGCAAACCTTAACAAAACCAGGTCTGGCTTAATTAATTTTTAATATCCCCTCAATGTCAAATAAGGAATTCCTTCGTCACAGCCAACACAAACCCTCAAGACTCTCTTCCACACGAAGTTGCATGGCTTGACTCTCCTTACGTAGTAGTGTGCGTGAAGCATCCGCTCATTTTATTCCTCTGTACAGTGCAGATTTGATCACCAAAATCTGTTCTAAACATTCTTAAGAAATGTCTGGCAACTCCTGGCATTAGCACATAGCTCCTCCTGGATTATTCCTCAGCATTGCAAAGCTGCCCATGCTATTGCTTGGTATGAGATTGGATTTACTGGCATTGCATTTCCCGATTCAGCCTTCCAGGTTGGAAGTTTCCTTCCCTTGGAAGCCTGTCAGTTAGACCGGGTGCAGCACCAGAGCAGTTTCGGTACCCTTTTATAGGAAGAGACTGATATTGCTGGATGGGAACTGTGTTATCCGCACCGCAGGTCGCCGAGTACTCTGTGTTTGCTGCTAATTAAATTCACTGTTGGAAGCTCCTTACATCTCCACATGATACATAACTGCAGAGCTGAATGTTGCCCCTAATTGCTTTTTGTAACAAGGTTATAAAAGTCATGTCGTTGTGTCCAGATATGGCAGGGCCCTGACAACTGTACGTGATCATAGATGGCATGAATACCACGCTCTATTGTACCAAAATTGTATATTAATGAGGAAGTTTCAGTCCTCTCAGCATGTTCTTATTTTGGTCATTTAAGAGCTGTATTTTCACAGGAAGGTTAAGGAGCATTAAAGTAAAACTCAAAGTAAAGTTTGGGACTATCCATGTGATGCAATAAGTTTAAGACACAAGATAGTCTGTATGAGCAGTATTATTAATCACCAGCTTACAAGACTTCTCTAATAGCATATTAGCCTTTGTTTTCTTTGAGCTAACATGGAAGCAAACTGCACAAATGAATACCTACCGATGCAGCTTTGCTTGTGACGACCAACGACACTATTTGGCACGGAGCTGTGTCGAGTGATGACGATGTACAAGGCGACTGCTTGCCTTTCCCCACCAGCAAAGAACTCCTGCACAGCTCGACACTTGAGCAAAATGGGTAAGAGGGACAAAACTGAAACGACAAAACCATCACAGATAGGATCGGTTTTAGTCTCAAACATGAATGAATTAGGAAAAAAAGCAAGTATCTGAAGGGAGCCTACAGGAGAGCTGGAGAGGGACTCTTTGTCAGGAAGTCTAGTGATAGGACAAGGGGTAATGGTTTTAAATTGGAAGAGGGGAGATTTAGATTAGATATGAGGAAGTTGTTCTTTACTGTGAGGGTGGTGAGGCACTGGAACAGGTTACCCAGGGAAGTTGTGGAAGCCCCATCCCTGGAAGTGTTTAAGGCCAGGCTGGATGGGGCTTTGAGCAACCTGCTCTAGTGACAGGTGTCCCTGCCCATGGCAGGGGGGTTGGAACTTGATGATCTTTAAGGTCCCTTCCAACTCTAACCATTCTATGATTCTAATCCAGCCTGAAACAAGCCTCTTGGCACCAGCATTGTGGCTATTTCCATCCGAAAAACACATTCCTTGGGAACCTGTCTCCTGTGGAAGCCTTCGCTGGGCACAATCACCCACACCTCAGGGCAAAAGATTAAAATTAAGGCTCAGAAGATGATTCGCCCAGGCCAAGCAGGAGAAAAGTGTTCCTGATGTTCCTATTACCAGTGGGTATGTTCTGCCACGACTTGTACTTCCGCAGTCTCCCCAGACATCAGAGGCAGAATTCATCCACGCAGGTTTTGAGACGTGGACTAGAAGTCTGGGTTTGCTTTATGCAGGGGTAGGTGCTACCAGATCATGACACATTTTTCTATGGGAATTTCTTAAAACTGGTCAGGGAAATTGTTCCTTAGAACTGCTTATAGCCCACTTCGGAAAACAGAGCGCCAGCTACCAGTGCAGATGGGGACACCTCCACTGCAGAGGGTAGAAATGCCACGCTAAATCATCCCTGCAAAACAAACCCACGTGGCGCAGGCTTGCCTAAAACCAATAGCAATTGATTATTAGCTAATTAATCAGTTAATCACATTCTGATATGGATTTGGCCCAGAAAATGCTCACTAGTCCTACATGTGTAACATGTTTACATTAACATTTTGGAAAGCTTAGAAGCTTCCAAGTTCTTTTATGTTTGCATACAGCAGAGATCTCTAGCAAAATCTGAGCAGGAAGCATAGAATAACTAAATTATGATAACGGACACCTGTAAAAAATGGTCTTAAAGCTAGGCCACTGCAATCACTCTACATGCAACTAGCTTGCTGCTATCTAATTATATTCTTTGTCTGTTAATGAGTCAAGAATAAAATCCAATTTTGCCAAACATTTAAAGCAAAAAATAAAGGACAGGGAGAAGCCCTATCCCAAGCGACTTATTATTTAGCCATGCCCTTATCCAAGACCAGGATAATAAGGCAGCTTAGCCCTTTCCTACAACCAGATCTCAACAGAATCGAAACCACCAGCAGCACACGTCTAGCTAAAAAGTGCCACTGAACAGAGCTCGTCTTACTCAGGAGCGGTAGCTCAGTGTTACATCCAGTTTTTCAGCTTACGGACAGAAGAAAAGATTAGGTTATCCTGTCTGCCTTTGCGTCTTTCCCAGTCCTTTACAATCCCGCCAGGAATACAGGTAGGACTTCAATGGCTTTGGGTTGTCTGAAGCTTATTTCCAAAAACAACATTCAGTCTCCATCTGATCACGAGAGTGAGCAAAGGAGGGAACAGTCGCACAACTCACTGGCTGCTGCTGTTTCGAATGCACGGCGGAAACTGGTTAAATGATTTCTCAGATGGCAAAGAGAAAGCCCTGGGGGATCAAGGCATTATTTGTTGTTCTGTGCCTGGAACATCTGAGATTTCCCTGTAATGGAAGAGACGACCACGGGGAGCTGCAGATGTTCCCAGCGGCGTCTCCCTGCAGCAGCAAAGGCAGTCCCTTCTGGCAGCTCCCGACGTGACAGCTGTGTCACGGGGACCTCGCTGAGACTAAAGCGTTAAGGTCCCAGTTGAACTGCAGTGTTCACCAGTCACAGATGAGGGGTGGCAATACCCAGCTGCATATTCATGTTCTTACAAGATAGCTGTGAAACCACTAGGCACTTGACGACACCAGCAGCTCAGCACCGTTTTCTCAGACCACTACTAGTTTCCTACCATAATAAACAAGATAATAACTGCTTGTAACTCAGGTGCAACAGGGACTTTACGGGCTTCTGTCAGCGACGTGTGACCCTGGCTCTGACAGGATGAGAACTATGCCCATAGGAAAGCAGAGCATTCCCGTTCCAAGAGCCTCTACAAATCAAAAAGCACCATTTTGCTGGGGACAAATAAAATTCAATTTCACACATTCTTACTTACTGGCAGTGTTAAAAAAACCCCGAAAAATAACAGATACAGTGAGAAAGATTTCAGCCTGTACATGATGTACAGAATCGTATAAGAATGACATCAGAGGGCTGCAAAAAGCTCAGCAGACCAGCATTACAGGGGTTGGTGGGAACATGTTTACCGAGCTGGTTTCTGATTCTTATTTGCAATTCAAGGAGCCTGTGACTGATCAGACCATTGTTTCTTCCCCTCTGACTAAAGTCTTTTCTACCCTCAGGGAAATACCAAAGAACAATTAAGGAATACTGCACTAAAGGTATAAACCTGTGGCATTTGGTAGATATTTTTACTAGTGCTGGCGTTTCACTTAATGATATCAAATAAAGAATTATACAGCCTGATTTCCCTCGCACTATTCCAATCAGCAGCAATTGCAGTCTGAGTCTCAGGTTGAAGATTATACTTACAAATTAGATTTTGAGGGGTGGGGGAAATAAATCTGTTAGTTTGTGGTTTGATCAGAAGTTTGAAACCTAGCCTTATAATGAAAGGGTGAAATTTTGGCTGCAAAGTCAACACGAGCCTCATCCAAAATTTCTCACAGCTCTTTTAGTGGCATAAATGTTTCAAGCTAGTACATCTGGGGCTCTGAAACAGTGGCAGCAGTATTTCAAATATTCTCAAAGCCAGCGACTTGGATGGGCTTGAATTGGTGACAATAATTGTGAAGATTAGCTTCTCAGGCCAAATAGAAACAAGCCAGGGCCACGCAGGCAGGCTTAGCTCTCTCATAGGAAACACGTGAGGGAAGCAGGATGCCAGGGCTCCGAAGAGGAAAAGCTGGAGGGCGTATCAGAACACGTGCCGAGCGGCAGAAAACTAACTATTTTGATACTGCAGCTACTCCAAAACACATATCGCCAAATACACAAAGGCAAAGAATAGAGTAGTAGAAATCAGTGCAAAACTAGAAGATATCTAGCATGCTGTGGACACCAAATAATAAAAAAATTGTTCCACAAATCATAATTGCTGAACCAAAACTTCATTTAGGCCACAGGAGGCACCACAAGGGCTGTACCAAGCGACATTCAGCAAAGTAACACATACCAGACCTTTCCCATCCACAGGATTCTCCAAACAGACCATTTAAGGCAGGTCATGAAACGGCAAGATACCAGCTGTTTGCATTTACTTTTTTCTTGTTACATTTCTAAACCAAACTTTTTCTTAAGACAAATTTGGCTGAATTTAGATACAATGCTGCCTCTTGCTCCAACCGTTTTAATCAATTTGATAAGCAAGCCAGATTGTCTGCTGAAGCTTCCAACAATTAACTTGCAAGAAATCCTGTGATGAACCTTAGTCTCCTTTCACACTGATTTTATTAAACTCACAGATCTTTACACTTGTTCATCTACAATTTGAAAATAAAACACTGCCGGGCTAGCAGACAAATCAGTGACCTAAATGTTCCAGAAAATGAAATGATATATACTTTAGCTGTCCTGCAAGGCTTGCAGAAGCAGGAAGAAGTATCACCAAATAACTTGAATTCAATAATTCTGCAGAAGCACCAGTTCCCCTAACCTTGGAAAATTCTGATGCAGCTGGGTAAGGGAAAATACATCTCTCTGGCAGCTAACTACAAAAGGAGAAAGGAGGATGCTCAGGAAAAAGAAAACACTGGAAAGAGATTAATACACTGGAAGATATATATGAAGAGGAGGGGTAGAAGATTTCTTCTCTACCAAGCAGTACCCAGGGCCAGAGGGTTACAGATCCATCCTGTGCTAATGCTTCCTTTCCGCTTTGATCGCAACCACCTTGATTTTTTTTATTTATTTTAAATACTGGCTTTGAAGTCGTCCGTTATGGGAACGAAATAAAAGGATGCGTTACAAACCATCTCTTGATTAGCCATTTGGTCTGACCAGCTGAGCTTCTTTTAAAGTTATGCAAGAGCAGCTGAGCAGGCCCTCAAGCAGAGGATGCTCGTGGCCTTCACTGGAAAATTGGCAAGAGCAACCATCTAATGTCACATTTCTGCTTTTACTGTACAGCTCTTATTACTTTATATGCATTAAAAATGTATGGCTGCTTATAAATCTTTGATTACACTACTCACTAGACCTGTTACATTTTTCACCTCCCTTCCAGGATAAAAATCTACAGAATGCATCTATGCCGCACAGGACATGGGATACTTTGCAAATTTGAGTGCAGGCATTCATTCAACGGAGAGCAGAAGCTGTTCCCAGGAACAGTACCAAAACTAGGAAGGCAGAATTTGTCCTTTTTAGCAAATAACGATGGTGGAATTGTGAGAGACAGCCTCAGTGTTACCGGGCGGTGTGTTTGGAGGCTGAGGTGCCCTCTTTCTCTTTTCATTGTTCTTCCTCTCCTGTTCCCGCTGAGAGACGGAGCATGATGGGAGACTCTTACCAGATGAGCTGGTGTGATTATTTTTTACAGCTCCAGGCAAGAAAAACACCCCGTGAAAGAGACATCCCTGACAGGATAGTCAGCTTTCCTAAAAAAGTGAAACAGGAGCCTACAAACCTACCTAGCAGGTGGAAGGAATAGCTCATAAAAGATGCATAGCAGCTATTGAGCACGTTGATTGATCCAACCTCCTACCAACAGCTACTCTTGACAAAGCCACCGACGTCTTGCCCTATTTGCAAGCACTCTCCACTTGGCTTAACCTTCAGCCCTGCTCCTCCTGTATTCTGCTGCTGCAACCCCACGTCCACGTAGCCACCACGGTCCTGTGCTGCTCCTCTTGCCACCCAGTCCTCAACAGTCTAGGACTACTGTCACAACACCTCCTAGCAAGGCCAGTCAGCCTGTATTAAACTTGCTGCAGAGACGAGAGCACCCCTGGGGAACCTACTTACTCCCTGAGAAATGAGAGGCGCAAATCACCCCAAGGCCCATGAAGCCACAGGGGCATCCTAAAAAACATAGTTTGATAAGCTGAGAGAACAAGGCACTTAGCAAGGGCAATGCTAAGAAGAGGGGAAAAAGCAAAAATAAATATCAGCATGCAAAGCAAATATTTTGGAGGTACACATCACACTGCCTGGAAGAGATCCCACTGTAATTCTCGCCACACCGCTCACTATCTTGAGACTTACCGCAATGAAGTAGTTGCTCTGTCTTCCAGTTTAAAGCTGATTTTGGAAGAACGAGATATTTCTCTGCCCATGCTTATTTATTTTTTTTCCAACAGAGGTAGTTTGACTGGATTCAGGAGTCTGAAATCACAAGACAAAAACCCACGGTGACTTAAGGGGTGGAGAAGACTTCTTCAATCACTCAGGTGGTGATGAAGTGCAGTTTGCACCTGGGCCAAGTACCCAGCCTGCAGCAGGTCCTGGTAGAAAGGCCCCACTCTGCTCTTAACTCTTGCAGTACCAGCACTCTTCCAGGCCTGCTTGATGCCACCTATAGTCTCCTTGCTGCCTGCTTGACCACCCTAACGCACGCATCCTGCTGCATTTCATGCTTTCAAATAATCTCCTACCCTTAGGTATTGTGCAGATTCCAGCTAGCAGGCTCAACTGTTTTTCAGCCTCCTTTCGTTTCCAAGCCAGTATCAGGACAGCTGCTCTTTGGAACTGCCTGTTCCCTGTATCAGGAGATTATGAAGGAAATGTGTTATCTCCATGAGGGCTGACACAGCCATTTTCTCCATTTATACTTACTGATTTGTTTTTTTCTCCCCACGATGTGTTACGTTATAAGAGCTCCTCTCATTTTCATTTTTTTTACAGCCATATTTTAATATCCTTTAGAAAATACATGCATTATTTAGCATACTGTGGAGTGGGGATAGGCCAGGTGTGAATCATTTTACATTGCAAGAAAACCAGTTCTCTTTTCTGTATAACTATCAAATCTGCTTCTACAGAGAGTGTTTCTATACAGGTAGATTACAACACTGACAGAGTCACAGAACAGTTTGGGTTGGAAAGGCCCCCTAAATGTCATCTAGTCCAGCCCCCTGCAACGAGCAGGGCCATCTTCAAGAAGGATTAGGTTTCTCAGAGCCCCGTCCAATTGGCCTTGAACGGTTCTAGGGATGGGGCATCCTCAATTTCTCGGAGGAGCCTGTTGCAGTGTCTTACAACCCTCACAGTAAAAAATTTCTTATTGTACCTAGTCTACATCTACCTTCTTTCAGTTTCAAACCATTAGCCCTTGTCCTATCGCCACAGGCCCTGCTAAAACGTTTGTCCCCATCTTTCTTATAAGCCCCCTTTAAGTACTGGAGGGCTGCTATAAGGTCTCCCTGGAGTCTTATCTNGTTACCCCTAAGTCCTCGTCAGGGCTGCTCTCAGTCCCTTCATCCCCCACTTGTATTGATACTGGGGTTGCAGGACCCTGCACTTGGCCCTGTTGAACCTCATGAGGTTCTTGAATTTGTCCAGGTCCCTCTGGATAGCTTCTTGAATTTGTCCAGGTCCCTCTGGATAGCATCCCGTCCCTCAGACATGCCCACTGCACCACTCAGCTTGGTATCATCTGCAAATTTGCTGAGGGTTCACTCAATCCACTGTCTATGTCACTGATGAAGATATTAAACAATACTGGTCCCCGTGGGGATCCCAGAGAGACACCTTATGCCAGTTGGTAAACATTCAAAGGTCACTACATCAGGGTTTCCTCTGGAAGACAGAGCACTTAGAAAGAGGGGACTAGTTGAGGCTAGGGGAAACAGTTCTACGCGGAGCCGGACTTCTTCAACAGAAGATTGGAATTTCTCAATAGTTAGAGCTGAATATTGAGAAAATGAACAGCTTTGCTTCCAGTTTCAACATTATCCGAGGAATATCAGTCATCAAAGAGGGAGAAATACACAATTTTGCCAACATGATACTGTGTCTGAAAGTGACTTGGTGAAATGTGGCAGATACAGAAACCATTTGAAAGGTAGGTGACACTATGCAATATTAGCATGGAGGCATAGTATCACTCCACCTGTGTCAAATTCTCAAATTCACCTTGGATGACATTTCTTTTTTAACAGGGCATTGAAGCTTTCCCCTTAAAAATTCACTTTTTCATGCTTTCCTTTCATTTTCTCTCCAATTAGCTTTTTCAGTGGACTTAAAATGGAGGCTAATCCCTTCGATTTGAGGGTTATCTACATGAGGGTGCTTGAGAGAAATCAATTCAAACTAATTAAGGGATCAAATTCAAGGCAGAGGAGTCAACCTGGACGAGTCCACCTTATGAATACCTGTTCACAGCAGCCTGACCGCAGTTAAGCAGAGTTTGTTTCCACCGAGGACAGTGTGTAGGATGCACCTGATTTGTCTGGGTGCAGTAGCTGCCAAATTTCCACAAAACCTACGATTTCACATTTGTTTGGGACAACCTCCCCATGATGGAACAACAAAGGAAAAAACCCACAGCCAAAAAGACACAAAACCCAAATTCCCCCACCCAAGAACGGGCTTGCTTACTTCAATGCAGGCACGTGCTTCAAATACTTCTGTCCTCAAATCAAACTGCAACGCCTTTAGCTCCCAGTGAACATCTACACGGAGCATTAACATAGGTTACAGCAGTATAAGACATCAGGCAGTTTAGAGGAAGCATCCCTGAGCAGCCAGGCTACGCTCTCAGGTGTCACCACTCCATGTGACAAGGAGTAGCTGAGTTGCAACCTGCTGCTTTTCATTCTCCGGAGCAGGGACTAAGGCTGTGAGTGCAAAGTCAGCTGAAAGTCCACTGTCCTCTCTCGGACTGAGGGGGCCAACAAGAGAAATGTGTTTTAAAGGACAGATTTAAGCTGCTGGTCTGTTTTCCTTGTCCACAAAACCCCCTCACTGCCACGTCCAAACTGTTTCAAAATGCCACTCCACTGTTTGCACGCGGGAGCCTAAATAACACACACTATCTAAAGTTCTTCCGCACACTTCTGCTTCTGAGACATTCCAGCACCGGAAATGACCATATAAAGCTTCTTCCAACCATCTCCCCTTTTTCCTTTTACTGGGGAGGCCTCATCCCTGCCCACCGGAGCTGCTCTTTCCAGACCACCAGTTACAAACAGCCCGAGGACCGTGTCTGTACTTGGGGAACTTGGCTTTCAACCTCTGCTCACAGCACTGCCTCCCCGCAATGCAGACAGAGCGAGCAGAATGCTTAGGGACCCTGTCCTGCCCAAGAGAGTGCCTTTGCTGCCAGGTTACAAAATCACACACCACCTTGTACCCTGTTTTTGTCCCAGTGTATCACAGAATCACAGAGGTTGGAAGGGACCTCTGGAGAACAACTAGTCCAAACCCTCATCAAAGCAGGTTGCACAGGATGGCGTCCAGGTGGGTTGGGAATGTCTCCAGAGTCGGAGACTCCACCACCTCTCTGGGCAGCCTGTGCCAGTGCTCTGCCACCCTCAAAGGACAGAAGTTTCTCCTTGTGTTCAGATAGAACTTCCTGCGTTCAAGTTTGTGCCCGTTCCCTCTTGTCCTACCACTGGGCACCACTGAAAAGAGACTGGCCCCCTCCTCCCAACACCCTCCCTTTAAGGATTTATAAGCCTTGATGAGATTCCCGCCTCAGTCTTCTCTTCTCCAGACTAAAAAGACCCAACTCCCTCAACCTTTCCTCATAAGAAAGATGTTCCAGTCCCCTAATCTGGCTTTTCTGCACAGCACTTGGGCTTGCACAAGTGGAGGACTGAGCCAGAGCTTGCACACCGCCTGGGCACCTAACTCACAGATGTTAGCCAAGGGACTTTCCTGCAGACAGGAGGGGAGCTGAACCCAAATTCTCTGCCTCCCTGGAAAAAACACTGGCTGCTAGGATATCTACAATTGGAAAGTACTGCCTCCTCCATCTCCTCCAGCAAATAATATTACAGTTCCATGTAACAATACAGTGTTCTAATAGGAAATACAAAAAAATGCCAACAACTGTTCATGCAAGACCACCTAAAAAGAGCTTTTGTGCTTTTAAAAAATCAATAATCCAAAAATTAAATGGGAGGTTAATGTGATCCTCTTTGTGCAGTCGAGTCTGTTATATGTAAACGCTTTTTGTCATTTTTTTGTACCAGCCTAAGCATATGGGATCAGACACAGATGAGGAGCTCTGAACTATTCTGCAGACAGATGAATGAATTCCAGCTGAAGCAGCAGCACAGATCTTGCACTACCCAGTCCAAAAATAGTAAAGAAATCCCTTTTCTACATTTAGCACCGTGTAGAAAGGTTTGTGTGTTCACTGCTGAGCTCCTAGGCTAGCTGAAGTTTTGTAAGAGCTGTATGGTTATTTCCACAGTCCAAAGGGTGGAAGAGTTTTGAATATTAGCAAGATATTATCTCCCTTTTTGCTTACGTTGTACCCAGCAAGGCTGGCTCCACTGAACAGCACATAAATCTTAACTGTCTGTAATCTGAAATAGAAAGATTTTTTTGAAAAAGGGTTTCTTGGCAGACCATTATCCATTTTGTACCACTTTTTTTTTTGCCTTATTCTGTATCTTTTTTTTTCTTCTGTGAGAAGGAAACAGAGATTTTTCCTCTTTTTTCTTTTTTTTTTTTTTTTTTTTTTTTTTTTTTTTTTTTTTTTTTTTTTTTTTTTTTTTTTTTGGTCCTGATCTTATTCTTGTGGCTGATGTATAAGAGCACTGCTACAACGTAGTTTTTCATTTTGGCAGCATTTTTTTAAAATGGATTCCATAGCATGATCTGACCAGTGACAAATGACCCAGCACTTCCACTTGGAATACTAACGCCGAATTATCTGGCTTCCCGGGGTCTGATGGAGATGCAGTGAGAATTAAAAAAAATTACGGCACGAGACCAGTGGTGACTGATGTAGGGTCTGCGTGCTGAGCTTTTGACCCCAACCGTTTCTACAGTAACTGCGCAATGTATTGTGCTTTCTATTCTCAGACTCACACTGGAAGCCAATTAAATTAAAAGGCTATTCATTTCATTCTATTTGTCTCCAGGACTCTCAAATAGAAATGCAAACGATTCCTGTGCAAGGTTTCCCGCATCAGAGAAACTGATATTGTACCGCTAATTTGTGATAACAATATAAACCAGTATGTAATCTGCACTGGTTTAAAAGATGTGCCTAGGATGTACACTGAACTTGCAAAACACTGATTAGGGAGATTGTGAAATTAAATCCTGCGAAGGGCACTTGTTTCAAACCCTCAAGGCAGCTCTTTTTCTTCATTTAATCAGATAGCTAATTATTGTAACTCACACTTTCCAAGAGCCAGATTCATCAATAATAGGAAAGATGGATTTGTCATACTGAACAGTTACAGTCTCAGGAAAGCTTGATGAAAAGAAAGAAAAGCTGTAAAAAGGTGGTCGGTAAGCACTTTGCTACTTTAAAAAAAGGCAATGGAGGAAACAAGAGAATATTTCCTACTAAAAATAAAGCAAGAATCATTTGAGGACTGATCCACCAGGTTGAGCAATAAAGAAACATATACCCAACATACACCGTTCTCTTAAGAACCGGCTTTATCTCCAGCTCAGTGAGAAATTAACATTTTTGTTAAATCACAGAAAAGAAATTGACGTGAAACATTATTCTGTGGCCTGCATTTTTATTCTGAATTAAGCTTCTGGTATAGTTCCCCATGTCACTTAGAGCCGTAGTAGTTTCTGATCTGGAGGAATGACCTTCAGGTTGAAGGGAGGAGACAGGACTTGAGCACCCTCCTGCCGGACACAAAATAGCAGCCTGCAACATGCCATTTGTGGATCATTTTTGCAGGCTAGCAGCCACAAATTGAAACTTGCCTAGCATCAGTGGCAGATCAAATTTTAGGGCTTTTATAATGGTCACTGTACTGACGGCTTGTTGATAGAGGAGATGTGGGCTTATACATGGAGGCAGCAGCCTCCTCATTGAGGTTTATCTAGACATGGCTGGCAGGATATAATAAGGTAAACAAGGTCGAAATGACAAGAATGTCTCCAGGCTTATGAAAACCTGGAACACTATTTCTAGGAAAACCTGGCAGTTTAGACAAAATCGACACACACTCAACTCCCTTTTCAGGTAGATTCAGGTAGAATCACTCTGGGCCAGAATCATCCACCTTCGGTGCTGGAACTCATGGACCTTCCACCAGGGGTGAGCTTGAAGGCAGTTCTCTGGGTTGAGAAAAACAAACTTGCTTCCCCCCCGACAGGATTAAATTAGTTTTGTTTTCTTTCCTCCCTGCCTCTCAATAAAATGTCAATGTCTTTTCAAGTACTCAAGACAAAAAAATTTAAAGTAAAAAAAAAAAAGTTTTCTTAAAGTGGCTTGAAACCAGAAGCAAATATGAAAATTTCATGAAGGTCAGATGAGCATGTCTTGTCATCCTCTACTACAATAACCAGAAGGCACTCAATAAAGTGAAAGACTTAGAGATGACTGAAGGAGAGGCTCTTTTCAACAGTGTATTATTAGCCTGAGGATTTTATGCCACAAAGCAGCAAACAGGTCAGCTTTTTAGCCCACTTCCCAAAAAGTGTGAAAAAACCCATAATGTGCTGCAAACCAGAACACCTGCAGGGGCTTTTGTTTGCGTGCACACATGTTTATATACGCAATATAACAGCTGGAGCAGCACAAAGCGAGCTCTACACAATAAGGGACAGAAACTCTGTGCAGACACATTTTTTTCTAAATTACCCTGCTATAAGGTTTCTTGGACCATCTTTCTGACACAGGTGGAATGGGCCCTGCTAAAAGAGAAGATACTGAATTAGAAAATCCATAGGTCTATCTGATATGGAGTTTCCAGTCTTTCTGTATCCTTTTATTGACTCGTTTCCTTGCTTTGAGATAGTTTTCCTTATTACTGTAAATATTTCGCAGAATATTAACCTTGAATTTGATGCAACAGCGATGGGACAAAACTACTTCTTCCTACCCTGGTTTTGCAACTTAGAAGATGAGGTCTCCAAGAAGGAAGCTCTGTGGTTGATCATTTATTTTTGTTTGGTTCTCTAAGTATAATAGCCAGCTTCTAATAAAAACTCCCGTAGCTTTTCAAACCTTTTTTTTTTTTTCTGTATGACATCTTCTAAACTAAGCCTTTTCCTGAACGTGAGTTTATTTTAAAAGACAGGACAGCAAGAGTCCATCCTGGGTTTTTCAATTCATTTTTCTCAAATGAAAAAACTGTTTTAAAAGACTACTTTTTCTTTTCTAAAAAGAAGGTATTTTTGGTGCTTAGAAAAACCCGGAGGGAGAAGCTCTAAGCGGAACTTGTTGCCGCAATGTAATTGTGGCCAAAGACTCAGCCAGATTTGAAGGAGAACTTGATATTATAGAAGGAACAACATTATTACAACAGCTAATGATGAAAAGAAGTATAATGGAAGGGAAAGAAAACTTGTTTAATTTAAGGGCTTAACAAACAATGCCTTCAGGACAAGACCTGATTAGGACAGATTACCTCATTTTTTGCTTTTTATGAAGTGGTCTGCACAATCACTTCAGGCACATTGTACTGCCCAGTGGTATGAGAAGACCTAGAAGATCTGGAACTTTATTCCTATGAAAGTAACAGGGAGAATATACTTTTAAATGTGGAAAAGTATCTGACCATCCTGATGACTGTGGATATTGACAGCGTTAGCAGATACTGTACCATACACATATTCTATTATGTTACTCCGCATTTGCATTTTTGTTAGGACAGAAAATTAAGTACTTTCAGCATGATTGCTGAAAAAAAGAAGAAAATGGAAAAGAGATTTGATTTTCTCTGCAAACTTGAACATTTTTTAAGTGGAGCTCTTTCAAAAAATAAAAAGCATTACAAAGAAAACAATTGTTGGTGAAGAATAAATCAACGTGAATTTTCCCTGACACACTCCAGTAGAGTGTGGGTTTGTTGTTTTTTTCCCCCTGCTTTCTTTCATCACTGCTGAACGGCTTGAAACATCCAGTATTACAGGGCTTGTATCATTATTCTCCAGGTAATAGATGGATATTTAGAGCAACACCTTGACTCAAAATTAAGTTGGAGCAAATCTCTAGGTGGGCTCTTCTACTCTCACCCTGATTCCCACTGCAGCAGAACTAAATCCAGAAGAGATGACCACCAGTGAGAAGCACACCTTCTCCATGGTTTATTACTTTCACCAAGAATGAAGTGGAGATCAGTTCTTTCCTTACACCCCTGAAAGACGCTCCATCACCTTTGTACATTTGGCACAAAGGCAACGGTGAACACCAGGAACTGAACTGCAGGACGAGGGGTAGCAATCAGGGGGATGCAACGCACTCAGAGAGGGGAGGCTGTAAGACCCTTAAAATCCATCAGGAGATAAGTACAAACAAATTAGAACATGGTAAACTTGTGTTCTGAAGGGCAACTATTCCTATGAATGCTTACCCCTACCAAAAACAGTCTGACTCCCCCACCTTTTAGTCACTGCCTTTAGGCACTGCTGATTCACATGCGACATACACAAGATGATGCTGATAGAGAAAACCTGTTTCTCACCAAGAGTAAGTTCAGCAGGCTGTGCTGTCCAAAGCACCAATCTTCAGTGATACGGAAGTAGGACATCTCTAAATATAAGCCTTCTTGTAAGGAAGATTTAGGAAAAAAAAAAAAAAAAGAGAAGAGTCAGTCACATCTTCAATAAAAGCTTACCAAAAACAAAACAAAAAATCCCCTGAGACTTAAAACAGAAGCTTATAACAAGGCCCTTAGTTAAAATTATGGTGCTTTCCAAGGAAAGCTAAGGAGATGAAAGAAGTATCACTGCAGAAGAGATAATTTTGTTACTTCATTTGTGTAATTAGAGGTTTAAGCCATGAGGATCAGCCGTATTCTAGCTTGAAATGTCAAATTTGAAGCTCTCGGGTATTCAGATTTTAGGAATTAAGCCAAAAAAAGTTTCAAAATTGGAGGGTATTTTGGCCAAACGTTTAGTTTAAAATCTCAAGTAAACCTAAATGAATTAAATATAATGTTTCATGACTGATTAGAGGGTACATTTGACCACGGGTTGCATCTCACATTCTGTTACCCACCAGCTGGAACACTGATGAGACTTTTTATAACTTAGTTACAGCTACCTTGTGGAAGAATTTAATCATATAAAAACTTATAATGTATGATACACAAGTGAAACAATACCAGCTGCTGGCTTCTGGCCTTGTCATGCTGCTTTACCCCCTCTGCTTCTTCCCATGCCGTGCAGCACAACCCCCACTGCACGGGGACTGGCTTTGAAGGACAGTAGCTGCAGGGACAAGCTGGTATTTTTTTTCTGCCTGACATCCAAGACTCACGGTCCCTGAAGGAGCAGTGGAGACGCAGGGCTTCGCGGGCCCAGATTGCACCAAGGGAGCACCCTGAGCAAGGAGATTATCTGACAGTATAGAGATTTTTTTTTTATTTATTTTGTGAACAGGGAAGTTAATACCGAGAGGACAACACCCACCTATCTAACTTACTATCTTTCTCAAAGATGACTTCTGCAAAGCTCTGGCACAGGGCTGCCCTCTCTAGCCAAAGAGCAGAACGAGCCTTGTCTAAATTAAGCATTTGGATGTTCAAGATAAAATGGCTCAATAGGATCTTTGTCATTGGCTCCACAGCCGAACAATGGAAGATGAAGAAGCATTGCAAACAAGCAAGGCGACGTAGCTCATCGACATGCAGCACTTCTTACCATGCAGCACATTGGCAAGCGCATCGCATTTCAATGGTACCATTTATCTTTATAACCTTTTTCTTGCTAGACTGTATTTAATTTCTTTCTTTGTCTGACCTCCAACTCCTCTGCCAGAGGTGGTTCAGAAAACACGCGGCAGCAACGGGAAGGAGAGCAGAGGCAGAGAGAAGTATCAATTTATTCCACAGGCTTCGTGACTAATCGCTGAGTAGCATCTCCTCGGAATTAATAAAATCTTTGAAAGGTTCCCATATGTTTGAGGCTGACTGTGTGCACGTATGCTAACCAGCTTCAAATTATAATCAGGATATTAGAACCCAACTTTGCTGAGCAAACGGCTGGGATGATCAGCAAATAATCGTCAGTGAGAAGAAAACAGAGCTTTGGATGGGAGACCCTGATTCCCATCAGCTTCTGGCTGATCAGCACGCAGCCGGGGGAGGAGAAGAGCCCGCACCGTGGGACCGCCGAGGGCGCCGGGCTGATGGGACATCTCCCGCATGTCCGAGGAACGTAGTAACCAGGCTGTGGCTCTCCTCTTTCCCCTCCAATAACCACCACAAAACAGGACCTGCAACGCAGAATGGATGCTGTCTAGATAAAGACTCCTTGCCACAGCTGCTAAGAGGAATTTTCTTTTTTTTTTAAAAAAATTCTGAGCCCCCGGAATGAACCATACAAGTAGCCTCACAGAACAGTGCGGTGCTGAGGAATTCAGCTTTTCTACTGAAGAGGCTGGCATCAATCTGTCTGCTCCCCCTCTAGGCCTGGGGGCTTCTCTTTCCCAGGACTTCTCCAGCAATCCCAGTAGGCAGCCCATGGTGCCACAGGCGTGCAACCACCCAGAGGGAGCGGAGTGCAGGCGCCCTGCGCGCTCTCTGGGCTCTCTTTGCAGCTACATGAAGCCCCTCTCACACGCGCGTGCCTTACATGACACAAGCAGAGCTGACGATGATGGTAATTTAAAGCTTAACATTTCTTCTTGCTCTCCGCCCGCTCCCTTTCTTTGGCGCATCCTGGAGGGCTCCGTGTAGGAAAGAGCAGGTGTGGAAGCAACTAACAAGCTATTCATTCAGATTAGATGGTGACAGGCACACCAAGCCAAATCAGCCCCAAACTTCTGTTTCTCAGCATCCAGCTTTAAGGATCGCTTTATTTGCGGCTAGAAAAATTACCTGCAGGGGTATTGCTGGGGAACTAAAGGCTGCAAGTAACATTTAGCTTCCATTTCAGCTGCTCTACATTGAATATTCCCCTTGGAAATTCAGAGAGCAGCTACATTGTCTATTACACGTGTTATATAAAGACAATCAGAATGATTGCACTGACCTGCTTGATTTTTTGGCATTCTCTCCTTCCCACCCCCGACACACATTTGTGAAGCATGAAATACATTCCCCCTCCCTGACCCAGTTCTATTCTTTTCCAATCCTGACAGAACATTTGAGGTTGGTAAGTGAACTCTGCTAGGCTGGGTCGTGTTTTCAAATGAAAAAAAAAACCACCCACAGCCCTGCGGTAGACTTCTATAATTTTGGTTTCATAGCTGACAATCATTTTTCATCATTGTTTCAAGCATGAAAGATTTAGCAACAGCTGCATAAAACTTCAGTGGCACAAACCTTTGATGTTCTGTCAACCAGCTCTGCTTTTCTCCCTCTCATACACACTGCAGCCACAAAATTACTCCCTGGCAATCCTAGGTGAGGATTATGAAGATTATTAGAAAAAGCTGGGGTTTAAACAGTTATTAGAAGCACCTTTGCATTTCAGCAACATGCGAACAAGGAATTGTGTTCCTCACCAAAAGCCTGATTTTCTCACTTTAATGTGCTGCTGATCTTTCCCTCTCAACTTGATCTCTTTGGCTGGGCATTTTCACCTCAAATTCCAAGCAATCAAACTGCCGTGAGCATCGCCTACTAAGAGAAAGCACTGAAATAAACAAAAAAAAGCACATTAGCAATCTGCTTGTGAGCTGCAAACACACGCACAGAAGCTGAGCAGAGCACATGTTTTTCTGAAAGGCCAGTTGTGCTACTTGAAATGTGAACTCCATAGGAGAAAGCCACACGGCAATACAGAATTAGAATAAAGAATTCTATTTTATTTTAAACTTCCACCTTCAAGAATGGATGTACCATCTATTTCACTACTAATAAAACAAAGCAAAGCTAAGTACTCTGAATCCAGGACAATTTTTTTTGCCCTGGCTTGAGCTCCATGGGGCTGTCCGGAGGTTTATTGTGGACAACAAGTTAAATTGAACAGGTAAAAATGCAACTGACCTGTCACCACAAAAGTCGGTGCTTAAAAATCCACATCTTGTCCAGTAAAGTCTTCCACCTAAACAACGTCTACTCTTACTTTTCTCTCTTTTTTTGACTTGCAGTTTTACTTCATCAGCAGCATTTGCAGGTCGCTATGTTCTGTATTTTGCTATGACACTGGATCTGAGGATAGACGTACTGTAGATCCTTGGAGCATGCGTTCCCCTAACTACTATCGCAGTTTTTGGGATGCAGGTCCCCGAAATCTCATGACTACAAGTGATTTTTATCATCCAAACAGGTTTTAGCTGTCAGATGGGGATAACAAAACTTCCATAAGCCATTGATCTGCCCAAGGTTACACAAGGAGAGGAGGTTAAAGAACATCAGTGTTTTCCTCAAGGCCCTGGAAATTAATACTAATTATTAAGATCTTTAAATCTGAGAATAATGTTTAGGCTCCATTGCAAGTATCTTATGGGAAACTACACTTTCCGAATAAGCTCTAATGCAATCTAGGAGGAGCAGAGCATTTTAATGATGGGATGGGAGGGAAAGTAGGAGCAAGAGTAGTAATAAGTCAAAGAAATAGGCTTAGTTGTCTGCATAAGATTTGCAGACGAGTGTTTCATAGGCGTAATCGTGCACAGGCAGGTAGGTATTCAGATCCCCAAAAGCTGGGTTTACCCAGAGATGACAGGGCTGGGTAATTCACTCCAAATGCCTCAGATTTCGTCGCTCTCAAGATTTAAAGTGACCTCTTCAGAGACTAGACAGTGACGAAAGATCAAATCAACCAAACTTTTCCTGTCTTACACCTTAAGAATTCGATGAGTTTATACACGCGCTATTTATGTGATCACTTTTTGGTGTGCTGATACTCTCACTTCTTTCTCAGTATAGTTTATTATCAAATACCCAAATGAACTCCTCAGAATAAAACTACAACTAAAACATTATTCACTGAAAAGAGCTGTTGAATAACATTTGACACACACACAAATCTGTTTGTAGATAATTCCCAATCAGCAAAAAATCATTGATTAAATTATGTGGTTAATTATTCACCCACGTCTCTCCACACAACTTTCCCCCTCCTCCCTTTGACAAATTCCTAAAATGATCAAAATGCTGATCACAGCCCAACATTTTATACAGCCTCTTGCCTTTATGTCTCCCTCCCCGTTTCTTCCCTCTGGTCCTTTAGTAAGCAAACCCTTCTGGTTCAGTAATTTGGCGAACCAGTGGAATTTTCACTTGCAATTATGTAAGTGCTGCAAGGCACTCCAGTCAGCAGGAATGCCATCCAGGAGATTCACAGCTGTAAAAATCCATAAACAGCCACCGTTCCTGACCATAGGACTTTTATTGGGTATGCAGTCCGTAGATCTCAACGCTTTGATTTATTGGAGCGAGAAGCAATGTGAAAACACTGTCAGGCTTCTGGAGCCACGGAGATATTAGACTGCTCCATTCACATACATCACGCTCATGAAAAGCACAGGAATCTGGTAGGCTATAAATTAGAAGATCCTGAAGGTGTGGGGTGGGAGGAGGAATCACGAGGGTAAACTTAGCTTGTGATTAGCTTTAAATCCTGAGAAACATTAAACAAGTTCTGGCTGTTTCATGACTTACACCTTCCCTTTCCCACTGTTCCTTTATTTATAATTTTCCAGCAGAAGGGCAGACCCACACTCCCCCTGATCCTGGCTTGTAGCCACTTGGGCCAGCAGGATCTGCCTGCTCTGTTGAGCTCTTTCTGTCACCTTTTATTTGGAAACCACTTATTAAGGTCTTAGACTGGATGTATTTTTGACTCTGCTGTGAAGGCCTTACTTACAGAAGATGCTGCTTTGGCTAACAAGGTCTTCCACCCTGCTATGGCCCCGTACCACTCTGTTTTCTTCCCTTCACAGCTAATGTAATCTCACTTTTTGAGGGATCTCTTTTAGACAAGGGAAACGAGTTCTCGTTTCCCACCCAGTCTGCACAGTGCCCGGTTTATACTATTAATATCACAGCTCTCTAACTATTAAAGGGTAAACCGCAGCTAAAAAATCCATGCTGCACAAATTCCTAAGCCTGGCTTAGCCTTCGGTTGCTAGTGACAAATTGTGTTAGACCCCATGGTCCAAGGCTTTACAGACCATTTTCAGTCCTGAACCAGCCCCGTAATTTACTTCACACCCGATACCCTGTTTCTGGAGCATAAGATTGTGTATGATAACATGTACCCTCCTCAACTCTAACTCTGTGGGCAGGTGATCCTCCTCTGCCTTGACTCATTGCAATCAGCCTGAGAAAGGCCAGCCCTCATTTTTGCTCCCATCCTGCACACAAGCATGGAACTACTGAAATTCCCTGCTTTCCCGTCCCCATCCTTGCAGACTTCACAACCAGGTGTGAGATTTCCTTTGAGCTTATCAGAATTCAACGGTGAATCCAGCTGGTCCTCTTGCTGCAGCATGGAAAGCTAATGGCACCAGAGAAGCAAACCCAAAGGCAGAGTTTAAAGCCAGGATGCTCTACTGCACCAACTGCTTACATAAGCTGACATAGCAAGGCAGGCTTTAAGGAAAGGAAAAAAAAAAAAAAAAAAATCAAAAAAATCTATATCAGTAAAACATCTTTTAACCTCATTTCCTTCCGACTTTTTTTAGAGGTTTCTCCTGCAAACATTATGAACTATTTAAGCCCGGTTCTTTTCAGACACATAATATTCTTACAGCATTTCTTTTTCCTTACTGTAATTTTTTACACAAATATCACTATTCACGCCTTCAGCTCCTCAGATAAAAGGGACCTTTTCAACAGAGTATATTGGACCTACTGCAGAGTTGTCCTGATTCAGGCATTTCACTCACTCCTGGGTTGAGGAAGGAACAGAAGGCAGGTGAGCATGCAATTGACTGCAGCCATTAACCAGGCATTTTGCAGCTAACCCTCTGCTAGGCAGCTCTCTTCCACATGCTAAACGGGCTTCTCTATTCTTCTCACATCTCATTTCTTTCCATGTATCCTAAACAGACAAGCAACCAGCTTCTGTCCTTGGATACCAGCCCGGTTCTCCTTGACTTCACCAACACGCATGGACTATCTGAGGAAAGAATTCAGCTCAGTGTAGTATTTGCACTACACGACCGTCATTAAAACAGCCACCAGCTCCTGTTTCATGAGCAAAGATATAAATTCCAGGCCATTACATAAACTGGCTTTACAGTGCATTTGCAGAGGCCATTAACTCGGCTACAAACCTCTGCTCACCCTCTAGAGGAAGAACAGGGACAACATCTTCTCTCCTGCAGAGGTGCTGGTAGGAACCAGGAGAAACACTGCACAACCCGCTCACTGCCTGGGCCTCAGTGGGAACGTGGCCTAAATTCTGTGGCACACCAGAAAAAACAATTTGAGACCTTGCAGCTGATCCAACTCACGTGAAAAGGTGAGAATGCACCTTCTTCTGAGTAAGACTGTGCTACAACACACAGTCCTTTCCAGGACTGTCTCGGATGCCCTGTGCCTGACTTCTCCTTCTGTAAAACAGGGCTAATATTTCTTCCTCACACACAGGTGATGATGACATGAAAGATGCTCAAAGATTAAGTATAGTCCATAAAAACATGACAAGTTTAATTCAGTACAAACTGGCAGCGACTTTAAAGTTTCAAAGGCAATTCAATTCACAGTTTTTTAGTGCTGTTTCAAAACATGAATGTCTACTCTGCTACTGCAATTTGCTTTGCAAATCCACAGCTGTCAAATAGAAGTCATTAGGGGAAGGGGGGAAAAGCTGGAGTTTTTGTAAGAAATGATCAGGAGCAAATTAATTCATGTTGGCTATGAATTTTGCATCAGTAGATTTCCGTGCACATCCAATTGTAGTAAACAGTTTATATTCCCCCTCTAGCTATTGTTTTGAACTATCTTCAGATGCATACTGACCTCTCTGAGTTGCTTTGTAGGCTGTTCACATTGCAGAGAATTTCTTTGCAGCTGATACCCCCCAGGGTTGGTATCTTCAGGCTAAAAGCTGACGCGGCGTAGAGCTCATGCGTACCAGCTCAGTGGAGTTGTGCTGATTGATAGCTGAGGGCTTGATTTGTAATTAAAGAGTAGAAAAATTGGCTTCTGAAAAACAGTTCTGGGATGAAGGTGGAGTCTGCTATGAACTTGATGACTCTGCAGTTTCAGACAACAGCTTTTAAAGTTTTCTGTGCAGGGAAACAGTCTGTAAGAGGTACCTGCTGCCGTCACCTAACCAGTCACAACCTGTTGCCTACGCACTTCCACCAACAAACTGATCACAGGGTGACCATATTCATGAAATCAGTAAAATATTCCAAGCTGAATTTAATTCTAGGTCAGTTACCTAATCCAGCTGCAGCACAGCTCCATAAACGATTTCATAAGCACAGCCAAGGGAGCAGGAGTGTGGGAACATCCCTAAACTATGGAGACTGTCTTTGGGGAAAAAAGCCACTTTTGGTGGCTTTCTCAGCAACCAGTCCTCACTGAAATCATCCTCACCTGCTACCACCACACAACAATTGATGAGAGCCCTTAGCCTAGTAGTAATCAATTTAAAAGAAAAAAAAAAAAGGGGGAGGGAAGGGCAGAGGGACAACAACAGAAGCTCTCCTCATGACACTCACTCTTCAGGGCTGCGTGTCCGTTGTTAATAGCCAAGAAAAAATTTCTTCCAGAAATTCTTTGCGTCATTTCGACTGTCCCTGGTACTGCTGGTTGGTGGCACACTGAAGACCTCTTCTTGCCAGAGCTCTAAACAATGCACAGACACACAACTGACTCCAACTTGGATTTAATACTTTTCCTCAAGATTAAGCGGGCTACTCATAGAGACAGACAACTCGCTAACTTCAAAGCTTCCTGTCTCAGCTAACAAGAAACAAATTGCCTCCCCAGTGACTCCTCTCAAGGGAGTAACACTGGATAAACCTGTGATATTTGCATTAGTTCATCTTTAAACATAAAGCAGAATAGATTTCATTTCTTTAATATATTTTCACATTATTTAAATGGACTTGTTTTAAAAGACAGTAACATGTTTGCTTTGGGGATATTTTGCATTTATATTTACCTTTTGGCTGGCAGTTCATTTTATGGGAAGATCTGTTGGAACTAAAGCAGTTGAGGAGTACAAAGATTTTAGAAAGGATTTACATCTGAGGCCACTTTCATCCTGATTTTCAGCAACGCTACTTTTCTCAGTTTAGTGACATTTAAGGATATTGGAAATCTTTTGGTGACAGAGCACACCAGTGATCTTGACTGCCTGAGGAAAGCGGGGCTTTACTGCACTTGTCCTGCTGCCTGTAGAGCGGGTTTGATCAGCAGATATCAAAGCACTTTGCAGAGATGCTCTATTTTTGCATCTATAGGTGCTCTGTTTTGGGGGAAACAGATACAGAGCAGCGAAGGGAACAGTGTTGTTTGAAGGCCAGCAGAAAAGGGGTTAATTTTTTTCTTGTTTGCTCGCAACAAACCCCACAGATTACAAGGTGCTCGCTGGCTTTGTCCCCTCCAGTTCCATCAAAGTACTTTGAGACCCTTGTTAGGGTATTCCTGTGCTACCTAGTCTTTTTTTAGGATTCACCTGTGCTTCCCTCTGCTGCTGGGGCAATTTTGCAGCAGAACAGGTATAAAAAGGGGACCACCTATCACCCCAGTGCACAGTCAGCATCTTTTAGTTTAATCTGACAGTAAAAGTGAACTTTAGTAAAGTGCTGTCAATGGAAGGACCCGAGGCACGATTCAATTCTGGACCGAAGAGCGCATGTATGTGCTAATCTGTACGACTGTGTAAGCTCAGACATCCATCAAAGTGAAGAAAAACCTTTCTGGGTCTCCTCTTCAGGCCAAAGAGCTTCCAGGCACTCCCACGGGATTGCTGTCCTGAGGAAACAGAGCTGCCGTTGCTGTGGGTTAGGCCAGCAATGACAACAGCGCGGCACCCAGCCGTCACATAGCGCCAGCGATGACACCCCGTTGCCCGAACAGCTGCACCACTCCCAGCCTCTGGTTCATCTTCTGATTAGCTGCAAAAAATTAGCTATCACGCAGAAAGCAGATGGACTCACGTTGCACTGTTTGGGAACAGCATATGTGCAAAGGTTCTCTTACGGCAGACATGAGGTTCTGTATTTTTAAATAAAGTTCCCAACTGAATATTACGAAGTGCTGGGGGGGAGGAGGAGGGAGAAATCAACACCTTGATCACCAGGTAAATACTTTCAAGTTCTTTACTGCCTTTAAGATTTACTGTTTAGCCATTCCAATTCCTATCGTGTGCAAATGTTTCCTATATTAACAGGAGAAGAGTGATTTGTGGGCAGCGAATGGGAAACAGGACATCAATTTAACGGGGCCAGTTGGGGTTAGCACAAAATGACAGAACAGCAGGAAGCGGTTAAAAGCTTCCCCCTCGGCAATCAAAGCCCTGCAATTTTGAGTCTTTTCCTCCAATCAAGTAGCGTATTGATGAAAAACCAGTTCTGATAACGACCTTTGAAAGACCTCTTTCTGGCCTTCTGGGGTAATTCATTTCTCTAACTAAGGTGTCCCAACAGGAGCTCAGCAAAAGCATGTCATCTACACAATCACTTGAGCAGCATGACAAATGGCAGAAGCCAATAGCAGGAGATTTCTTTTCCCTTAACTTGGCTGACTTTTTTTTTTCCTTTTAAGGGTCCTGATCTCAGCCTGACTATGCAGGTATTGCTTTTTCTCTTTCTCCTACCTATCTGCCCCACCTCACTGAAATTACGGATAGACTATCCTCACTAATTCATCACTCCTACTGTAACCTAAGGTGCTAGTTCCTTCCTGTGTTGCATATTTTTAAGTTTCATTCTGTAAGTCTGCCTCCCAGATCAAGTCCTACTTGCATTTCATTCCAAGCTTTAGTACAATTAATTTCACTTTTTTGGCAGTGCTGAAAAGCAACTCTCCTTCTTCACACCAAGGCAGACATGGTGAATGCCAGCTTCCCTAGGTGGGCCACAGTAGGTGTTTGCTCTCATCCCTGCTGACGTTGGGAGTCATGTTTCATCACATGAAAATAAACCCTCAGCCAGTGACAACAAGCCCGCCCGTGCAGACTGTGTCACTGGAAAGGAAGGAATCGGAACATTATAGTATCTTTCAGATGATTTTACCGACCATTCCACAACGCACCTTTAGAGCTCCAGTTTTCAGATTCAGGCCTCTTCTTTTTCCCAGTACCCCAGAGCTAGTGATGCCCATGATCACTGCGACTGCTCTGCTGGGGAGTTCTGCTTGTAAAATGGGAACAAAAATGACTAGCATGAGCTGGTAGGAACCCCAACTTTTAAATATCTGTCGCGGCCCGAAAGGGAGCTCTTCCCCCCCAACTTGGGACTAACAACCAAGTTCGTGATCCCCTTGGACAGAATTAAGGTGAAATGACACCAGCCAACCAATTTTATGTTTTATTAATACAATGACTTAACTAGAAACAATAAGGCGTATAGGTAGGAACAATAGCTCACTGACAACTACTTAACAGGATAACATGGATTGGAAAATTACGTCCTGTGCAATAAGTTTCTAAGGAGAAAGAGAGGAGATAGAGAGAGGTCACAACAAGAGGAAGGGAGAGAGATATAAAAGAGATATCACCACCTGTGGATCCAGCGGCGTCCCGTTGGTCCCCTTCACTTCTGGTATTTTGGTGGTGGGGGTCCCCATTCGAGCTCCCGGTGGTACCGTTTTTCTACAGTTCCAGTCCCAAAGTCTTTGCCCAGTTTCAGGAAACATCTGTTCGACGATGGTAGATGGGCCCTGGTTTTGCAAGCTCGGCACATTCTGGCGCCATTGTTGGGCAACAGGCAAAACCATGGGGCGTGAGAGAGGAACCGGCTGTCCTGTCCCTGCAGAGCTGGGTGTTGGTATTTGCTTCCTTTGTGATTATCGCCAATTATGCCCCTGAGTCTGCGGGCGACGATAATCGATCGTCAAAGCTTGCACCTTTCCGGGCAAAGAGATGTTTAAGGCAAAACATATCGGTCTGTCACAATATCCCATGTTGCACTTCAGTGATTTTTAAAGCTCCTAATACCAGCTCAGAAAAGCCATGAAATGCTAACCCAGTATGAACCCACTCCTGTCAGTTCGTATTTGTTCAAAATATTGGCAGGCTTTATGCCAGATCTGGGATGATCCGTCCACCCCCCAGCTGGCAGAAAGATGACACAGAAATCACAGAACTTGCAAAGACCATCCTGTGTGCCCCAACTAATTCACCAGAAAGGCATCATTTTGACCCCGTGCCTGACTCACATCGAATCGGCACGAGTATTTGGTAAGCGAACACAGCAATCTGCTACTGCTGACCTTGGAAACACAGTGCGAGTGCAGGGAAAGCTTCCTCTCCCAACCATGTCTCAGGACTCCTGGTCTGTGCCATCTTATTACAAGCCAACAAAGACTGTGCATAGAGAGGTGAAGAACAGTGCTTGATATGACAACTACAGGTTATATTTGAAAATTATTTTCCTAAGCAGGGTCAGCCAGCCTGCTCAGGCCCTGGCACTGAGGAGGAAAAACAGCTTATGTAGCATATATTGTAAAGAAACTATTATATGAAGCATGGAGGACAAAGAAAAAACATGTATGGGCTTTATTCTAAGGCAGCAAAACAACTTCTCCCTTTGTGGGGTCTAGGAAAGTCTCAAGCACAAGCAACTTTTAAAAATCATTTAAATAGTTGTCATGACTGTATTCTTACCTTATGTCTGTTGATTTGGCTTCCATGACGCCTGAATAGTTCTCCTGAAGCCAGTTTACTGTCTATTGTCTGTGCTTGATGAGAGATGTTATTTCTGATGAAGCACTTTTTCTCTGTATTCCAGATCTCTGACCTCCCTCAGCATCACTTCTCCCTAAGCACTAACGGTGTCTGATGCAAGAACCACTACTAGCACGCCCTGCTGGGTAAGGAGAAAAGCAAGAACATGTCACACCTCAGCTTAAGGCTGCAACCAAAAGGCAATATCCTCACATCTGGAAGCGCTTTTACATCGTGCTACCCCCACGCTCTGAAAATTCGGCAGGAGTTAGTATTTCTGAGCTAAATACAGTCCCACTACAGAAACAAGCCTGACATGCCAAGTGCCAGCTCCCTATGAATTTATTTTGTTGCATCACAACTTCCTCAGAACAAGGCGTTAGAGAAGAAAGCAGATGTTTGCATGTATGCTTTTAAAGTAGACGAGTCCTGTCCACTTTCCCTGAGCACACTGAGACTGCTGACTTTGTAAAGACAGAAGGATGAATCAGCCTTTGCAGAATCCCAATTCTTACACCCTATGAAAAAGTGAATTAATGTTTATTTTCCCTTTTAACCACAACCAGCAATTGCCTGGAGAGGGTGAGGCTAGGGAACACTGAAATACATACACACACACACAGAGTTATCCTGCTATCTCCTGCCACACTAGGTCAGCATTCAGCACATCCAGGAGAGCACGCAAACAGCTCAGCAAAGCACCGAGATGTCCCACCCTCACTCAGCCAGCTCTTTCCACCAGGAGCTCCCAGTGCCCTCAGCCTCAGCACACAGGGAATTGCTGGGCTTCAATCACGTGGCAGCCTCTAGCACAGAGCAGGAACAGGCAGCTCAGGGTAGAGGAGAGCTGGAGATTCCTCCCAGAATAACACTGGAATGCAAAATGGGACTCACAGTAGTGAAAAATCACAGTCACATGCCATTCAGCAGCCTAGCTATAACTTTCCATCACAGAAAGCATTATGATACAAGATCCCAGTTTACTGGCTCAGGAAACCAGCTTACTCACTACAGCCCTGCAGCTGGGAGTGCCCACCGCTGCCTTCACGCAGCGGTCCCCCATTGCATTTTACGCCTTCCAGTTCTGCATGGCTGCTGAATTATTAGACACGATGTTCAGCACGTGGTTGCTGTCAGCGTGAGGCAACACGAGGTGTTTCCCCCTCAGGGAAATGGAAACTCTTCCTCTGTACTCAACCAACAGCATCACCACTGCAGATACCTCCCCCTGCAAGCCCCTGTTTGCTGTTGGGCTAAAACCAGCCGCGGCTATTTTTGAAGTGCTCATGCTCCCCAAACAGCACTCACCCTGACTGCGAAGCTTTAAAATGAGATAGAGAAAATTGCGTTTGCTAGGATCTGTTCCTCTGTAAACCCCACTGGAGTAGGATGGAGGATCCCTGAAGGCCAACTATGTTACCTTTGTCTACAGAAAACAATTAGAAAACTAATTTTAAAATGCTACAATTAAAGGCTTAACATAAAGGCATTTCTGATGCTATCAAGAAGCTCGGACGACTTCAAGAAACTCTTTCAAAATACCAGCGCTTGCAGGCAAAGTAGCTGATTTTGTTTTTCCATCATGCTCAACAGCCTACGGGCCATTTACACACACTTTCTAATCTTAAAAATACTCTATCCGTGCTCTGCATCTTATGTGCTATGGATTCCATACACAGATGGTAAAAATCTACATAAAGCTTCATACAGATTTACTGTTCTGCCTATAGATTCATGGCTGAAGATAAAACATGCTAGTAGAAGAGCTTGGGGGGAGGCATATAAAATCTGACGAGCAGGAGTTTTATAAGGTTTAATAGAAAGGTTTCTACCTATGTTTTAGATAATCAGATTACAGTGGGATTTCAAAATTAATTTCCCTTTCTTGGGCAGTTTTACGTTTTGTTTTTGGGAGTAATCACACAAATTGAACACTGCAAATGAAAATCCTGGGTTTATTGAGGTCACTAGGGCAACTCCTACTGATTTCAGTTGGGCCAGGGCCTTACTTTATGGAGAAGTCTTGGGGAGAAAATAAATTCAGACTTCTGGAAATGGAGCAGCATGCCAAAAAGCCTTTTATTTTTTTATTTTTTTTAATTTTATTTTGCACATGGTCACACTGCCACATGAGAAAGGAGCTCTTCTCATTGCCTTCAGGATATCAGCAGGTAATCCTGCTCCCACTGATTGCTTGCAAGCACGGCAGAATAGACTGGCTTAAAAGCTGCCGCTTTTCACAGTGGCCGAACACGGCTGATGGGATGAAGTCCCCATCTCATCCCTGTGCCAGGATCTGAGCTTCCACAGAGCGCTGAGCTTGGGAAGTCCATCAAAACCTTCTGTTCCCAGCAGTCCCAGTCCGCTTCCTTAAGGAGGCACAGGCTTGTCCTGGGCTGCAGGATAAGTAGTCGTGCCTCTCAGAGGCCAAGAAATCTTGGGTTCCTACTCCTGAGAGCTGAGCACTTGCAAGGAGCCTGTCTTAGACGGGACCTTGCCTTTGTGAGAGGCAGTGGCTGACAGCTCCTAACAGGTTTCCAAATAAGTGGGAACAGAGAGTCCTCCACGGAGAAGGATTTTACCTGAGACAACTGAATTCAGCTCTCAGTCGCTTCCTCCCAAACCCAGAAACACGCTATCCCTCTTCTCCTTTCACTTCGAACTCCCTTTTTTCTGTTGTGAATACACACATGCTTCCCCACATCACTGAACACAGTGCAAGAGATAGACACATCTCTACCTCACATCAATTTCCAAAGTGAGCAGCCTAGCGCTTCTGCCAGATTTCAACCAGAAACAGAGGAGAACGTCCCTTTGGATGAGCCAGGCCATCCCTTACTCACCTTGTCCACTTAGTTCTTACCTGTTTATCAGAAAAACCGTGGCTGCTAGCAGCACCGGTCTCCTCCAACATACCGAGCTAGACCACTGCTGACAAGGTGGTCCTCCTGCACCACGTCACACAGACCTCCACCGCACGCCTAAGAGCTGGTATCCCTAGTACAGAACAAGGCACAGCACAGCTCCTGGTTGGAGCCAGGTCCAAACTAACGAGAAGCACTGGACACGTAAGAGACTTTGGATCAAGAATGTAGCAGTGTGGTACCAAGTATTGCAGCAAGAATTCTAGAAAAACAACTTACCAAAAGTGACAAGTTTGATGCCTGTAAGCATGCTTTAATCAGAATACTGGATGACATCTGAAGCTACTGATTTGACTGGAGAAGACTTCCTCAATAATTTCCATGTCACGCTCTATATCACACTGTGGAGTATTTATCATCATTACCTAGTAATATCTGAAAGGTCCTGGAGATGGACAACATGGAATTGGGGCTCCAGCTTCATGAAAGTATTTAAAATGAAGTTTCAAATCTCCTGGAAAAAAACCTGTTAAGTAAGAAAACAGTCAGAATTTGGAATATTTATATAATTAACTTTTCAGCAGAGAACGGCCTCTTGGCACTAACCATGTCCTTTATTCTGATATATCAGAGACTGAAAAACATGACCCTTCCTGTGCCAACTGTCTTTTAGAATAAACACGAGACCCTCCCCCTTCATCCCCACATACTTAATAGTATTAATAGAACATTAAAATATTAATGCTAGTAGACAAGGTCTTTCATAAAGCACATAAATGAATTCATTCAGTCTAGCTCATTAGCTTAATCATCAACCTTTTTACAATGTAACTGATTAACATTTTCATTGTTCTTCCTTGCTTTTTCCTTAGAATTTTACTGCTTTGGGGATCAAAAGATCTCTGAATACAGAAGCTCAATAAATATCTGTGCATAACTGTACAACAATAGAAATCACTAAAAGAGATAACTAAGTAAAGGCTTTCACAGCTCGTGCTTCAAAGATACTGCAGGAAACAACCGTTTAAGAACCATTTTTATTTGTATGTTTAACGTGATTATACACATTCATGAGTCCAACAAGATCTGCACTGTGACATTAAAGATACAGTACAATAACATTCAACATGAGGTACTTCATATTTATATATATCTGTCCTTTATAAATAATGCTGTAAGCCTGCTAAGACCAAACACTGCTCCAGCACAAGCGAGTGCCGGGACCTGAAGTTAGCCAAGTTTATCACAACAAATTAAAAAAAACCAAATTATAATCCCAGAACAGTTCAGTGCAATAAGTAAGTAGAAATTAAAATGTTCACTTAAATACTATTTTAGATATGCAGAAAGTATATTACATTATACTCTCTTATCACAGATTCTCCTCACCAGGAAAATCAAACATACAAGTAGCAAAGATGGCCAGGTACAGTTTAAGACAAAAATCTACGAAAGGATCTCTGTTGACATCCTGCTTACATTCCAGGTTGATATGGCTGACGCTTGCAAAATGTCAATCAATATATTCAAGCTGGGATGCTACCGCTAAACCAACCAAGTCCACATTTGGACACCTATTTAAGCGCCCTTGTGTCCTAAGGTGACTGGTACTGGCCACCTTCTTAAACACAAGCAGTGCTCAGAATCAAGTTGCCCTGTAAGCATCAAAAGGTGTCTCGGGGTGCTTATGTTTATTCAACCATACCGAAAAACTGTACACGCACCAGCTCCTAAAACCTGGAATGGACTCAGAGGAATTAAGCTAGACGTTGCTTTCATCCTACTTCGTCAAAAAGATTTCATAAAAGTAGCAAATAAAAATAATAAATAACAGCTCATTTTCTACATATTACAGCCACAGAGTATTCTGATCTCCTAATTCCTGTTCCAGCCCGTGAACGTAGTAGACACCTCACCTTTATTTGCAGATAAGTAAAAAACAAAAAATAAATTAAAAGTGAGAACCGAAGCCTAGTTATACCAGTGCAGTACTCTCCGATTTGTCCCACCAGCTGAGGCACCTGATTTTTCTTTTTTCAAACAACTCAGAATGCAGCTTGCTACTGCAAGCAACTTGTCAATCTGATCATTGCTCGGAGTAATTACATCTGCATCAGTCACTTGCTGTAAGAAAACTTAATCAGCTGATTAGCGTCTTTCTCTGCTTTCAAATGTATTTAAATAAATGGAACTGCTGCTCGGACGTTGTATAAAAGCAGATGACCATTACCTCATCACAATCTTAAGAGTCCTTTCTCCAGTCTCTTCAGCAACTCTTCCTCCAGTCCATACAATTCTACTCTTGTCTATTTTAGGCTGCAGATCTAAATATAATTAACTGGAGGGTTTTTTAAGTCTCTCTGGGAGTTCTCCGTGGAGCATTCTGTTTAGATGTCACTAACAGCCTGCATTATGTACATCTGCTACAAAAAACCAAAACATTTTTCTCTATATTTTGAGGGTATTTACATTTCAGAAAGAACACTGCTTACACACACACTCATATGTATGTATGTATATAAAACATTAAGATGGGTGAAAAGCATAGATCTTGCAGGGCAGTTTTTTACCTGGCTCTCCTTTTGTTACCTAGAGAGAAGACCTGGGATTTGGCCATAAATCGTTTGACGTCTACGCTCCGGTTTCCCTTACTTCAGATGGTGTTTTGGACACTGCAAAGATGTATTGGCACTTTACGATGGCCAGGGGCCAGGATTCCAACCGTCAAGAAACACTTAGAGTAACAGTATTAAACTGGTAAGAAATCATACGAGAAAAACATTTTTATTGCAAAACTGACAAGTGAATTTAGGATTATGCTGCATTAATGTGTTGATATACTACAACATTAATCTTCAGTCTGTCTCAAGAATCATTTGGTCCTCTCATTTTGTTAAAACATACACAACAAACAGAACCCACTTCAGAGATGAAATAAGAATGAGATGTTTTACAATAGGTAGTGTGCCTCTGAGAAGCAATTGTCACAATGCAATAGTGAAGGATTTTCTTGTATTTAAATAGTACCTGTATTTATTTATACTGGTTTCCTTCCCTAAGAAAGGAGTCACGATCCCTAATACTTTTCCAAAAACAATACAGACATACGACAGGAAGTTTGAAAAAATAATAATAAAAAAATCAGACAAGGAAAAAGTTCTGCACCACATAAGCCTGTGATGTGTAACCATAAGCAGCTGCTAAAGATCCAACAGTAACCAAGGGAGAAGACTTCCTCCTCCTCCTCCTCCTCACTCTTATCTGATGACATACACAAAACGTAATAGGACCGCAGTTGGGAATCTTCTTGTCTTTGTCTAAATTTCCATCGATAATGTATGGTAATAAAAAGAAGAAATCTTATATTACAAAAAAAATTCCAAGTCAAGATTGGTACATTCTGTTGTTCCTCTATAATCTGACTCTACCATGCTTAGGAGGAAGGAAAAAAACCCATCTGAAACAAACAAAAAACCATCCTGGATTAGATGCTAGATACGAATTCCCACTTATTTAGTAAGGGTTCAAAGAAAAGCCATTTAAATAGCAAATCAACTTCAACGAAGTAAAAAACTAGGTCATGGGAGTAGAGTTTCAAGAACTACATATACAATTTCAACGTGTGGAAGTACTTCCTTGCCTTCGAGGTGGGATTCCTAGAAAATGAACTGAGGGGAACTTGCCAAGCCCACATCCCCCTTCACTGTAAATATGTCCAGACTCTGTAGACATGGTCAGCACGGCGTGTAGCTTCCCAAAAGCTGCTTGCTTCTCTCCGTCTTCCCCTGCAGCCATCCCAAATAATTGGCCGCAGGAGAATCCCACAGGATGAAGGTTTAAACCTATGCTTTTTCTGCTTGCGACTGAAGCGCTTCTTTCAGCTCCCATGATCAAAAGCAGCTCAGTTTACTGGAATCTCTTCAGTCTGAAGAGCAGGCAGAGAGAGCTATAAAACAAGGCTCCTCATTTTCTACCCCTACCTCCCCAAATAATTACAAGCAGAAAGCAGGAAACAGAAAATGGATCAATGAAGAGAGCATTTAGTGAGATACAAGAGGAGAGGACATCCTCTGGTGATGCAGAGGTGCATCAAAGAAAGGGCCAGCATCACCAGCAAACAGGCACTGCTCTTACAAAGCCTTTAAAACTCGCTTGTTGCTAAGAGCTTCCAGTTTAAATATTACACTTAAACTTTATCACCAACAATGCTACAAGTATAGCAAGCCAGTAACTTGCCCACAGCGTTTAGTTACCTATTACCTGTACTGATCACGTATATGCAGATAAAAAGCTAAGTGTCAGTAGGCCTGAACCAGACAGGTTCTTCATAGCAAAACGCTTTGTCTCCGCACACTTTCATTCAAGCATAAAATATGAGTTCGGGAATTTGCCCTCCCTGCACCCCAGTGCCATTTGTACTGTCCGAAGAGCACTGAAACTGAACAGTCACCTTCCCACACTGAACTTCTGTCATTCCTTCTTGTCCAAAATAGCTGAGTTCGTTCCCATCCAGAATCACGCTAGCTGTGTAAAAGGTGTCAGGCTCAATCTGCACGGGATATTCAAACCACACAGGAAAAGTGTTACTAGAACCATCTGAGAAATATTTACTCAAGTTCTGGCCTAGGATTACTCCTTGGCGTTTGAGTTCAATCTTGGCGCTGTACTCTGCCGATCCACAGCTGGAACCATACAGCCCAAAACCAGCAATAAACACTCTCTTATCAACAGCAAACTGGATGCTGTCGCAGCGGCCCCTGTAGCGCCACTGATTGCTGCGGTAAGCGCAGGACTGGAAACGGTGGCATCGCTGAGGAACGAGGCCTTTCCGAGGTTTGCTTACAAACTGTAACTCTGGCTTTTTGGCAGCAGTGTACCAGAGGAAAATATCATTGGTTTCGTTGAGAGTCAGGATCCCAGACTGCGCAGCGCCGTTGGCGAAGTCGTCAAGTGCCATGGTAGGGATGCGAATCAAGTAGAGGGCCTTCCCGAGGACTTTGCGCTTGTTCTCTATGGTAGCCGTTAGCTCTTGTCGCTGACACTCCACTTCAGCCCAGTTCAGAGCTGCTTCGAAAACAACAATTTCTTTGGCATTCAGAGTCTCCCTTCGGAGAATGCTTTCAAGTGTCTGAAAATCGATGTCACAGAACCCCTCAGACTTCAAAGCTAGCTCAGCCTGGGCATCAATCACCTCCCAGCAGCGCTGGGTCAGGTCAGGTTCCTCGAATAAGCAGCTTTGGGAAAGCAGCACACAGGCATTCTTTGCACTGAGACTTGTCTCCAGAAAGTTGACGCAGGCCCGGGCGAGATGAGGGACGATATACTTCTTGGCAGCATAAAGAGTGGCCAGTACGGTATCTGCAGCCAAATCAATTTCATCACAATAGATATATCTGAAATAAAACACATGCATGTAACACTGCTGCGTAACACAAAACCATAGTTTGTCAGCAACATCTGAAAATTATAAACAAAGAACATTTAAATGGCTCCACCTTAGAACTAAGCAGCACTTCTGGGGAACACCGCTTACATCCAGAAAAGAAATGCACATCAAACTCATCACTCATATAAGACCATGGCCACCAACAGGTTTAAACCTAAGGTGAATAAAACTTCACATTTGGGGTACATGCTACGTAGCCAATGGTTATGTTTACAAACTACAGCCCCTAGAGCTCTCTCTTCCTTCTATACATGCTTTGACGAATGAGAGGCCATCTGCCCCTCCTCAAGGGCCACCTTACTTGGCCATCACAACAACCTGGAATACATGTTACGAAGAATACTTGGACTGGATATCCCACGATGGCGAGTGACGATTTATTGAGGTGCATATATAAATACAGGAATGAAAACAAGTTTCCTGGGAATAACTCAGTAGTCTAAGAAGAGAAATGCAATCAAAGTATATCAGGTGCTATCCATTTTTGTAATTACTGTGTTGGTTTTTTAAGGTAGGGTGGCTTATTTGGGGGTTTTTTTGGTTGGTTTGTTCATTTTTAAGCAGGGTGATGAAGCGTATAGAAAAAGGAAAAGGCAGAGAATTCTAATTTTCAAGTTTCTTAATGCTTACAACATCCTAGCTGCATTAGCACAGTGTTTTCTCTCAGTCTCGTTGCATAAGGAGGAAAAAAGCTTTACTGCTGCGCTAGTGTGGTGGAAGAGATGAAGGTGAAATTCTATTTATGTGACTAAACTGCTGGGATTCATTGCTCAGAGAAATGAAGCATTGTACAGTTTGTTCTTTTTAATATCTCATGCTTCAGGGCCCCATTTGCAGCTGGTGAATGCAATGTGCTAAAACCATGCCAAATGCAATTTTACTCTTCATAGGGATAAGCAAGTCTTGATGGTTATGGTTGATAAAAGTGTCTTCCTCCAGTAACGCTGAAGTTGTATGTGACCCTGTACTAATTACAAATTTTCTAGTTAGCAGGTTTCCCAACTAAATGAATTTTTTGCAGAACAGATGTGCTTATAAAGTGGAATTAGTACCTACACTGATCTGATTATAGTTGCAAATATCTTTATTTTTGCAGGTGCAGGGTGCTATCCTCCAAGCTACACTTAGAAAACATGCTCAGAGCAGATACAGTTCAAGCAATACAATAAAATCTAAGAGGTTACAGAGAAAAAGAATACTTACACCAATGCAAACCTTCCCTTTTTTTTTTTAAACCTTATTACTTGGTTTCAGCTGGGCTATTTGTAACAACAAAGAGCACATCTATGTATCACTGATTACAGGCTTAGCTCCTTTACTATCCAAAAATTTTGCAACGTATCAATTCGTTTGTTTTTATGATTCTCCTCATTTCTCTCCAAGCCTTTTCTCCCTTCCATTACTTCTCTTTGCCTGCTAGTACAGCAGAGAATGATGACATCTGTTTCAAACTGAAATAGTACAAAAGTTGCTAGTTTAATATTCATGAAAGTAAAGAACTAATATCCCTGATTTACAACAGACACAGCACAGATCGGCTGTCAGCAGTATTCCACACTTCTCACTCTGCCAATGCACCTCAACTCTGTTCTGCAATTAGTGATATTCCAGTTTCACCCTGTTCTTCAACAGAGGATTCTGCTAGACCACAGAGTTTGATGGTTTAGTAACATTTATCCTGGGATGAGACCACAATTCTAACTTCAACAGTCAAGATTAAGAAAGGCACTGGATTCAGTGTGTCAGCCAGACTATGAATTTAACCCTATTTTTAAAACTGTAGAGAACAGCCAGAGCAATTTTACTGGGAAAATAATTAGTATCTACCAGTTGAGGTATTATTTCCTATGTTGCATCTGGCAATACCTTGTCTGATGTTTGCTGTCAGAATGCCCGTTATATAGTGGAAGATAAAACACATTTATGCCGTAAGAATACACTGCTCAGGAAAAAACAAACAACAAAAACCACCCCCCAAAACCAAACTCAACGCATCTCCGACAAAGACTATCACACAGCCCTCCTGACTGTGGAAAGGAGTGTATGGAAGCATGGAAAAGCTGCTTTTGGACAGGTAAAAAGTCTTTTCCTTCTGTAGCACCGGTACCATGCGCCTTCTGCCATCCCCTGCTCGCAGCAGTTGCAACGAACGCTCCTGGGGATGATTTCCAGGGGGAGAGGAGTGAAGGGGACTGTGGCTCCCCTCCAGCTCCACGCAGGGCAGCACATGCACTGAATCTTGCGACGAGGGGAGTGCTGCACTGCTGAGCAACAGCCCTTTCCCTTCCCTGCGCCGTCACGGCTGCAGCCACCCCTGGTGTTCACAGACACAGGAGCACTCCGCAGGTTCAGGCACGCTGCGTCAGTGGAAGTGAGCACCGGCAAGGTTAGCTCAACATCCACGCAGACCGCAAACTTTTTGTGGTCGTCTGGGTTTTTTTTAAAATAAAAGCTGAGGAGGTGAAGAATTCCATAGTTCTGACTGCGCTCACAGTCTCCTAAATCGCCGTGGGCTAAATAATACTCGAAGACCTAGATGTCTCTTTTCTAGGTTTGCTCTCTGAACACATTTCTTAGTGATAACTTCAGAAAGCATTCCGTTTTTATATGGCAAATCATATTTAGCCCCAGTGAAAAAGATTTGCTGTTCAAAAAGGAAGGGGGGGTCAGGGGAATCCAAGTATTTTACATTCGTGCCTTGGAAAATTCTGCATGAAAGTAAAGCTGAGCTCTGCAGAAAACACCTGCAATACCAGAAAGGCCCAAAGCAGGGATCCATAATGCACCTTCCTACATAATGTCATATCTTAACTTTGTATTCCAGGTCTATAGAACATCTGTGTGACTTTAGCTTTTCCTGGCAGTTATTAATATTTGCACAGAACACTTCTGATGTTCACGATAACCTATAAAAACCTCTATGCCACAAACTCTATACACAACTTTGAATGTTCATCTACAGTGCCACTGAAATGTAGAAGAAAAAGAGCAGCCATTCTGTAATGATAAGCTAGTCAAAACAATCTATGAAATATAATACATTGCTAGCTACTGACTACACCATTACATGCAAGAAAATCTGCAGCATATTAGAAGAATCACTATGAGATACTAAGGCATATTATTTATCAGAAAGCAATGGCATTTACTAAAGTTGAAGGGAAAAACCACTCAAAGCCACAGCATTTCTGTGAGAGGGCATTTCTCTTTCATCATCAGAGTTTATAGACACGTTCAAGGACAATTCAGCAGGGAAGCTGCTTCATTACACTCATTTAGGAAAAGATAGTATTTCTTATGCAGTTTGCAAGAAGAAAAATAATGATCATGTAAACTGACTGTTTTTACTCCATTAGAATAAAAAGCGCTGCTCATGTAAACAGCCTTTTTATCACTCTCCAAATGCATCAATATGACATACGAGGAGAAATTTAATCTTCAGAGGCTATATTCAGTAACTTAGGGTTGTTTTTCTAAGACAAGACCTGCATACAGCAAGTTATAAAGGAGCTGCAATGATGGCAATATACAAAGCCAGCAGTTACGGGTTCTGGGGGGTTTTTTTTTTGGTGTGTTTTTAACTTTTTACAATGCTTACAAAGTAGAACAGGGTGGGCTTTTTTGTTACAGCTGACAATTCTTTTTAGTAACTCCATTCCTTTGTGTAACATGTAGTGACAAATCAGATCAATAGGCATTACAGTATACAATGCGCCCAAAGATCCCCGTCAAAGTTATTACTTATAACTGCCTCCATTAGACTAAGACATGCATGCCTGGAAGAAGAAGGGAAGAGCAAAATGAGGTAAAAGTTTAAAATACTTGAAACACAAAAGGAGGAATATTTTAAGCAACTGCTTGCTTTCTGTTTCTATTCAATACTTTAACCATGACATTACCAGTGTACGTATACATGATAAAGGAAAACACATCCAGCAGATGAAGGATGCTTACTTCAGCATTGCGAGGAAAGCAGCAGGCTCAACATCTGGTATTCGGATTTCATCTTTGTCCTCAGCAAGCTCTCCGTAAAACATCGCATGGAATACAGAGCTCCCAACAGCCAGGACATACTGTTGAGAAAGGGAAATCTTACTTCATGCTTTAAACCGAAAGCGCTGCCAACAAAAACAATGTGGGAGAGCCACTCTGAGCACACTGGGCTTCACTGAGAGACTCTACAGGCACACTTCAGAAAGAAATGAAGTCAAAGCTAAGAACAGAATTACACATTCTCCCTGCATCTTACTCTCATGGGCATACATGCATTAGCTACTGAAAAACACTCATACCCACTACAGAAGTTAAATATTTCTAGAAAATCTCAGGAGTAATATTAATCAGCAGCACAAAGCAGCATCCCTAACTTTACAATGACTGCCTTAGCACAAGTGTACTGTTTAACCAAAACCATAAAGAAAAGCAAGGGACAGACTGCTCCGCTGCATGTAGCTTCTTAAAATACAGAATTAGGCCTGTCCCAGAAGAGCCAAGTCTCCCACACCGTGTCCTGATGTAACTGTGGGAGCGCTCTCTGGCTATCCCTGCCCGAGCTGGTAATGCAGCTGTTGCTTACTTTGTGTCCTGGCAGCCGCTGGGTCCCACCTGGTGGCCCGACCACAAAATGAACATCTGCCATCAGGTCATTGTTGAACATCACTGCATTTCTACAAACAGAGGCAGCGTGTTAATTTATGGTGCCCAGGAATTCTGTGCTTACCCCAGACCCAAGAAATTAAATTTCTTAACAACTGCAAGTTGCATGTCAGTAAAGAGAAGCAGGTCACACTTTTTTTTAAGCTACTTTACACATCATCACACAAATATACAAAAGAAAAAAGCAGAAATGGGGGGGAGGAAGGACGCGTGTATGTGTGCAATAAAAAAAAAGACACCCCCAAACTTCTGAGAACTTTTCAAAAAGTGGAAATCAAAGTCAAGAGCATATATCACTGAAAGTTCCCACTAAGGTCCAAAAGCAAATCTTCACGGGTATGCTGCAGCTTCCAGCAACATTTTTGTTTGCTCAAGACAAACAGCTGTGCTGTCTGGAAAAGAGATATTAAAATTTTTTCCATTACCAAAATACTTGTTTCACACACACACAGAACTGCTTTCTTCAGCAAATAAACAAATAACTAAACATATGCATTATGAACATTTCACTACTTTTCAGCACTCCATTCAAACTGCAAAAATCAAGTGCCCTGAACTTACCTCTCTCTGATGGTTGGATAAAGTCCTTGCCAATTAGGTGCAGGAATAGTGTTGTTGTTGTTGAGATTTTGCTGGTGGTACTGCTGGACAGCAGTTGTATTAGTGTTGGCTGGTTTCTTTCGGGGAAAAATATCAGCAGCCATCTTCTTCTTCTTTTTGGTCTTCAAGGTAATGATTTCATAGCAAACCGGAGGCAATTTGCTGCTGCTACTGCTGCTGCTATTTCCCTTCTTAGAGCTCTTCTTGGACCTGTTCTTGACTGTCTCTGGAAGCATCAAGAAGAAGGTGAGACATTTCATGTTCTTTCCTTTCTCATCTACCATGAGTATACTCGTCTGTAAAGCCAGATAGCCTAACTAGCCAGGAACATTAAGAAATGCACGTGGAAGCTGTTAAACAGAGCAGCAAAACTGAGACTTTCCTTCTTTTCCAGCAAGACAAGGTGACCTTTCCAGTGCACCGAGTAAGAAACTGGCTTTAAGTTTGATCCAGTACTTGAATTGTTAAATACATCCCCATCATTCCTGCCAGTTTTATTTCTTTCCAGCTCTCCTGCTCAGGATTTGCCTGAAAGCGCTACAGCCTGCTGAGCGGGCACGCGCGTGGCCGTGGCGCCGGCGTTCTGAAGGGGGCTGGCAGGACGCGGAGGGGAGCGCTGCCGGGCTGCGCGGCGAGCTGAACTTGTGCGTGGAAGGGATGGGAACAGAGTAGGTATCGCAGCCCTGCAGATGGAGTCAGCCAGCGTTGGGAGCCAATAGCTGAAGTCACTGATAACGATTGGACCCAGGCGCACAGTGACACCTATTGTAACGTACGCCGCTCCGACATTAAAGCGACAGCAGTTGCACTCCTCCTTTCATACCCAGCGCTAAGTAATAAAGTAATAAATGGCACGCACGGTTGGGTGAGTGCACGACTGGCCAGAAGCATGTGTGGTTTAGCTCTCCTTGATGCTGCTTAAATTTTCACAGGGGAAGCAATGAAAAGTTGAAATCCGGTACAAAGACATATTTGAGTCTAAACGTTTCCATGAGAGCTACTTGCACACGCAGCCAATATTAGCATGACTTCGTATGTCTCCAGTATTCCCACAAATCCCGACCATAACAGACGTTCAGCGAAAGCACGCTATAGATAGCGGAACCAAATTAAAGCAATCAACGAGCAGCGGCAAAGACAGCCATGCAGTTAAACAACCCCTTTCAGCGCAGCTTCTACTCCAGCGGAACATGAATAGAGATGAGGTCACAGCTTTAGCTTTAACTCCTTATGTTTCTAGATAATGCAATAGCCTTTGACAGGGGTCCTGAATCACTAAGCAGTGCTAATTAAGCTAGCTTACACCAGACACGGCTGCACCACATCAGAGGAAAACTTCTAGACGTGCAATCAGATTAAAGCAAACCAGAGAGAATATATTTAATCAATATTTGAAAGCATTAAAGGAAAAAGTCTAACGATTTAGAGAAACTCAGGCAGAAATCACTCGAGACGCAAACACTCCGATGCTATTCACAAATACTTTCTGAAATAAACAGGATATAAGCTATGCCAACTAAACCATTTAAATAGGAAAGATGACTAATTTTCAGCCATTAGTTTACTTAGAAGTTAAACTCAGAGCCAATTTCCTTAATAGTAGGTCAAGTGTATAAAAAAACCCAAGCAAGCATAGACACTTAAAAACAAAAACAGAGAAATAAAACATATTAGGTAATAGGTGTCAACATCTCACCTTTTAAACTATTTCAGTGAGGGGGAAATAATTAAAATGGAATTTCATATATATTTTCAATTTTAAAAGAAAATAAATCCTCTTTGCTTTCTAAGCAAATTTAGCCACTTTTAGCCTTAATTAGTTTTGCTGGACAAGAGTACAACAGTGAAATTAAAGTGATCAAAGGTTGGTGAGGAAATGGCTGACCTTGCTGAAATCCCTGACAGAAACCTGCCACTGACTCAAACTAAAACACAGAAATGTTACTCGGGCTGTTTATTGAAACACCATCACAACTGCCCAACCACAGCTACGGCTTTGTAACATGCAATCTCCAAACGTCTTCAAACCCAAAACTGTAAAATCTAAGTGCAGGTATTTCCAAGATGATCAGGCATCCTGGGGAGACACTGCATATTAAGCACCAAGTAAACACCCTGGCAGGTGGCCACCTAGAGACCTTGCTGCAGTGGTTTGACACGATACCATTTACAGACACACATCTGTCCCCTCTGCCCAAAGTCACTGCTCATGGAAAGGGCAAGCAGAAGGATGTGCATCCATGCCTCAGCTGCTGCATTTCACAACCCAACCTCTTAGCGCAAAAGCACCTTCACAGGCAATTTGTAAGAAGATGGTAGATTACGCGTGGCTGAAAATCAGGTACGTTCCTAAATACACCGAGAGGCAGGTTGTGCAATTTCCAAAGAAATATTTTCTAGCGAGCTTTTCTTCCTCCCTTTTTCTTTGGTTTCCTTTTTTATCTGCAACAGATTGATCTGCAAGGGAAAATAACAATCTGAGCCATATTGAACTACAGAGGTAAAAGAAGGGGTAAAGGAGAAGGAAACTCATCCCACAGATGGGATGTTTGTAACTGCTCGCAGCTGAGAGTTTCTAACAGGGACACAGCAGGTATTCTCAGCACAGAATTCGAGTTTGTTGACTTTGTGTAAGTTTTTTTTCCCCTTCCTTATGTAAATTTCCAGCCCTTCTAGTTACAAGAAGAACCCTTTTGCCACTGCGCTGGAAAGATGTTTTAGAAGGAAGAAGTTTAAAAAAAACCCCTTAAAGATAACAGAAAAAAACCACCCACTCTTCAGACAATCTGGTTCTCAGCATTGCAGTTGGCAGAAGGCAAAAGAGAACAGGGGTTAGGAGATTCATACGGGAGATTTGATTTTCATTCCATAAATCCATTTTATAGGGTACCAAAGTATATAAAAATCAATGTCCTCGCACATTTTTTCAAACCATTCGACTGGTACAAATCCAAGGATTATCCACACCCCAGATAAGGTCACTGGAAGGCTACAGGAGAGAAAGAGAACGATGGACAGACTGACCATTCCACTCAGTCTGGGAAAGGCAGATCGGAAGTGTGAACCTGTAGGGGTCCACCGTACCTTCGACTCACCTAAAACACAATGCCCGTATAGCACATCGCGCTTTCCTGGGGAAGGAAAAGAGGGAGAAGCTGCAGCTAAGTTATGTCCTGCCTGAATCTGGAAGTCAGACAGACCCCCAGCAGACAAGAAGACAGGATAAAAATCCATCCCGGTAAATAAAAGCCCAACTGCCATCTTTGTTCTTAAGCCACCCACCAAAATCTGGTCTGCTATAACTGGAAAATAGCGCTGATTCCACAACAGACTCCAAAAGTTCCCACGAAAAACTACAAATCTGTTACAGGCTTTACCTCCTACTGCACTTCATCAGCTCAGAAACTGTCTCTTAAACCAATCCTTAAATGCATGTGAAATGGGGAAAAAAACAATCCAAAGAATTAGTGCTAGTTGCACTCGCTGTTCTTTCCATTTTGGCAGCAATTTCCATCTATTTTCCTACAACCTAGTTTTCTTCTTTTACTATACCCATGCTGTTGATGAATTTACAAATCAATATGTTACCAGCCTGTAAAAGTAACCTATGAACTGCTCCCTGTTGAAAGACTGGTCAAAATCTCAAGTTCAAGTCAGCCTGCTGCTGGCAAGAGGATCAAGAAAACTGACCTTTCACCTGAAGATCTATCAATTTCTGAAAGCTTATTATGATGTGTTCACAGTCTTCTTCAGCAAGTCTTATTCTTCTTCATTAATTATATTAACAGAACAAAACTTGATACACACATCTTAGAAAAAGAGAAATAGAGCTCTTCCAAGACACATAAATTTTTATTTTGTAAGCAAAGTAGTTAAACCAGAGCTACTTTAACTTAAAGGGTGCAGGAAATTCCATGCTTAAATCTTAACACTGGCCTCATGAAAATCAAAAATGGCAGAGGTGAAGAATTAGGCAAAGGACTATATTCCAAGGCTGAGATACTATGCACCAACCTATATGCCCGTTTTAAATTATTAGCAGCAATTTACAAGCCTTTGGAAATCAGCTCCCAGCTAAATATTGTGAACAACTGAAGCATCGATTTTGCTGTTCAAATCCAAATGTGTGCAATATACCTGCAATCCCAGGTTTGTTTATCCCCTAAGACCATAATATACCTTGACATCTTTGTGAGGGTTGGCACAGGAGTCATATTATAGCCCAAATCTTAGTACAACTTTTAATAACATGCTACTACTATAAACATGCCTTTCTAAAGGTAACTTCCAATTGAGAAAGCATTTCATTTCCAGGGTTGATGGGAGTACTCTTCCTCATATTACATCAGCCTCTCCTCCCACAACAGCAAGTACATCAAGGTTTTTCTATTTTACTTTCCCTTCTTCTAGTAAGTTGTGTTTTTCTGTATCTCTCATTTACAGGTCCGTTCTTCATGTAGCAACGTGAACTGGACAGTGCTATAAAAAACAAACTTTCATCAAAATTCCCAGATGTCTGTTACAACCACATCATCAATAAAAGAACGAATTCCAAGTAGGCAAAGAGAAAATGCATATATTTCTTTTTTTGTAAAGTTGCCAAGTCTCTCCCTTGGCAGTTATTATGCCTATGCATTATTAACATTCTTTGTTTAAATTCTGGATTTCCGCTTACAAGGAAACAAATTTCAGACAATACAACTCGATTAACCAAAATAAATGCACAATGTTTCTGTTTAACAAATCTACCTGTCCACCACTCATCTTCACTGAATTCAAGTTGACTTTAAATACTCATTTAAAATGGAATGTACAAGTTCGAAAAAGAAACAAACAAAAAACCCAAACCAACAAACCCAACCCATGCAGCTGTGGAGCCTAGTTCTGTTTACCTACCTATGAATTATTTAGTGACCTGGAAAAATCCTTCCCCATCACCATCCCAACCCTTCTGTTTGTAAAAATGCTCATTTGGAAAGGGGACCCATAGCTCTGCTCTTGGTTTCCTCAAGGAAAAAAATGCATTACAGTTGACAAAAATCTTCCAACCTCCTCTCTCACAAGTTTCTGATTGACAGCACTGAAAGCAACCAAGATTGCATCCACTTCTGTCTGTTGCATGGAGGAGCTGGCCCTGAACTCTTACTCAGTAAAGTCTCCTATGGGGAAAGAAAAAAAAAGATGACTAAAAGCATTTCTTTCCCAGAATTGCCAAGAGCTGGGAAAGAGTAGAATAGCATCAGAGTAGAACTGCATCTCAAATCAACACTATAAGCTTTAAAACAAAGTCAAAAATAGCTGAACTGTATTTTGCTACAGCTCTTACGCTATACTAGCAACATACTTGTTGGCAAATTCTTCGTAACTCTGCTTAGCATTTAGTTTTAAAGTATGAGGATTTAAATATTTTGCATAATATTACCCACAAAGATAGTTCTTACATTTTTTTCCTAAATGCTCTTAACGCTTTTAAGAAAAGCAGAAAGCCCTGAGCAGCCCAGTCAACAGGTAAATACAAACTTCCATAAAATAGAAGCTTATAGAATGAGTATTCAGATGTCTTTTACCCTTTCATTGCTGTATTATTTCCTAGCATACAGGCTATGTCTCTGCATGGCACTTCTTACTGGTCTCCCTACCAAAGCAGCCTTAATTTTTTTTAATTTGACCTTTTTGTATCTGCAATAATATTCATTACCCACTTTTGATTTTCACAGCAATAGCCTTTTTGAGACAAAGCAATCGAAACAAAACACTACATTTAAGAATAACATTTATCCCTGCTTACTCGCAAATAAACATCCACTTGCCCTCCACATGGATTTCAACTGGCTCACCACAAACTTGTTCCTACACCAAGTACAACATCTTCTGCTGTCATTTTTTCCTGTTACTTTCTTGCTTAGCTGCTTAAAGCTTGCAATTTTACCCCACTGAGAGGTTTGATAACTTTATATTTATGCCCCAAACACAATGTAACAAAAAAGACACATACATACTGTTGAGTTCTGCTTTTGAAGTTAAAGGTTTTGTTCCCAGAAGGGTCAAAATAAATATAGCTAGTATATTAAAGCAAGAAAGAAAAAAAAAATGTTTAAACCTCTCTTGTATTTTCGTTATGATTTCAATACTAGGCTTGCTGCATGAATGACAGTCCATATAAACCACAACCATATAAAGAAAGCCATATGTTTGAACAGTGAACAACGTATTTGATCCCGTTACAGTGAATTATCACACAAACCTTCTCTTCTGTGCATATGGGAAGAAATAATGTGAAATGCTTCTCTGTAACACAAAATATGTGATTTTACCAGCCTGCGGAGATATATTCCCCGATGTCATAGTTTGGGAGCTGCAGGTAGAAAATATCCCAGAGCAGAATTTGCAATTTATTCTATAAACATTAATTTGCTTCTTGATAGTTCAAAGTAAAAACAAGAATTATAAATGAACTCCGAGATGAGAAAACCTGCAACTACAAAATGAGAATTTCAATTCAAGGTTACAGGAAAGAAACGTTCTTTCTAGTAATTTAAAAGTGACAAATTATGCATTTTTTCCCCATCACTACTACCCTAGCTTGTCCATTTCACTTCATGTTGACTTTTGCTCTTGACAATCTGTGGGGTCAAAAAATAAGCTCTTTCTTAGTGGCTGCATTTCCCCCCCCCCCCCAAACATGATATTGCAAACCTGGAAGTATTCAACCCTTTTTCTAAGGCAGAGGTCAACTTTAATTCTACTCTGCCTCTTACCAAAACTGACTTACAAAGGAAAGATCAGATAGCTCAGGAAATTGGTAACGAGATACAGTGGTTCTCCTCTCTAGGTCACTAATTCTAAATTGACCGAGGTCAACAGTAATCAAAAGTCATTAGCATTTAACGATCTGGTCTCCCTACCAAAGGAGGATAATGATCGTTCAGTGCCCTGTGAGAAAGAAGCCAGTGATCTTAGTGCACTTCAGAAAAACCACCACTACAATTAGTACTCACATGCTACCTGTTTCAAGGGAAGGATCAGGATTGGATGACTACAGACAGAACTTCCTATCTTACAGACAGATCTTGCCGATGCAGACAAACCTTTATACTAATTTTAACTCGGATCAGAAACGATTCTTTTTAAACTGAATAGTTAAATTAATACAGGCTCTGTAAAGGGCAGGTTGGAAGGTGACTGGTCTAACTCCTTTCCATCAGCGGATCCCAAATGTCTTTGCCCACCTACACACAGGAAGTCTGCAAAACACAAATGGTAGCACAGATACAGAAGACACTTTCTCAGAGTTCTCCCTTTAGAGAGCCTATGGCTCTGGAAGAGTAACTACCCCACCAGTACCCACAGGGGGACTGCATTGCAGTTGATTATGTTGGCAGATAATTCAAGGGCTACATTTTTCATGTGCGGATAACCTACTTTCACCTTGTCAAACCACAGCGCTGACGTACCCTGTGGGACAAAAGAGAGGGAGAGAATATTGCTACAACCTACACCGAAGAGCTGTTCCGTGGCCTGCAAGCTTCAGTCTCCTGGGACTGCCACGCTACCAGCATTCTCCAAAAAGGTTAAAAAAAATCGAGGGGGTTTTTGGAAAGTGTGGTTAGGTGTTGTGATGCAAGTGTCATTAGGGTCTGTCATGGGAAAACTACATCATGCCAATCCGTAGTTCCCTGAACTCCACCAGACCTAAAACATACGTGGCTTAAAAATGCAGAGCAGATCAGTGATTTGGCACACTTGTGTTTACAGGAGAAGAGCACACCTGGATCCATTTGGCAAAAGCATTTTAAATGAGCTTTAAGAAGGGGAAAATTTGGTACAGCTTCTTGTTTCTACTGCATTTTAAGTGACAAAAAGAGGAAGGTTACCCCAGCTAGTGAAAGAGGAACAGGTCAGTCCATTGGAAAAACAAGTGTTTGATAAGAAATGCATTCTCAAAAGTCAGACTCAAAATCCCTGAGTAACAACTCTTGCAGTATTTTTACAATTGTTTAATAACCCCAGTTTTTAGATACGAGAGACTTATTTCTGCTAACCTGAGCGGCATCCAAATAGTTTACGGAATGGAACCAAACATTACGTCCATTAAGCTGGATTGTTCTAAATTAATCTTCTTTTGCCGCACATTAGAAGGTTGTGGGTCTTGTTGCTTGCTGCTGTTCCCCGACACTGACAGCACATGCTGCTTCTGTTTGAATGGCTGTCTGACAGTGGAATAAAATGTTAACAAAATTTTTTGTCTTAACTGTTTTAGAAAATCAGATTTAATTTCCTTTGCTGCAAATATTTCAGTCACACTTGCCTATTAGATCAGTTAAGCTTTAGTATTTTGATCAGTTTCTCCTCCTCTTTACAAGTGAATGGCAGCTACTTCGCAGTAATGAATTTTCAAGATGAACATACGCATGCTCCTCCAATTCTGGTTTCAGAATATATATTTTAAGCATCAAAACGTATTTGTCTAGCAATGTTAGGGTATCCTAACTGCCTGTTCTCCTTCACAATAAGTCTGTGTCACTGACCCTGGGACATGTGAGAACTTCAGCAGAGAAAAAGAAAAAAGTTAAGGAAGGAGCAAGTAATCAAACATAAGAGCATAATCAAGGGACTGTTCAAGGTAAACATACGTACACATGAGTTTTATGTATTCTAAAGTTTAATATAGTACGAAAGACTACTTTTTCTTGGTATACATGGAATAGTATCACCTTGGTCTGACAGGAGATTATTACAAAATCAAACAGCACTAAGAAATCAAACGCACCTAAGTGCACTTTGTACATGTTTATGTGCATTATATTACCCTAACACCACACAAGCCTCCTTTGAGCCGCGCTCCTCCACAGCAACCGAGCAAGCTGTCTAACAGGGCAGAGATTTCTTTCACCTCCGAGTTGAACAGTATGCTGAGGACTCCAAACGAAGGCAAAATACTGCAACAAAGGGACAGTGCAGTAAACCACTGCACACATTTCTGTTGTAAATAATACACAGCTAGCTTCGGCTCCTCCCCAGTGTTAAAGAGTAGGGCTTGCACTTTCCTCCCCTGCTAAGTGGGCAAGGTGACACACCGCTACCTACCACGTGGCATATTACGGCTTAGATTTTCAAGGGACTTTGCTCCATCAACCACTGCAAGCCTACATATAAAAAAAATCTCACATCCATCAGGCACAGGCCAACATGCTACCTGACTGAAGAGTTGTTTTCTTTCCGTACTCCTAGAAAGCCTTTGCAACCAAGCACGCTTTTAGCAAACAGGGAGGCAACAAAGCTGCAATTCCAGAGAATGTCGGTTTTTTGAAGAAAATGGCTCCCTTAAATTGCTTCAGATGTGAAGAAGAGAAAACTGCAGCTAGGGCGGATATAGAGTCTAACCTGGTACATAAATACCCAGTCACAGGAGGATGTTATCAACAAGTCGTTCAGCCTTGTACTGAAGCGGTACATGATCCTCTGGTGAAATATTTATTCAGGGTACCAGGTAACCGGGCTGGACAAGGTGATGTCTCAAGAGGCTTCCAAATCCGTTTTTTGCAATTCTACACATGACATACCCAGGACAGCCAGACGACATTCACAGATCATCAACCAGTTCAGCAGTGTTTTAAAAAGCAAACACTTCCCAGATGTTGGTTTTCTTTTACTCTAGCTTGCTGAGTTATCAAACTCAGACAGGGCAGCAGGATCAGAAAAGAGGCCTGGAAAATGGGAAGTTTGCAAATATGAACGAAGTGACCTTTTACTTAAGCTTTCCCCTCCTCGGTTTTCTGACATACATACGTATTGTGGTTTTGTAATTAAGGTACAGGATTGGAATTCAACCTTATGGCAGAAAACAAAACCAAAGACAACTTCCACCACACAAAGCTTTTAATATTTTCCTTCCAAGATTCTCATCTCTTATTTCCTTCTTTTGCCTTATCTATTAGCTCTTTGAGTTAGAAACTGTTGCTCATCACTTATACAGTGCCTCGCAAGACAGGGCTTCCACGTCAGCCCAGTATTTGAACATTTGCGCATGTAAAACAAAACAACAACAAAACCTGCAAGGTTTGAGGAGTTAGTAAAGAAAGTATCACAGCAGAACGATCTTCAATTATCAGAAAAAGCTAATGCTGGGCACAAACAACATTCTGCTGCAAAACTAGTGTCATTCACACAAGTTCACACAACAGGTTAAGACCTAGATTTCTTCTGACACCATAATGCATAGCCTATTATCATCAGAGCTCTGTTTTAATTGGGCCTAGCCTAGCACCGATACTTCCATCATAACAACTGTTCGGTAACTTAAGAAAAAATACTTGCTCAAAAGGTCTAACAAGCAAGTGTCCAAATAATAAAAATTACTGTTGCAACTCGCATCTTTTTTCTCAGCTTTAAAGGGCAAGCTCAAGGAATTCCATATTGCTTCTGAAAGGTGCTTCCTCCCAGGCAGAGCTGAGGACCACTGCAGGGGAAAACACAAGGAAAGTTATCGTGCAGTGAGCTGCAGTGTATTTACGTGGGGGGGGGATTTAAAAGAAATACAACAAAACCCCCCTGCACTCTATATTCAACTTTGGCAATCCTGCAGGATTTATTTCGAATGAATAAGGTACTAAGAGATTTGATGTGCAAAGTTCAGTTACCCAATGGAGCCAAGATACCGTGCGCTATGATATACTGCACTTACTTGCTGTAGGAAATGGAGAGACTAGCTCTTTGACATCGAAATAAAAGTTATTTTGAGCTTGACTGTAGCATAGAACAGTTGGAGCAGTATTAAATACAGTATTGCATCCCTATAACCCAACATCACCTCTCTCTACAAAAAAAAAAATAATCAAAAAGTCCATGACATGGGTTAAAGTTTCACATATAGATTACACGCTGAAAACAAAGTACGGTGAAGACTAACAACAACGCAGAAAACCTGCGCCAGCACTCTTCAGAGGAGACACAGTCAATCTGTTTTAATTAGTTGTGTTAGTAATCATCATTGAGGAACACTTTAATATCCTAACTTCAAACTTTTTCTCGCTTTAAGTGAGAACTCCCTCCTGTTTTTAAATGCATCGCCATTCAGGAAGCGATACAGGCAAATGAATTTATAAACCCAGAGGCCATCACAGATGGACTTTCTCCAAAGAGACAGGAAAAGAGTAAATTGCAAAGGTGTGGGCCCTTCACCGAAACTACTCGCTCTTCAGCCGTACGTAGGTAAAGACGTTCAGCCAACACTGAGGCGGTATTTACGTCCAACCAGGTGCAACTATTACTCGCTCCTCCAAGAACTTTACGGAATTGATACTTAAAATACTTCTACTTTAAAAGAAGCGTTACTTTAAGTAGGGAAAAAACCCCACCCCAAGCCCAAACTTTTAGGTTTATAACTGGGAATGGTTTCCAAGTGGCAGTGGTGGCCTACATCCCCCCCCCCACCCCCGGCCATGGAGGAGCCCCC
>VZSF01001215.1:87183-100584 GCA_013398295.1 Chionis minor
CGCCTTCCCGCCTTCCCCGGCGGGCGCGAGCGCGCAGGCCGTGCGTGGCGGCGGCGGCGACGCGCGTGGGCCGCGCCCGCGGGCCTGAGGCAGCGCCGTGTGTGTGTGTGTGCGTGTCCTCCCTGCCGCGGGCCGCCTCAGCAAGGCCGCATCGGCGCGACCCGTCCCCGCCTCAGCCCCAGCGCTGAATTCCCGCCTCCCGTGGGGCCGTCCCGCGTGGGGGAGCCGGCGGATTTTTGCCGCCCCCCCCCCAAAAAAACCAACCCCGCCATGAGGCGCCGCCGTACCTCAGGGCGCCGCCCGCCGCACAGCCACGACCAGGCCCGACCGGCTGAGGCGGGGGGAACGGGGGGCCTGGCACCTGTGAAGAAAACTTACGGTTTCACCGTCAAAAATGGNCCCCCCCCCCCCCCAAAAAAAACCAACCCCGCCATGAGGCGCCGCCGTACCTCAGGGCGCCGCCCGCCGCACAGCCACGACCAGGCCCGACCGGCTGAGGCGGGGGGAACGGGGGGCCTGGCACCTGTGAAGAAAACTTACGGTTTCACCGTCAAAAATGGGGCTTTGGCACCAAAAAGAGGGGAAAAAAAGAAAAAAAAGAAGGCGAGGGACAAACTGACAGGAGTTTTTTTCCTGAAATGACAAATTTAAGATTTTTTTTTTTAAAAAGAAGATGAAAAATCCTCTTTGTGCCTGAAACAAGCGCGTTTTGGGCCTACTGTGTCCAGCAGCTTTGGGGATTTACCCTCTAAAGAAGAAAAAAGTGGTGTTTTCACTTGCGCGTGCAGCGATACCCACTAGGATGGGAGTTCAACGTGCCCTTTCGGCAACAGCTTTTTTTTTTCCACAGATTTGCGAAGTTACAGCAGCCAAATATTTTTTGCCATATAAAATTTGCATTTGTTCATCCACTTTCACTCTCCACACCTCTAAGAAAAAGGGGAAAAAAAAAAAAAAAAAAAAAAAAAGGGGTTANCCCCCCCCCCCCACAAAAAAAAAGGGAAAAAAAAAAAAAAAAAAAAAAGGCGTTACAGCAGAAAGTCCAGTGGTCACAGTGGTCGCGTCTCATCCTGATGTCAGAGCCAAGAGCCACCCTTTTCCCCCAAATTTAGGGGTTTTTTTCCCCCCAAATAACCACGCAAAAAGAAGTTAATGCCGCACGTCCTTCGCTGCACAAGCTGTTCCCCGTCTCGCAGGGCTGCCGGGTTCAAAAAGAAAAACCAAAAAAAGGAAAGGGGAAAAAAACCCCAAAACAAATGGCAAAACACTTTTTATTTCTGAGGGGCTGAAGAAATAAGTGTCAGGGATAGAGGCATTTCCAGGATCGGCGCCTGGGTTTATCCAGGAGCTTCATAAATAAGGGATTTCTCATAATGCTGGTATATCTAACCACATGGGAAATTAAAATGCGGTGCTAACATTTATTTTTAAAAGCTTAGCAAAAGGCTTTATTTGAAGCTTTAGGGAGGGTTGTTTTTTAGCTTTTTCCTTCCCCCCCCCGAAGAAACAATTATTTCTGGAATCGCTGCTGTGTTGCAGTTTTAGTCTCCCTTGGACATTTCATTTGCCTGCGTCGCACAGGCGTTATTTTAGCAGATACCTTCGCAATATGAAATTAGGCATACCGGTGGATAATCAGCACTTCGCTTTTGACATTTTAGTATTTTAGCTATTAAAATAGATAAGGAACTGAACAGCACTAGTAATGACTGTATACACACGTGCGCTTTATAGCTTTTACGGATTTTACTGGCAGAGGACACGCTTTACATTACGGCCTGTAAATGATGATCTAATTGGGACGTGGCAAGCCAACAAAATAGCCACTGTCTGAAGCGAATGTAAACATTTTGAGGAAATGGCCTCAAGTTGTGCCAGGGGGGGGTTAGGTTGGATATCCGGAAAAACTTCTTGACGGAAAGGGTTATCAGGCATTGGAACAGGCTGCCCAGGGAGGTCGTGGAATCGCCGTCCCTGGAGGTATTTAAAAGCTGGGCAGACGTGGTGCTGAGGGACGTGGGTTAGTGGTGGTTTTGGTAGTGTAGGTTATGGTTGGACTCGATGATCTTGAAGGTCTCTTCCAACCCAAGCGATTCTATGATTCTAAACGTGCTGGCGATAACCGCTGTCATTTTCCGTCCGATTTTCAGGCGGGAGTAGTTTTTCCGCAGCTGGGGTAATTTGGGTGGGCGCGCGGTGGGGGAGGAAGGTTATTTTGCAGCCTGAACTCGAGATCCCACAGTGGGAAGATGCCTTCTGGCCGTAACCCCGGCACATCCAGGAGTTAGCAGAGCAATCCCGCCATGTTTTCCCCACGTGCGCTTCTGATGGAGAGGCAGCCGGAGCTGCCCAAATGATGGGCTCCACCCAGTAACTTTTGTTGTGCTTTTTCGGGCTGCTTAGAGCTCTCCTGTATATCCAGCCCAGATGTTCACCTGTGCGCAGGGACTTGGAGCGTGACTACCTGGCATCCTCCAAAGGGCTCCAGGCTCTGGTTTTATATGGATAACACCACCGAGGTAAATGGTGAACCACCACCAGCTGAAGTTGCTCCGCTGCAGCCAGTGACACAGGTGGCCCTGGAACATCAGTCCTGTCCCATCCTCAGCCCTCTTCACTCCTGGGGACTTAGAGACACGGGATGACGGGGTTACTCACACGTGCGGTCTCCTGTCCGAGTTAAGCGGAGCTCCGCGCCGCTCCCAGCCTTGCTCAGGGGTGCGTTTAGTTACCTCGCACAGCGCTTGGCCAACAAGTTTTGGCTCAACTCCAGAGCCAACGAGCAGCCAGATAAGCCAGACCTGGCCAGGGCTGCGGCTCCACGTCACAAAAACCGTCTCGCAGCAGGGGACAAGAAGGTGGTGTTGCTGGGGGTTGATGTCCTCTTCTCCTTGTGCTGCCACCCTCCAGGGTGACTATGTCTAAAAGCTCACAAGGAAGAGGAGCTGTAGCCCAAGAGCGGCTGCAGTGAAGGTCCCTGGGGTGCTCCTTCACGGCTTCGTGCTCGTGCCGGCTCCCAGCCCAGGTTTCTGGGCAAGCTCCGGCATTGCCTGCTGCAAACCAAGGGCTGCGCTGCCGGGGAAGATCGAGCGGAACTGGCTGTGTGTTGGGGAGAGCGGATCAAAGTATTTTAGTTGATGTCTGCAAACGCCATTTAACTGGGATAGGTTCCGCTCTGTGCTGGTAAAATAAAGCCAAATATTTGTGTCGAGTCACACTCAGACTCATCTTTTCTTATGTCACAGGCATATTTTCCAGGTACTGAGCAGCGCTTTCCAAAGACATACTAACTTGAAGAGCCATTAAAATATTCATTTTCCAGTTCAACTTGCATGCCGGCTAGCTTCTTCCAAGTGCTCCAGGGTATAATTAGTTTCTCCAGAAGCCTCTTCCCACCAGGCAGTTTGCGAGTGCTGACCACGTTTCCCCACACACGCGTCTCCCCTCCTCCCCAAACCCCTTAAAGCTTCGCTGAATTTCTGCGCAGGGCCTCCCGCAAAGGTTATCGTCTTAGGTTTAATAGGGGGGAAAAAAAAGACAGCGCGAGAGATTTACTGCAAATGGAGGCCATTACTGGAGCAGTTATCAAATGAAAGAACAATATAATAATGTCTGGTCATAAAGATATGAAGAGTTGCCTGTCAGCGGCAAACACCTGACTGGTAAAATGAGCCTGGGCAGCCGCTGGGAGGTTTTGGCAGGCAGGACGAGATCCTCGCGACGCGCGATGAAACGCCCGGGTGTTTTGCAGCTATACAGGCCGGCAAGCAGGCACCCAAACTGGGACCAGCCGGAGGGAGATGCGCTGGCATCCCAGTGCCACGGGAGGTTTGCGCGAAGCGGGGCCAGCTCAGCACCATCCCAAACATCCCCAGGGGGTTACCACGTCCCCTGGCTTTATTCAGGCCTCAGCTGCCTCCCACAGCGAAACCCCGTATCTCCAGCGCGGCTGTGGCTCATTGAGGCTGCCGACCCCAACTTTGGGTTAGGTATTAACTAGCTAATAGCAGATGGTGTTGAATTTTGTCTGCCCCTTGACCCACAAGGTCAGGTCACACAGGCTGCAAAGCTGCAGCTAGAAAAGAGCGAGCTCCACTCTAGCACGGACAAGTTTTCCGTGTTTCTCCCAGTTCTGCCCTCCTGCCAAGAGATGGGGCAGAAACCCCTTCAGGCTTAACCCACTGTCTGTTACCTTTCCAGAATGAAAATACACGGGCAAGTGGATAGCAGTGCCCATCACTAAGGAGGAAAGTGTGATACTGGCAGAGGAATGTTTGACTCCAACCTGAGAGCAAACATCTCCTAGCAGGGACTGCCCAGCCTCTCTCACCACCGGCACCAGCACCCCAGCCCCTTTCCCCCCTAAAAATCCCTTGCTTTCAGCAGCGCAGCCAAGTTCTCACCCCTCCTTTCCTGCCAGCCACACACATTTGCTCTGTCAATAGGACACCAGGACCTACCTCCACATCTCTCATTTCAAGAGCCTGTGTTCCTCCTGCAGCCTTTTAGAGCTGGAGCTTGTCATCATTAGGCTCCAGGTGCAACAGTCCCAGGTGCCTTTTAGCCCTTCCTTGCCTGTCCCAGGCGGACCAGTGATACCAGTGGTGGCCACAGGAGATGCCTGTCTGTCTTGCGACTGCAGTGTCACTTGTTTTGGTGCCTGGATGTCAAGGTGTTAGGCACTGTGGTTTGTAAAACAGTTCCAAGACATGGAAAAAAGCACGATGGGAGCCTTTCCAATGGCAGCGACGATCCAGCTGCTAACAGGGGCAATCAGCCTTGCCTGAATCCAGAGAAAATCCCGTCACAACCTTGCTAGCGATACCTGCCTTTAAATAGCCAGAAGGTCGATTCCTGCTGTCTTTAGCCATATTTTGAGAGCTTGAGAAAGAGCTGAAGGCTCTGCGGTATCTGTAGGAGCATCTGTTCTTCTGAAACGTGCCAGAATAAGGTGTTTGATGCAGCTGAGGGATCCAAAACCCCCAAAAGAAGCTGCTCTTCAGCCTCTTTTGGAGGCAGGGCTCAAGGATGATCTGAGAGGGAACCTTAATGTTCCTGGAGACTGAAAGGTGTAGAGGAAAGCCTCCCTTAAACCGAAACTTTTGCTCAACCACGCAAATTACAGCGAGACAGCAATGCCTGACTGCCAGGTGAACAAGCTTCTGCTTGTGTCGGTAAAAAATAGAAACAAAAAAATGAGCCACATTTTTTTTGTAGCCAAGAGCGAGGAACCACTGTGTGTGGTCGTGGGTTTGTTTTTTTTTTTTTGCTCCTAGCAGGGTTGTCCATCAAAAAAGGGAAGGATTGAAAGCTGAAGCTTTCCCAGTAAAGGCGGGCTGCAGCTGGCGGTGGGTATAGCTGTGGCAGACGGGTGGTTTTTCCTCCTGACCTTGGCAACACTGAGAATTATAAAACCTCCTCCATCAGGGAGGCGTTGCCCGGGTTTTGGGCTCTGCGTGCCGTATGCTGGCACCAGGACGGACACGGATGCAACGCAGCTGCGGGCAGAGCCCTGCCCAGTATGTGGGCGCTGACATCCCAGTAAACCATGCTGGTGGCATGCCGGGAGGCTGCACACCTCTGCCCCATGCACCGGGGAGGCGAGCGCTCCTCAGCCGGGGTTCTTGGCTTTGTATAGTGGCAATGTATAGGACGGGCGGTATAGCTTCTGCATGCACGTGCCCGCTGCGTCTACCAGTGTGAAGTGAGTTAAAAATAAAAAATCGGCAAAATTAATAAGCCAACAGATGACTCCAAAAAGTCTGCTCCCAGTGCTCGACTAGTCAAGCCTCCCAAGATCCGTGGGTGTTAGCGCCAGCCTGACAGTCCTCAGCGAGACTCATTAGCTGGGAGGGTCTCTGAAGAAAATCACTTGCGGGACGTGATGAAAGAGCTACACCAGCTCCCCCGGTTTCCGGCTGGGTCAGCAGCCCCGAGCACCAACTGCAGACAAGTTTGCACAGAGGCTTAACTCGCTCCTGGGCTGCGATGGCAAAATAAGATGGTGCTTTAATAGAAAAATTAGAAAGGAAAATGGTTATTGAATTCTACTACAAACCCCAAGGCAGGATGAGGAATAGGATGTAAAAATGTTCAAGGAAATTAAACTGGCAATAGGAAAGGGCAGAGTGTTAATAGCAGCCTTAATTATCCCAAATTACAATGGGTGCACCCTTTAATAATTTTCAAGTATCATTCAAGTCATCACAACAGGTTTGACCCACCGCTTCTTAAATAAACCACTGTAATTATCAATATGCATGTATTATCAGGAGCTGCTGGGAACAACGTCTCGAGCCTGTTACCGCGGGGCGCGAGACGTGGGTGCCAGCCTCCATCCCTCCTAATTCCGTGCGGGCGGGTTATGGGCCAGGCAGGAGGTGGAGGCTGCGCGGGACGAGGCACACGGCAGCTCCGCAGCGCGCCGGGAGCCCGCGGGCAGGGGGCACGTGCGAAGCTTTGCGTCCTTCAGAGCGAGCGAAGAGATCAAACGCACCTTGTTTGCGCTCCGGAGACGTTAGCTCGGTAGCTTACTCTTTCCCCCCCAGCCCCGTGCGTGGGTTTTGACTGCGGTGCGTGAACGGGGTGGATCGTCCAACCTCAGCCCCGTGAGGAGAGCTGGGCGCAGCCATCTTCACCAGCTTTGCCTCCTGCTGACGTGTTTTTTTAATCCTGTCCTCTTGGTGCCCGGAGGAAGAGCGCAGGCTCCCTCTGCACCTCGCTTCCGCACAGCGGAGGGCACGGATTAGCCCCGAGTGAGGCATCTTGAGAGCCGCGACCATCTGGCTGTCATTAGTTTGATTTGATTTGATGGAATTGGACAAATGTAACAATTAGGATAGCAAAAAACCCTAATTAAAAAAAAAAAAAAAAAAAAAAAGACGGTTATTGAGGATGGATGGGTTTTTAATTTTGTGCATGAATGAAAGAACACGTTAATTAAAATCCAGGGTTTATTTATTTGTTAGTCTGGTTTTGTAGCAAGCTGCTCCAAGGTCCCTGAACCTGGCTGACAGCTCATGTCTTTGTACCGTGGCCCTTGAAACCCTCCACGCTGGATTTTCTCCCGCTCCGTTCCTCTCCTCCATCCCTCCACTTGTCTCTTCTCCCACCTCTGCTCCCCGACAGCCCCTCACCGGAGGGTGGGCAGTTGTGTGGAGACAGGGAGGTACGGGGAGGACCCTGGCACCATGGAGTATTTTGGGACCATTATATTGAAGTGCCAATGTTTCAGCGCCAAGTGGCGTGGAAGCAGGAGGCGCTCAGGCCTCCTGATGTTTGGGTTAGTGACTTAACTTCCAAGCTCAGAAGGTGGGCTGGAAGAAGCTTCAAATGGGAGCTGAATATACCTGAGGAAAATGACTACAATTCTCCAAATGCGGAAGTAATGCAAGCAACAAATCCATCCATGATTTATTCCGTGATGGCAGCGGATGCTTTTGCCCGATTTGGGAAGCCGCTGGATGGCAAACGCCGTCAAAGACCACGTGTGATGGTCCCATCATAGCACCGTCGGCGTGTGGCGGGTGACGGGAGGTGGGAGGGGAGAGGGTTGACCTCCTCCAGAGCCAGGCGGGCGTAGCATCGCCGCTCTGATAGTTTTTCCTCTGAAATGCTTTTGTTGTGAATAAATACTTTGCTTTGGGCAAGCTGGCTGGCCAACAGGCAGCCCGGTAAACTGGTAAAGTGCACGTCGGTCCTGGCCAAACCCTGTGTGGTTCTCGGAGTCACAACTGGGAAGAATAGTCCCGTTCGGGGAGCAAATTATCACCCGTAGGAAAGCTTCTCCCGGCTGCCCCATTAGTAGCCTGAGAGGCCACAGAGGCCGAAAATTCAGCATTTGTAAGAAACGCAGAGGGAGAAGTGCAATGCTGTTAACGGGCTGAAAACGTCTTTTTGGTGCGCGTTGGCCTCGCGGTTGTGCCCGCCCCAGCTCTGCCTGGCAAAATGCGCTTTCACAGCTGAAACGGTGCAGGTTTGGGCAGAAGTTACCCGAAAGCCTGGTTGGAGGCACGCACCCAAATGTTGCGTTTTAACTTTGTTTTATGCTCCTCCAAATCATCTTTAGGAAATACCCGTATGAAACATTTCAGCTTTTCATTTTGACACTGCTTTTTTTTTTTTTTTTTCATTTCGTAATAAAAACTACAAAAAGGGATTTAAAAGGCCACATAGCAAAGAGGATTAAAGAACCTGAACATGAAAACACACACTTTATTGGGTTTTTTTTTTCCTCTGGTCTGCTTTGGTTCAGCCAGTGAACCAAAAAAGCCCCCATTATTCAAACAGCTGAGACGAGTTGTATGAGCGTTTGAGAATTAAATGCAATCAAATATACATATGCAGTCTACCAGCAAGGTGATTTCTCTGCCAGTTGTCTAGCTGTGTATTAAGAGTTGCTGTTGGTGGGCTTGTCACCAAGTTACATTATTTCCCCTGAGATCAAAACAAATCAACATTTCTCCACTCGGTGTTTCTGAAGACGACGTTTCAGTAACAACTGAACAGCAGGGTCTGGAAGTGAACTGGGTTATAGACAGAAAGAATATTAAAGTGGAGGAAAAATCCAAAGACTACACGAACTCAAGGAGAGGAGATAGAAGAATTGTTTGTTGGGTTTTTTTTTAATGATTTGGGTTTTAATGATACAGTATGCGATTTCTCACGCGGGTCACAAATGTGACGCCACTGTGCCGGTGCCCTTTCCCTGAAGTAATTTGATAAAAGCGGACCGTAATATGCTCAAGAAAGGAGATGGGGAAAAAAAGAAAAAAAGTGCAGGGGTTTCAGAAATAAGGGGACCAGCCTCTAAACGTGCCAGATTTCCTGTTCTGGAGGAAAAATTGCAAGAAAAATATGGCTGCAGGCTCTCAGAGTGGGATACCTTGCAGCGTTTGTAGTACTCCCATTTAGGAAATAAGCAGGACATTATATTGCTGTTCTTTTTCTTTGATTATACACACTCCTGTGCGAGGTCAACATCTTAAGATTTATTCTTTTTTTTTTTTTGTACAATGTTCTGGGAGCTCTTTTACTGTTTCTTTCCCCTGTCAATCTGTGTCTTTCCTCTCCCGACAGCTGCCGGCTTCGCAAGATGAAGGACAGATTTTTCTGCGGTGAAAGATGCTTTTTTTCCTTGGGGGGGCAAAAAAAAAAGGGGGGGGAGGGGGATGTAATTGTACCCATCACCTGCGGGCAGATAGAGTGCAGTTTTTATTTGGTTTTTCAAGGATATGATGGAAAGTCTAGTTTGCTCGTCTGGGTTTAGGGGAAGAAATAGAGCTGGTTTTCTGCAGAGGCGTGAGAAGCCGTATGGGTAAAGAGCTGGACCGATGCCCACACAGCGGGGACAGCCCTCCTCAGCCAGGACCGTATCCCACCGCTCACACTAACCCGGTCCCCGCGAGCAATGGGCTCCCAGGGTTTTCCAGGACTGGTAACTGCTGGAGGCGATGGGGCAGGCTCTTCGCTGGTGCAAACAGTGGGGTCCCTCTCAGTTTTTAGGGCGAGCGCTGCTCACACCACGCCAATAACGACCCACTTTGACCTGCCGGGGAGCAGGACGGGTCTCCGGGTCCTGGAGATGCTGTGCTGACAAGGCAAGCCTGAGTTGGTTTTTAATAATAAGTGGTCATACGCGTGACTTTTTGCCATCCTTAATGCCTCTGCTTGCAAATCACGATTGATGCGAGACATGAAAATCGTTGCTCGCAGAAGTAATCAAACCCGGCTGGCTCAGCTGGCGCGAGCGCCCTCCAGCCAGAGCAGCTGCCCCGCTTTACACCTGCAGAGATTTTGGCCCAAGTTTTGCTATAGCTGAGCTCCAGCCGGTAAAACTAACATTGATTTTCAATTCTCCAACTACAAAAAATTGGATTTTTTTTTTTTTTTTCTTCCCCCCCTCCCTGCAGGCGAGCAGAAGAACGTTACCACCAGCACAGTCTTTCTTAGCATGAAACTGGGCTAATCGACCTGCGGCAGCCTGCAGGGTAGAGAACATGCTTCCACCGAAATGAGTGTTTGTCTTGCTTTGGTTTTAATAAGATAAAATGAATAATAATAATAATAATAAATTATATAGTTCTTTAATAAATTATTAATTGCAATCTGATCTTTATAGTAGGAGAGAGACAAACCAGAAAAACACACAATGAAGAACAACCAATGTCCTAAATAGGTATAAAACCACCCGGGGCTGTTTGGGAGTTCTCTGCCCAAATCAGGGGGCTCTTGTTTTCGTCCCTGTGGCATCACATGCGCGACTCCGCGTCCTTTGCATCTCGACTTGTTGCCAGGTTGCCTCTGCACGAGCACACCACAGACTTGGAGACAACACTTTTTAGTTTACAAAGGGACATAAATTGGAAAAACTGATTTTGGGAGAGGGGGGAGGAGGGGGGGAAGTATGGATTTGAAAGAGTCCCTTAAAAATTGCTGGAGACAAAGAGGAGTAAAAGGGGTGGGGTGCTAGTCAACGTGCTTTCAGGTGTCACGTATTTAGAGCTGGATTTAAAAACAGTGGGTCGCTACCTGCCTGTAACAAGCAGCAGATTGCTGTGCTTTCGGAGCCATCCGTTCCTCTTGAAAACAATGGTGACTATTTATAGGAATAAAATTAAGCATTTGCTCTAGGTAAGCGTGCTGACAAAAGGCGTGAAAAAAACCCCACAAATACATCCAGTAGAAATGGGTTTCTTCATCTGTAGAAATGCTGTTGATTTGTACCTCGGTCCCAGCGTGGGACTGGTGGGAACTGGTTCATCACGGGTGTTTTGCTTGCATGAAAGGGGCTGCGTTTCAAGCTAGTTTCCCACTCTGTGTGCATGATATAGTTGTGCCCTCACCTGGGAACACATGGACAACAAGGGTTACCTCGTTTCCTTGTTTCTCTCAGAAGTACCTTAAATATTTTAAAGGCCCAAAGATGACCCAAATTCCAAGACAACGGCAGCAAACACCAGATGAGGGCATCAGCATCTCCAGACAGCTGCTTTTGGACGATATAACAAACCATCCTGCTTAATTAAAGCCCTCTCCCCTCAAGTTCCCAGCGTGAGACTGTTTATGGGGGAAGGAGAAGGTCCTCTAGCCATCTCGTGCATGTCTCGTGCTTTCCTCAAGACTTTCCCACAAGCATTCATGAAGTAGACTATTTTTGATCTCTTCTGATCGTGGGGTCTTATTAATTTATTGCAAAGAGGGTAATAAATAATAGTAATGAGTGCTGTCAGCTAGCATCTGCTGAGCAGGAACCATGCCTGCAGTCACCAGCTCAGGGTTGAAACATCTCAGCTCCTCATTAGCCTCTGCAGCACTGCAATACAAGGGAAAAAATCTTGTCCGGTTGCACACAGGACTGGAAGGAGGCAGTTCATACCTGTCTAAAGTAGCACTTAAAATGGGGCATCAGTGCTGGGAAGCCTCATCTTGCGGAAAACCCACTCAGACCTCCAGCGCCTGAGTCAGGAGGCAGCGTGGGGCACCTTGAGGTGGCCCTAGGGCTCCCCGTCCCCAGCTCCTCGCCGTGGATTTTCCTTCACAGGCTGGGCTGTGGCTGCTCGCCTGGTGTTTTGCGAGGGGGAAACGGAGGTGGAAGATGGTAAGAGGCAGTAGGAGCAGGACAGAACGCAGAGGAGAAGGAAGCGCTAAAGCCTCGCCAGCATAAGCCACCTCCGCCCGTGGATGGCAGCTCCAGCAGTCTGAGGCTCGAGTTCCTTCCCGGATGGTGTGCTCTGCAGATCTGGTATGAAATCAGAGAAAAGAATCTGTAACATAATGAGCGAAAGCGACTACTTGCTCCCTCATGGCAAATTTGGCTTAGAGGTCTCCCACCAAAGTCCTGACCAGGCCCTTCTCTTTAATTAGCTAAATCTGAAAGGGGCAAAGCCCTACCGTATACAGCTGCCAGCGTGGCAGGAGACTCCACGTGCATCTCCAGGGAAGAATGTTTGCACCGTGAGGATAAACTTGAAATTGAATCTTATTCATGTAATCAAAACACCTTTGATGATTCACTTCCCATCATTCCCAAACAGTATTCAGGATATAAATAGCTTTGTTTTAGGTATAAAAGACTTGGAAACCATCTTGCCAGTAGCCTTTAGTGCGACAGAACAGCTCCAGCAGCTCCAGGGTACGAAGGGAATATCAACCATCGTTCATCTGTCATCAGGTATCTGGGGTGGACACGCGCTCTGCAGAGCAGGATTGATGGACTTGTCAGGATGTGTGGGCATCAGTTACCAGGGGGCACCCTTTCATCCCGAAGGGAGACATTTAGGGTGAAGACAGAGGATAACCGCGCCATGACACGTGAAGTATTTCTTAGCTGGTCACCCAGGGACAAGTAATATTAGAAGTGGAGCTGGAGCTTTCCTTGGCCAAATACTAATTAGAATGAGTGAAGAAAAATAAATGCGCCGTGAAAAGCCTTTCTAAAACGGTGATGTAGCCTGCATAATCTTTATGAATGCCCTGGCTATAAACCCCTGATTTGCTCTACGTGTGTGATAATGGAAAAGTACCAGAGGTTTCAAATGGAGGTCAGGCGAGTTCTGGTTCACGCAAAGATTACCTCCATTATAGCTGGGAGTCTTTCATGAAACATCTCCCGTTAAAGATGGCAAATGCAGCAGAAGCTTCCCCATCCCAGCTGCTTCAGACGTGAGCCCGGGAGTACAACGCAAAGCCTGCTTTCCCTTAGACAACCCTGAATACATCTGCAGCAATTGCGTGGTCCCGTTGGCCAAGTCCTTTGTTAAAATACTTGCTGCAGGGGGGGCTTCTGGGAAGGGTGAAAGGTGGCCCCCAAATCCTGCTGCTTGCCAGGCAATAGCTGCACAGCTGGGACTGCTAGGAAAAAAAAAAGCTTCACGGAGGTTTAAGGCACATGCCAACGCCTGGTGAGCGGTTATAGTTACGAGAGCCAGATATTCATTGCATGCAGGCCCCAGCTATGTGAAACACAGCTACAACAGGATTAAAATGTACTCTTCAGTCGAGGATGTCGTACTGCAAAACACTCATCATCGTACGGCTGGCATTAGGTTCTTGGCTGTCTCATTATTCGTTCCATGAGAACTCACCCTCCGTGAGTTTTGTCAGCTCGAGTCTTTGGGAGGAAAAAAAAAAATCCAGGATGTGAGTCCTAGATGGAACACGGATGGTCTGCAGGGCCCAAGCCAGTTCATCCCAGTTCCCAGGGAGCTGGTTGGGCTGGAAACACCGGGACCTTACAGAGCTGGTATGGCATCCAGGAGAGCGTGCTGCTGGCCAGATTCCTAGAGGCTCATGCTGTGCTTTTGGCTCTAAATTACCAGTGTTTTGAAGAAAACCTCTGGATAACGTAGCTAGAAGATTCACCTCTTCTGGAAAAAAAAAAAAAAAAATCAATTAAAATCA
>VZSF01001215.1:104008-518364 GCA_013398295.1 Chionis minor
TGGAAAACGTAGCTAAAAGATTCCCCTCTTCTGAAAAAAAAAAAAAAAAAAATCAATTACAATCCAATTCAGATAATAGCAGCCTTCGGGAAGCCTTCAAAGATGTGGCCTCCTGGCCTGGGCTGGAGCACATGGTGTGGAGGAAAAGCACGGAGCAGCGCGGGCGGCACTGATGGCGTGGGCTGCGCGCGGTTTTTCATAGCCTTGAACACGGGTGTCCTGTTGTCACCTGCCATCTAGGTCTCTTCTCACACCGCCAACTCCCTCCCAACGGGCCGAGAACGGCCGTGGGCACCGAGCAAGTGCTCGCCATGTGCCTAATGAATGTTCATCAGCAGAAGATTAATGCAAAGGAGAAATTTGCAGAGAGATTAGCGAAGCGATTCGGACGCCAGACAAGGCAACTTGGGTCGCTCTTTAAGGAATACATTTGTACATACGCTAACAACTCTGCTACAGTTTCATACGTCATTAGGCTAACGTTCTGTTTAAATAGAGTTATCCATCATTTTGTGATTAAACCCCTTTGTGCCTGGCAACAAATTGATGGGAAACTAAAGCATTAGTAGGTTGTTTGAGGATTATAAAACGGTACTTGTAAAGCTCCCACTGCTTCTGCAGAAGGTGAAAAAGCGCAGAGGAACTAATTGATCGTGCCAAAACAAGCTTCCGAAAATGCTGTGACTTAAATAGAAATAACCAACTGAGGTGCCTTTTATTTGTTCTGATGTGCTTGAGCCTTGCAAGCAGACATTTGGGTCACATTTTCAGCTTTTTTCCTTGTTTTTCTTTAAAAAAAAAAAAGAAAAAAGGCAAAAAAAAAAAAGCTAAACAAAAGGCAAACTGACATTCACATGAAACCTGTAGTTCCAGCAGCTTGTACCTTAAGAAAGATGTGAACTGACACCAGACTCCTTATTTCGGATTTAAGATGCTACGCTCTTGCTCAGAAGTTATTAAATATCTAAAAGATTGATTTCAGAGTTTGCTCTTGGATGACTTCTTTATTTTAGTAACCAGTTGCAGAGAGACACTGTAATAGTGCCCTGTTTAATTCTGTATTGAAGTTTTGCACTTTAAACAGCGAGTAAAACCCCTTCATTTCACAATCACATTAATAAGTTGAACTTCCCGATTACAGACACGGGCTTTTTTTCAGGGAAACCACATTTTGCGCATCACATCCTGTATGAAGCACGTTTTTACTTTTCCCAGGAAGCAGTTAAAAAAACCGTGTTTATTAGCCCTGTCAACAGCAGCTGTTGAAATGCCGTCGCTGTAGTTATTCTTCATTTCCACAGCTGTAGCTGCTGGAGGAGAACAATGGAAGGTCAAAGGCGATGGCAGCCCATTTTCCTGCGCCGAGATCTAAGTCTTTCTCCAGCCCTCATCAACTACAATACGAGAGCACGGCCCCGAGCGGCGCAGAGCAGGTGAAGAGGGGTCTGTTGTTCACTCTCTCTTCCGACGGGAGAAGGAGGTGCCTTTGATTGACGCTCGGAAGAGCCAAGTTCAAAAAGAGGCAAGAAGAGATGGTTCTTCACACGGCGGGGAGGAGATGTGGGGCCTCCCTGCCCAAGGATGCTGAGATGCAGGTGATCGGGTAGATTCAAGAGCAGCGCTTGGAAATCCCGTGAGGGTTCATGGATGTGCAAAACACTTCAGGCTATTAACCTCTTAGGGGCAGGGGGAAGAGAGTGCCATTCCTGCCCACGGGATCCAGGGTAGGGATGAACTGAAAGGTGGGATGAGACTCCTACCTTCTTGTGCCCAGCAAATTTTGAATCCCCACCTTGTGTTACTAACACCCACCTGGTCTGATAGCCGGTCACATCTGTTCCCTGATCAGGGATCCCTGTCAAGGGGCTTTTCTACTAACACAGCAGCTGGAATTATGGATACGGGAAGAAGGAGGCTCTTGAAGCTGGATTTCCTCACTCCAGGGCCACCCTGAGGAGCAACAGCAGGCTCTTGCCTGCTTCCTAAGCCCCACCAAATGAATGTGTTTGCTCCGGTTCCTCTGCAGGGATCACAGCGGCGGCCGCCTGGCAGAGCGCCTCGGGAGGGTCACGGCTGGTCACCTTGCTGTGACAGGCTTCAAACAGTGGCCCTGCAGAGCAAACAGACCTGCATTTCACACTCAGAGCACGAGAGAGCAAATCGAAGGGCTCCGCAAAGCAGCGCTGGCAACATAACTCGTCCGACCATCTACAGTATGTGCTAAAGACAAAACAGCTCTTAAACCTTTAGGTGTTACCAAAATGCCAAAAGCAGAAAGGAGAAGAGACAACTATTGCGCCATTATCCATAACACGTTTTTATGTCTCAGAATCCTCCGTGTATGAATTTTTCATTTTTTTCTTTAATAAGTACCGGCACACCAGAGAGTATCGTAAAAGAGAAAGAGCGCATAAGGTGTAATATGTAATGTTAGGGAGAGGAATAAGCAACAACAAGCAAGCCCCATGATCTGGAAAGCGAGCTTGTTTTCAGATATTTGAGGCTGGAAACAACTTTTGTTTCAATTTCATGATTGAAGCCAACAGCCTTAATTCTTCCTTCATCACAAATCAGACGAGGAACCGTGACTAAGTCAATTTAGTTGGAGACTATATAATGAAAGAGGATAATCCCAAATTAACTTTTCCACTCCTAACAGTACTTCGGGGCAGAGTTAATGTAGCTCGGGTGCTTATTTTTTGCGTTTCTATGTCTTAACGTTTTTGTGCTTCTCTTTAAAATGTTAGTAACTTAAATTTAGGTTTGAATTTAAATTCTCTAGTGCGCATTTTCTTGGGGCTGGAGCATCCCTGTGGTGTGCTTTACCCGTAAGCTCAACCCTTAACTCCCTTTTCATGTTGTTTTCTAAAGCTGTAGCCAAATAGATGGCATTAATAATACATGTTCAGGCCGCATGCTGTGCACCACCATCGCATCCTGAGAGAGAATCCTGTACTTTTAATGCAAATAAGTACAATATCAAATTGACACATTTCCCCATTTGTTTGGGTTGGGAGAGGGATACGGATTAGAGCTGCCTTTTCAGCCCGCGAAGGAAGCAGATGCCGGAGCATTTACGGGAGCACGTGAGACGCTGGTGGGTTTAATCTGCCACAAAGTCACCGCTCACGAATGGCCCCTGAAATATTAATCGGCTGCTGTGCTGGCAGTGCCACCGCTGGCTCCACGCCGAGCTCAGTCCTGTCCTGACCTCCTCCTCGAGGAGGTGGCAGTGCCCTGCCAGGACCCCATGGAGCAATTCCATAAAGCGGCAGCGAGCTGTGTCTGACGTCGCAGCAGATGCCAATTTATGGCCTTTTTTTTACTTGTGGAAACTTAAAGCTTGAATGCAATTAGTTAAAAGCCTTTCTAATAACATCATCCTCCCGGCGGGGTGCCTTTCTAGAAGTTCAAGGTAAAACTGCGGCGGATAAGGAAGGGATGGTACCAACTAGAGGAGAACGTAGCATGGGGAGGTGCTACAGCAGACAACTCAACCCCTCTCTCCTTCCCAGCTGTGCCCACGCACCGCAGCCCACCCCGCTCCGGCTCTCCCATGCCCAGGCTTCCTCCCTGCTTTTCCAGACACGGAGCAAGTCTGCGATGGGGACACATAGTTACGGACCTGGTTTTGAACCTGCTTTCTTTTTCTTCCCTGACCATGGCAGGGGGGTTGGAACTTGATGATCTTTAAGGTCCCTTCCAACTCTAACCATTCTGTGATTCTGTGTGACACGGACAGGCATTAAATCTGCGCTTGGGAAGCAGGAGCAGGGCTTTGAGCTTGCATCGCCGCCTCTGCCGGCAGTGCTTCCGTAATTCAACGCTGCGAGGAGGCTTAGATAGCAGTAGAAGAGGCAGGCACGTACCACGGCTCTGCGGGCTGCTTTTAGCCAGACGGTTGAACTCCTGACACGCTGGCGCTATTATTTTTGTTAACAATATGAAAGATGATCACGTTAGAGCAGGGCCTGGGGCTAGTCTGCAAAGAGCACTACAATCACTGGCAGGTGACTTATCTCTGTAATGCAGCGAGTCCAGCTTCTGGGGTATGCGCTTTCTTTTAGAGATAGATGAGAAAAAGGCCCCTTGGAGTAGGACTGCCAGCAACTAGCTCTCCGAATGGGCAGTCGTCTAGTTAGGAAAGCTCCTTTCCATGGAAAAGCCTTTTTTTCCTCTCTACAGATCTCCTTTGTGCTCGGTCCCTGCTCCCACTCCTACATCTAAACAGCAGAGAGCTCCAGGCAAAGGGACCAAGGTGGTTCCCTCAACAAGTGGGACACCTCTGGAAGCCTGTTTAGAGGACAGAAAGCTCCAGCCACCCAGCCCAGCCGTCAGGGCATCAACATGGTTTAGGGGTGGTTTAGCAGTGTTAGGTTTGTGGTCGGACTTGATGATCTCGAAGGTCTCTTCCAACCCAAGTGACTCTGTGAGCGGGAGAGACCCCAGCAGGTGTCCCTCAGGGGACTCACATCCACCACCCTAAGCTGCAGAGTAAATGGGGTAGGAGAAGACTCTCCTGTTAGAGCTTTGGCACTCTTCGTAGCATAATTAAGGGTTTTTTAGACAGGAAAGAAGGGGAGAATATGCACAAGATACTGCAGCTTTGGGACACCAGAGAGAGATCTAAAATACAGCGATACACTGTAAAATGAAGGCACTTTCCATGGGGTTAAGGGCTTCTGAGTTTCTGGGGAGTGCTGAAACCATGGGAGATCTCAAGTGAAAAAGGGATGTAGCAGCAGCACCCCTGCACAGAAATGTGGAGATGTTGCTGGGGCTCAGACGTGGGACAGACCCTTTTTAGTGCCTTGAGGGCAGCAGCCCTGCAGGGCACGTGCACAGAGATTTCTGATCCTCTCCAATTGCGCCACTGCTTGCAAGCTTAATAGAACAGAAATAAGACAAATACTCCAACATCACAAAGATTCTGCAGCAGCTCCAAACACAAACAGAAAATTCTTGTGTAATAGGAACCCTCCACCACCACCGTTTCATGCGCTAAAACCTCAGAATCAGCACAACTGCTTTAGCAGTGCCAGGGGCAAATTAAAGAGGAAAAAGCAAAATAAAAGAATCTCTTCTAGTTTGTATCATACAAAGTCTCTAAAACAATAAATCGTGCTACCAAAATGCATACTAAATTAAAAAAAAAACCAAAACAAAACACACCGTGCCCTCAAAAGGATTATAGAAAATAAAGAACAATGGAATTCACTGCCCAATGAAGTCATTGCTGGAGATATCCTACAGCACACAAACCCAATTGCCCCATGTTCATTTTGCCAAATTTGGAAGGGAAAGTCTTATGTTCTCAACTATGAATAGTCTAAAATTAGCTCCGTCCTTAGCCTTTGACGCCGTCCACATTAGTCTTTTTTCAACAGCAAGGTTAAACATGGAGAGACAGCCCAAAAAGTGTCATTTAAAAAGCCTGCAAATCTCTGGTATTCAAACAGAACCTTATAAAAATGCACGAGGAGCAATTCGGCAATTGGATAAATGAAGTTAACAGACAGAATAAACAGCACGAGGGCCGGCTGTAGTGTTATGGGCAGAACTGACCCCTTTGAGGACTCGGGGCTTTACATCTTGTTGCAAACAGCCTTTTGCCTGCTGAAGCCCAGAGCGCTTCGAGCCGGAGGCGGCGCTTGCCAGCGCCATTAGGGCTGTGACATTTCATACGGCGGACAACTGGGTTGAAGCATCTGTGCGCTCTGCAAAATAAAATTGGATATGATAATTCAACGAAATTACACCTTGCAGCCGCCCAGCGCTATTAGGAGCTTTTGCACAAAAGCTGCTTGTCCAAAGAAGCTGGGACTGGCCTAGTTTATCCAATATTTATCAAAGCAGCAATTTGGCAGTAGGGCTGGCGAGCCCTGTGTAAATAAGACATTATTCCTAGCTGATAATCCAAAAAAAGTGAAGCGTGCCACATACCAGAGAGCACCAGGCTTGTTGCTGTGAGCCATAGTCAGCACGGATCAGGTTCAGGAATGACATAGGAGGGTTCCCAAACTGTCTTCAAGGGGGTCTCAGCAACTCACTGCTGAGGAAGGTTGGGCTTGACAGCGGGGAGTAAACCAAGCCCCCACTGCCCTGCTCTACAGCAGAAACCTGCTGCCATCTGCAAACTCTAGAGAAAGTTATTATCAAAGTTAATTTGAGGTAGAAACGTTTTGAAACCACTTCTAGGCGACTTTTGGAGACCTCCCAAACAACACTGAAGTGAGTGGGAAAACAGAGATCCATGTTTTCGTGACACCTGTGAGACAGAAAAGAAATCAGGGACAACCCCTCCGCTCATCCCCGCCAGGATCAGGGTTTTCCGTACATTCAACGCTGCCCTGGGAGACCCCAGCAGCTCTAGCTGGTGCTAGAAGATGCCGGGAGGGGATAAGAAATTATTCACACAACTGAGTGTTTTAACAAGGGAGATGGTGTTTGGGTTATGAAAGATATTTCTGCCGGCGGCCTTGGGATGGGAAGAGTTAAACACCCCAAGAGCAGCACAGGATTTTCCAATTCTTTGCCTTTCCCCCCGCCTTTGAATGGGTTTGTTTGTTTCCCTTGGAGGCTAACAGTCACACACAATGGGCAGATTTTTCAATTAAGCCTTTTTTTTTTTTTCCACATTTAGTCTTCAATGGAGCCCAGGTGCCAATTGTTTGCTGCTTGGTTCCTGCCTTCCCTTTCCTGCCTGCAGTTTAACCCCCTTCTCTCGTTCCTGCTTTTGAGGTGTCATTAGGTCAAAAACCCACTCCTCATGCAGATGGATGATGAAGGATTACTCAGTGGCTCGTTAACGGTCTGTATCAGGTATGAGTGGCATTAAACAAGGCAGCATATGGACCTTCCATCTCTGAATTTAGCAACAGAAAGTCAAACGTTAACTAGTCATTTGTCTTTCCTTTGAAGCCCTCTTCATAGCATAATTATTTATAAAGTGAGAACGTTTTGCTCTTATTAAAAAACCTGAGTCACCAGCTTAGGCGAGGCTCTCTGCTGATTTATTTAAGCAAGGCTAACAAAGACATGGTGCTATTTTTTTTCTTCTCCATCCTTCATCAACCCGTTGCTGGCTGGGGAGGCAGCTCAGGGAGTCTGAGCGCACCGCTGCCATCCCTCGCCGACCACCCCAGCCTCCGGAACACGGACACACGTGTTTCCACACAGATCAGGGATTAAGTTAGACCCAGGCTGGGGCTCAGCTCAGTTGCAGCGTCGCTGCTAGAGGTATTAAAGCCTTCCATATATCAGATTGATTCTGGTTGTCATGTAGCCGCTGTGCTGCTGTCAACATGCTCCGTTGCGGCTTACCCTGACGCCGTGATCAAGTGCTTGGGGTTCTGCCTCATGTATTAAACATCAAACCGGGCAAGCCGATGAAAATCCTCTCCCCACCACGCGTTTCACCCGCACGTCGCTCTGCACTGTCATTATCAGAGAAAGGAAAAAGAGGTGGCTGGTTTTAGTGCTGTAACGCTGGAGCCGCGTCTCGGTGAAGAGCACCTGAACAGCGTCACCCACAGCTGCCAACAGTCAGGCCGACAGGGTGATGTTAGGATGGAAATGCTGGGGAAAAAGGAGGCTGAAAAAGGGCTGAATAAGGAAAGACTGGAAGAACTGAGACTGGAGGACACAAGGATAAATCTAAAATGATACTCTGAAGAGTTGAAAGAGCAATTTTTAAGAAGAACAAGAGATCCAGCCTGGGACGAGGGCCTGGCTGTCTTTCCAGATCACCACAGTACCAAAAAGCCATCAAAAAGCTGTCTTCGGAGACTGGATACTCCTTTCAGCCTCGGAGAGGGCTTCTTGCAGCACCAGCCATTGCTCCTCCAGGCCATGTGCAGCTCAGCTCCGAGTGGTAGATCTGCCTTTTGGCTTTTTTAAATATCAAAATTTTAAAAAGAACCCTCAAAGGAAAGGTGAGCATAAATACCTAAGTAAAACAAGACTGAGCTACTAAGAGCTCGTACTGTAGAGCAGCAGCGGTGCGGTAGGAGGGAGGACATAAAGAAGGACAAAGATAATACCATTTGGAGGAGTTTATACACATTTACATCCCAAGCAGCATTTGGAAGTGAAGATTTAGTGATGTATAATATCCCGGTTCACTCCTGCCCTGCAAAAGTGAAAACACCATTCGCTAAAAGCCATCAACACCTGATGCTTCACCCACAAACTCAGAGCAGCTTCATCCCTGGTAAAAGCTGTCCTCCTGGGGCTTTCTGAAGAGCTGGGATTTAGGAAGCGGCCACGCAGCGTAACAGGACTTCAAATGGCAAAGGAGGGATTTAAAAATACATAAGGCTGCAAAACCTGATGGGAGCTGGGAGAAACAGGAGGATCAGTTGTCTCAGAAGAAGGATCTCTGGCCAGTGAAGGCTCAAAATCGGTGAATGAGGAGCTGGGAGTGCAGCCCAGCAGGAGATGCTGGTGACACGATCTCCTGCCCCCAGTGAAGGGGTCCCCAGAGAGCCAAAAAGCACATGTCCCTGTGCCCATCAGGCAGGATCTGACTGGAACCACAGCACCTTCCTTGGGGCCAAAATTTCCCTTTATTATTATACATTTATACATGGTATATTTATGATTACTGCTCTGTAGCTAAACTTGGTTGAAATCAGCCCTGGGCCCCAAAACTGAAGTGGGGAGGCTTGTACAGACAGATCCTTCTTCAAGACTCGGCTCCTGAGTCGTGAAGATCAAGCTAAAAACCTGGCATGCATCTGTATTCATCAAGGATTATTAAATCAAGCGAAAGAACATTTCAGGTTTTTCTTCAGTTGGCCATTTAGGAACTTATTTGTAATAAGCTTCCTCCCCAAGAGAAGTTTCAATTATATCCATGCACACAAGGGAGAAAAAATTAATCCAGTGCTAAGACAGCTCAGCACTGAGGGCAGCAGCGGGCAAGCTGGGCTTCTCCAGTTGCTGCTTGGCAAAAGACAGCTTTCTCCAGCAGAGGAGCACCCCAGACACGGCTATCACTAGAGAGGGGGAAAGAAAAAAAAAAAAGGGGAAAAAATGGTTTTAACTGGAAAACAAAATTTGCAGCATGCCACTGAAGTTGTGGTGAGACCCAAACCTGGGTATTAGCAAGTTTTCAAGGACAAATCTGTAAAGTTTCCAATGACAACTGCAATGTCCCCCTTGCAAACTGGCCCTGTGGATGCACATTGTGTCCCCCCGGGACGCAACCGTGTTGTAGGATGGGGCTCCTCACTGCCCTTGGCAGGGTGACCTGAGAGCCGCTGGTGCCATCAATGAACACGCTCACACTGGGTCCTCGAAGTGACAAAAACTATTTTCTCCTTACAGGAGCACTTTTAAGATCACACTCTGCATAACAAAATAAAAAACCCACCCCAACTCTAGCACCATAAGAACAAGATACAAGCAGGTGAGAATTGCCCTCTGGCTTTACTTTCCATGACAAGGTTTTGGGGTGGCTTTGGCCGATTTGCCTTTTGCCTTTAGGTCCCAGGCATTTACACAGCAGTAGTTTTGAATTACAGCACGTTACAACCAAGATTTAAGTAGCTCCTGTTGAATTTGTGAGCTTTTATTTCTCTATCGTGATCAACTCATGTAATCCACAGTCTTGAGAACCATCAGCAAAACTATTCATAACTCTTTAGGGAGTCTGCTTCCCAATGACATTGACGGGACATCTGTGGGAACTGAACTGGCAGCAGGGTATAACTCACCCAGTGTAAATTTAAATCATTATGTTTTTGAACAAAAACAAACAAACAAAAGGGGTGTGTGGGGGGGAGGCATAATAGCTTTGGAATTTGGTGGCCAATGTATTTTGGAAATAGGCTAACATATGTAGTCTTTCCGAAGACTCTACTTCCACACATGGATTTGGAATCAATTTAATGCACAGTGCTTTATGCAATTATACCTACAGATGCCTAAGTGAGAATTTAAATTAGCATTAACTTCATAGCTTTTGCTAAAGGCAGACAAACACGAGTGGGCACTGGGCAGATTTTCCTGTAAAGCTCTGCCGATCCCCACCGGTTCCTGAAGCACTGCTCCACATGGAAACCCTTGGGATCTTCCAGGCAATGAGGCCCTCTCCAGCGAGAGCCTCTGTGCCCAATTGGATTCAGAAATGAGACCCTCATCTCCGCACAAACCACATCTCCGCAGTGCAAAGTACCACCATTTCGTCAACAGAAGGAACAATGATGGGGTCCATAAAGATAATCCTTAGCCAGAAATTCTTACAAATCCATATATACTGGTCTGAGGACCTAGACGTTATACGCAAGGCAATGAAAAACATTTTTGCATGAACTATTGGCAGAAATCCGTGTGAAGAGTCACCCATAGCCTTCAGCAAAGTATTTTGCTTCTGAGAACTGTCAAACTCACCGCAGAGGCATTTCACAGGTGGTCTGTGCACAGGCTGAGTCTCAGGCATGTGGTTTGCTCCTGCAATATCTGCACCCAGAAGAAAGGCTAACTGCTGTTCTTCTGTCCAAAAGCCCTAAATAAGACAACTCTAAATTAGCACAAGTAGGTCTCTCCTCCTCATTTCAGTTTATAGCACTCTTACGTTGGAGTTTGGGAAGAGGATGTTCTACCTCATGAGTAGGACAAGGGACCAAAAAATGTCCTCAGGCGTGCAGTTATAGAAGAATGACTGAAAAATAAGATCCAGCCTGCGCACCTGCATTTCTCACCCTCCCCACCAAGCCCCTCTAAAGTTCGAGTCAACCAGAATGGGAGCAAAAGTGCTTCCAACCACTTATGCAGAAACCCATCTTGCCTATGCCGGCAACTTCCCCTCCACCACTTTGCATTCAGGCTCCCTTTTATGAATCCCAGTCCACAGGGCTGAAAAGTGGAGTTATCCAGCCACGTTGGAAAGGTACCATTGACAACGCAATTAAAGTAGCAACATCAGGAACCTTGTCTACAGTTATTTTAATGGAAAACCTGCATGCAAATTCTCAGCCAGCCAGCTACATTTATGAGGAGATGCTCACCTTCATACCTAGCACCAGCTTAATTTGCCCAGAAAGCTTTTGAGAATCAGGAGGCTTCGAGGAGGGACCTCAAAGCTGATGTGACATTTTTGCAATCATATATTTTCACATGCTTTCAAATTACGCGTATGGTTATGTTATTGCTGTCCAGGAGCTAGAGGAGAAAAGCAACATGTGCTCCTCTGCTCTGTGCCAGAAAGGCTCCAGAAAAGCTTGAAAAGCTTGAGTGACACAAAGCAGAGAGAAACTGAGGATGACTAGAAAATAGCGATGAAGCCCATGGACAATTTGCCAGCCTGTGTACGGTGTAAGATCGTATGGTTTTTAAAAAGCATGAGCAACTTACCCTAACCCAAACCTCTTCTTCAGATATTTCCCTTCCATTTTTTGGCACGTTTTGCAGCTCTGGGAACCGCATCGTGCTTCGTGGCACAGCAGACGGCACGGCAAAGGTTACGTTTGACTCTGCCACCCCACTGGGGGACCCTCCGGGCTCTGCACCTCTGCTTGTCCCCTCCGGAATGGGAAAGGCTGTAGCAGGCTCTTCTGTCGCGCGCGGCGAGAGCAACGCTGAGCAGCCAACTACCTGTCTGTGCTCAGGGCTTTATAAACCCAGTGGTTTTATTCCATTGGGCAGCTGCTTACCAAGAACTAGAAGACTCAAACCTTAGGTTTCAAGGTATTCGAGACAAACCGCTCTTCATTTCTTAAACTCTCATGTACTGAAACTTCCCATGGCTATTTTAAAATCAATCAAAGCAGACCCTGATTTGACAGACCGCTTGCACCGCCTGGGAGATTTAATTGAGACAAAACCCACAGCTTCCATTTTGTTTATTTCAGAAACGGCTGTGGCAGTTGGGGAGGGTTTACACTGCCGTCAGTAAATGCTCAGATAAAACCTCCTGCTTCACAGGGTGCCAGACCGGGCTGTACCAGAGCACGAACCAGGATGGAGCCCCACCAGACCAGGCTGTACCAGAACATGAACCGGGCTGGAGCCCCAGTGGGGGCTGCAAGAGGAAAGCCTTCCACAGTGAACTGCGTTTTTCTATTTGCTGCCTTCCCCTGGTTAGCTCCATCAGCTGCGCTGCGTGTAAGGAGAGCCGATAGACACAGACTTTAAGGAAGAGGAAATAAAAAAAAGCTATTTGCAAGAGGTGCTGTTGCTGATGCTCTCCCAGAACCAGCACTGAAGAGCACTGCCCCCCCCCCCAAGCGGGACTGCTGACCCATTCGTTAGCGCTGTAACATCACAGCGCACAATTAAACCCCACCCTGCAGTTATAAAAATGAGAGTCCAGACCCTGACTACCGATGTGGATCTGCTGTCTTGGATACCCTTCATCCCTAAGAGGCAGGGAAGGGCAGTTTTGAGGCAGCAGATGAAGCTGCCCCAGACTGAAGCACGCAGGGCTTTGCTCATCGCTTTGCTGCCTAGCTCCTCTCCCAGCCTACATCTGGGATTTTTCCCTGACTACGATGCACAGTAACCCCTTACAGGAAAACATATTTTTTTTTTGCCTTCCTTCATCGAAGTGAAAACCCGAGGGTGTTTTGCAAGGTGAGGGGAGAGGGGCTTTCACCGCCGGTTTTAGAAGCCCACGAGCCTCGCGTGACCTTGGCCTCCTGTAGGCTGGTGTGAGTTATCCAACCTGTCACCGGAGCTGGAGGCAGCAGCGCAGCCCTGCCTCGGCCCCTAATGAAAGGAGACCTCATGTCTGAGTATGTGGCACAGAAAAGCTCAACAATCCTCTGGGGAAATAGAGGGGGGGGAAAAAAAAAAAAAAAAAAGGCAGAAGACAAGATATGCACAAGATGCGCTACCTGCGAGCAGGGTCAGAGCTCCCGCTCCTCCTCCTTCGGAAAAGCTCTCCTCAAAAGGTGAAAAACATGTTTCTATATTTAACTCGCGCATTGAGTGAAAAATATGCCCCTGACCCAGCCTTATTTACCCAGGACATCCTGTTGAGGGAGTTTTTAATCCAAACACCCGTGCTGAAAATAGGACGGATGATTAAAATCCTGACATGGCACCCCATTTATGTCTCTAAAGGTTGGGTATAATTTTCTGCATTTCATAATTGCTCTGTCTAACCCTTTCTGCCTTCCGCAGAGCATTTGCTCTTTCTCCTTTGGCCTCAGCTTTCTAAATAAAGCTTTTTATTGATTCTGGACTTTCTGTTCACTCCAGATGAGCATTGCTAAGGCAGAGGAATTGGTCAGCAGCGGTTTTTCCCTGCTATATTTTTTGCAGTTTTGATTAAATAGTCTGTAAGTACAGGATGGAAACGTAAGAAACTTGCTGCCTCACACAGAATGCTGGTTCCTCTAGTCTGATCCAAACAAACACGGACACCAAGAAATGGGTCCAGGCGGCTTCCTGCTCAGTGGAAAGTTACGCATCTTTAGAATAAAAACCGAGCCAGCCTCTGAGGTTTGCTGGGTCTACAGCCAAAGCTCAGCTCACCCGAACAGCAGCTGTCGGTGAGACGCTGTTGTGGGTTTAAGGTTTAAAACCATCACTGATGTTGTCACACGGTGCTGTCCCAGTACAGGTTGTGATTGCCACCTCCCTGTTTCAGGCTGCCTGCCCCTCGGCTAGCTACCCTGCACGCCTTAATGTCGTCTTTGGCCAAAGTTCTCATGGTCATTGTAAAATACCGCACGGTGCGGATTTACAAACACACACGGTATCTCTGGCAAGGTCTCACTAGGCACTTCTGGCTCTTTCCAGCCAGGGTTCACCCTCGGGACCAAGCGCACCCCACTGCAGCGCCTCAGTCTGAGCCATACAGGGCAAAGGGGTCTCTGTGACCTCCATTCCTGGAGTTACGTCCCCCAGAAGAGACCTTGCTGGCAGGTGACCAGGCCGACCTCAGCTACAAGATCCCTTGTTTACAGTCATTTATGTCACAGCCTGGAGGTTAATAAATGGGGTTTCTTGTCCACGAGTGGTAATAGTCTGCCTTGAACTACAGACCGTAGACTGTGTCCAAGAGCTGCTTTGCTTTACAGGACAGACTTTCTGCTTGCCAGCGTGCCTCCAGATTTGTTATAACAAATTTCACATACATTTTTTTATAGCCACGCAGGTCAGTGTTACTTGGTTCATAATTATTTTCATTGGGAGCATCTGTGCCATCATGGGACAACTTTGGCCCTTGAGTTGGACTTTCCCGTTAGGGTAGAGGACCAGTAGAGGAGCAGCAACAGAGCTCCCGCGTGTCCTGAGCGACCAGCGTGGTGCTCGAATGGAGCCTCATTGATCTCATTGGATCCATTTTTATTTTGCCCTCCCCAACAAGTCTATATTCGACCATTCTCCACGTATGCACCTACATAAATCAGACCGAGAGACTTTACTTTGTACGGTTCACTCAGAAATGGAAAATTAAGGTTATTGGCTCAAACTCACACAGAGCTTTGCCTTCTCCAGCTCTTCGACAGGCAAGAGGTTCGCTTGTCTGCTTCAGAGCTACTTGCTTTTCACATACCGTTCTTTCTCCCCGCAGCCAAAACCCGAAGGAGAGGACCTCAGTAAGCACCTATTTACAGAGGGATTTAGGAATTCGTGTGCAGCTGATTTGTCGCTAGTGAACAAACAGAGCAGTAGGTCTGTTCCTAGCGGCAGGGTTTCGTTTGAGACACTGCTTTGGGAGGATGGAGGGCTCATAGCTGGCACGAGGCAGAAAGAGCTCTGCAGATCCTTACCAAAAAACAAAAGCAGATACTTTGCAGAGGCTCTAGGAGCTGAAGCTGCTTAAGTGTCCATAAAGCTCTACATACCAATCTCCAACAAAGCTGAAAGCAGAGGACTTGGCAAAAAATACAAGACTAGAGCAAACACATAGCTACGCTTCTTCCAAATACTCCTCCAGCCTCCAACTATTTGCTGTTTATGGAGTTCATGAGAGGACATTTCTGCTTCTTGTGCAGGAAAAAGCTGTGAGTGGAATCCATGCTCACCCTCACTGCGTTGCCATACAGACAGGGGTAGGTTTTGTGTCTCCCCAGCCTGGCTGAGGGGGAAGAAGCGAGACCTGGCCAGAGTGGTGGAACCAGTGAACAGCTGAAAAGGGGGATGTATAACCAGCAGGAATTGCAGGCTCCAGGCAGGCCGGGATGAATGGATGTTTTAATGGAAACAATGATTGTAATTCCCCCCAAAATTGCATAACTTAGCGGTACTGGTCAGCTTTGGTACAGCTTTCAGACTGATGCCCTTGAAAGACAACTGCTTGAATAAGCTTCATTTCTGTGCTTGGCGAGCCAGCATTTTGCACATACGGCCAGGATACTCCTCGTTATTCAAAGCACACACAACAGAGATGGTTTTGCATCTCCATTGTTCATTCATCACCATCCATTTTCATCCTCCACAATCTGGGGGGTTTTGCAGATGTAGGCAGGAGATTCCCTTTCCTTTGGCATCTGTAGAAGAGCACCTTCATCCAAAAAGGATTCCAAACTCTTTTCCCTCTGCTTCCTTTGAATTATAGAATTGTCTAGGTTGGAAGGGACCTTTAAGATCACCGAGTCCAACCATTATGCTGCGGTGAAGGACGGGGTCTCTCTGCCAGTGGGACGCCGCTATCGCAGCGGTGACGAACACGCCACCTCACAGGCACGGCGACACAAGCCCTGAGATGGACCACGCCAACTGGGCTGGCAAATTGCTCCTACCTCCTCATGAAAAGGGTGCTTTTATGATGTTCTAACAGGAAAGCTAAAAGCTTTGCTTTATCATCTGAGTAATTAAAATACATGAAGCACAGAAACTCACTGACAAACAGCCAAATAAAACCTCTCAGACGATAAACCGAGCTCAGGAGCACGCAGCTTCTTGCGCCAACCTGCAAAGCATCCCACCCGCCACTGCTGCCGCCCGGGAGGTCACCTTCCTAGCCAGGGCTCTGCAGCCTTAATATCGCACATCAGCAAGAGCTGGATTTGTTGAAAGGTGGAAAACAGCGCCGCAGCTTAGGATGATGAGGGGATAAAGTTATCTCCTCTTCCTTCAGCAGGAAGGGCCCAGCAATTGTCGCTATATGGCAAAGAACAGCCTCAAGATGTGCTGACAGTTTTGACCATCTGTGTGAAACCATTCCAAGCATCAAATGAAGAGATTTTTTTTTTCCCCCCCTTTAATTGCAAGCTTAAATGAATACCATTTATCAGCTTTCTTCCAGTGTTGCACTGCTTTCAGTCATGGCACCGCCCAAAGAATTACAAGACTGCAAATATTTGCTGGGTTTAACTAGTTTTTACATAATTATTTAATTTCTCACCAGACAAAAAAAAAAAAAACCCTTACTGAGAGTGCTGATAGTGCCTAAAATTAAGCTTTTATAGGAGCAGTTCAACATCTTTCCAAAACCCAGGTCTTCTGGACTCGGCTTTGTGTCAATAACAGAGACATTTCTATCTGTTAGCAACATGCTTTCCTCTGCCTTTCTGCTTAAAGCCAGGAAAGGATTTTATTTTTTTTTTTTTCTTCTCTCTCTCCGCAGTAGCTTTATCTTCAAGTAGGGTAAATAAGCATCACTGAGCAATGGCAGCAAGGATTCATTATACATGCTGGCCTCTCATTTCAGCCTAGCATCCCTTTCCCTGCGCAGTCCTAACTTGCAAATAGTTACGTTCTGCAAAAAAGCACCGGGAGACCTTGAATTAGCACACTGTGAAAGGCAGGATTAGGAGGCGGTCATTAACAATAGCTGCATGCCCTGAAAGCCTCTCGTTTAATGGAGTGGGAAGAGATTATTTACACTGTAACATCAAGAATCCTGATATCCGAATGTCTCATCGGCTTAAGATGTGCCCTTTAATTTCTGTTACCTTGCTGAAATCTCATGTCAAACCCACATGGACGCTGCTTGCATCAAAAATGAATCACTTCTAGCTGCTGGAAGCTGATTTTTCCTGACCAGATTTATGTATCTGGGTAGTGGGGTGTAATGGGAAGGTGATTAGGATTCTCACGTCAGCTTAGATGGAAGGATTAGCACTTTAAAAGAGAGCAGATTAATCTTTGTGAGACCCAAAAAACACCCCAACTCCTGCCATAGAAACTGCTGTTTCTGGAGATGACCCGCTGCACCTAAACGACTTCCTTTAACACATATAAAGCTAAAGTGACTTAATTTATGGAACTAAAACCTGTTAAAAGAATTGGACACGAGGTACAACTCAGTCACGGACCCATAGATCATCTCCACAAAACCGCAGACCTTGTGCTTAATTAGGTGTTGAGAACACGAGGCCATGTACAAGACACACTTCAGCGCCTTTCAGAAATACTGCAGCAATTTGTGCGGCTGGGCATTGCCCAGGCAAAAGCGTACCAGAGCTCTGCCTCCTGCTCCGCCAGGACACAGAGAGCTGACTCACTTGACCCTATGTCGAGCAATTTTATTTCGTAAACGCATTAGTAATTTCATTAACTTTGATGTTTTGGGGGATTTTTTTTTTTTTTTTTAAACCCAGTCTAAAGCCAAGAAGGACTTATGGAGAAGGTAATTACTCGCTACTCATACGAGACAAATAGGCCAAAGAGGACCGTTCTGATCCTCTTGTCTGATCTCTTGCCATCTCCCAACAAGGTCTGAGCAGTAAATAAAGGCTGATCTTAGACCCCAACGACGTCTGACTCTTACAAGACAGGGCCTGGACAAGGGGTCACCTCCTTTCTGGAATGGATGTCCCAGGGATGGGAGTCAATGCCAGACAAGCAATCTGTACATTTTTAAGTTTGGTTTTTTTTTTTTTCCCATTTTAGTAGGCTTGAAAGGCCAACATTCAATATGCATCAAGCCCAGCTTCCCTTTTTTTTTTTTTTTTTAAAGTTGCGATTTAATCCCAGCTAGAATCAAATGGCTACAGGAAGGCAGGAACAACAGGGGCCAAGGCCAGATGGTTGATGGAGCTGCAGCAGTTGTAGCTGAGAGCAGATGACTCGGGTTTTATGAGTACAATTGGGCACATACCTTTCTGTCCCACCCACTGCAGGGTTTTTGTCCCTGTACGAGTTTTCCAGACTAACTCAGTGCACAAAGACCAGTTCCTACATTACTTCACCCCTCTATTTTTGGCACCACACCTCACCTCCTTGCCTCTAATCTCAAAGCTGCCTTATGTTTTCATTGTTACTCCCTCGACCTCTATCCATGTCCCAGGCCGGGATTTTTTTTATTTTTTTAAATTGTTCTTGGTTATGCAACGCGCCTCTCCACCCAACCGTTGTTTGCTGGTGGCATTGCCTCTCCTTGCAGGGAACCAGCTTCCAGCCAGGGAGTTCTGAAACTACCAGAGATATTCTCTGCTCATTTCCCACCCTCAAGCTCAGAAGTAACATTGCAACAAATATGACTATCAAATGAACTTTACAGAAATTTTTCTGCTTCCTAGGCCAGTCTTTTTTCAGTGGTACCCAGTGATAGGACAAGGGGCAACGGGTATAAAAATTGAACATAGGAAGCCCCATCTCAACACGAGGAGGAACTTCTTTACTTGGGGGTGGCAGAGCACTGGCACAGGCTGCCCAGAGAGGTGGTGGAGTCTCCCACTCTAGAGACATTCCCAACCCGCCTGGACGCCATCCTGTGCAGGTGGATCAGCTCTGGCAGGGGGGTTGGACTAGCTGATCTGTGGAGGTCCCTTCCAACCCTTAACGTTCTGCGATTATGACACATTTGGTGAGATAATTTAGCAGAAAGAGACATTCTCAAAACAGGCCAAATGGCTAAACTTTAGTGTATCATAAACAATGCCAGAACAATCTTAAAATGGGAATATTTTAGTGTACAGGACATGGATGGCTCAGAATTCCAGGTAATAACAGCTGCTTTATTAGTATAGCTGTATCTTTCGACTAAACTATATGCAGATTACTTCATGGTGCAAACTGAAATTGAATCATAGAATACCAGGTTCAAAGGCTCCTCAAGGATCGTCTGGTCCAACCCTTCTTGGCAAAAGCACAGTCTAGACAAGATGGCCCAACACCCTGTCCAGCTGAATCTTAAAAGTGTCCAGTGATGGGGAATCCACCGCTCCCCTGGGGAGATTATTCCAATGGCAGATTGTTCTCATTGGGAAAAACTTTCCTCTTGTGTTCAATTGGAATCTCACCAGGATTAACTTGTACCCATCACCCCTCATCTTTTCCACGTGACTCCTTGGCAAAAGGGAGTCTCCATCTTCTTTGTAGCCACCCTTTAAATACTGGAACATGGTGATAAGGTCTCCCCTCAGCCTCCTTTTCTCAAGGCTGAGCAAACCCAGTTCTCTCAGCCCTTCCTCACACGGCAGGCTTCCCAGTCCTCGGATCATCTTGGTGGCCTTCTCTCTACCCTCTCCGGCTTGTCTGCCTTTTTTTTTTTTTTGCATAGTGAGAGCCAAAACTGAACACATTATTCCAGGAGTGGCCTGACAAGCACCGAGTAGAGTGGGATAATGACTTCTTTATCTCTGCTGTAGATGCCCTTGCTGATGCAGCCCAGCATCCTGTTGACTTGCTTTGCCGCAGAACACTGTTCTCACCTACTGAGCTGCTTGTCCACCAGGAACCCCAGGTCTCTTTCCACAGAGCTGCTCCCCAGCCAGGTAGATCCCAGCCTGTGCTGCCCTCCTGGATTATTTTCCCCAGATGCAAGACCTTACACTTGTCCTTGTTTAACTTCATAAGGTTCTTGGTTAGCCCATTCTTCCAGCCTATCCTGGTCTTCCTGTAGGGTGGCTCTCCTTTCCCAAGTGTCAACTTGCCCACTCAGTTTGGTGTCATCAGCAAACGTTGTCAGGGTACAGTTGATCCCATCATCCAGTTCACTTACAAAAATATTAAACTGCATTGGGCCCAATATTGATCCCTGGGGGACCCCACTTGTGACCAGTTGCCAGTTTGAAAAGGGGCTATTGACCACTACCCTCTGGGTGCAGCCCATCAGCCAGTTCCCCACAGACCACTTAGCCAGACCATAATGCATAAGTTTCTCTAGGAAGAGGCTGTGGGGAATAAATACATTAAAAAAAAAAATAAGTAGAGAAAAACCGTACTCCTCTTCAATGAGTTATTTGCTAAATCTCATAAGATGGCCAACCCCACACTCAGATAGATTGCTCCAGCCCTGACCCTGCAGCGTACTCATGTTAGGAATTGCAGATAACTCAGTGATTCTTCGTGCTGGCTCAGCTCGAGGCTTCTCTTGAGCAAAGAGTTCAGCACTATGAAATTTGCATCCCAATAAAATAGCCCTGTGACATAAATAACACCCATTTGCTTTTGGCTGGAACCAACACGTTCATTAATTTCAGCACCTCTGGATGAGCTCGGTCTGGCTTACCACAGCGGAAAGGTCAATGCTTTGTCAGCTTTGCCTCAGCCTCCTCTCATTAAATTTCCATCTAGATGATACATACACTGCTTGTTAAGCAGCAAGGAATTTTAGGATTACCTTAATATTTGCCAGACCAAACAGCCCGAGAGACATGGGGCTCAAGAAATGGGACCCACGTGTATCCCCAGAACATAATGCTGCCAATCAGTTTAATTCTAGTGGGAGCCAATACAAGAACTTTTCTAGGCCTGGAGAGCACTAGATGTTATTTTGGGGTTGGGTGGAGGAAGGACAACGTGATACTTGGATGTCTGACCTGGCTAGAGCGTTGGGTACATTGGGTACCATCCTGGGGGGCTCTGAATCAGTTCCCCCATGATCCCTTAGGCTACAAATTCAGCTACAAACAGCAAGGTCAGAAGAGGGATAAAAAAAGGTCTAAAAAGACACCAGAAAGAAAACATTGGGAAAGACACATCCTCATTATCAGCCAAAGCACATACATGAGTTATCCCAGCAACTGTTTTCTGCAAAGCTGCTGGCCAAGGAGAGATATCAGCAGGCTGGCAGCCTTGTTATTCCTGGATCGTTCCCTGCTTTTCAACCAAATGCTAGCTCATCTCCCTGACCCGGGAGAGAAAGGTCATTTATGGACTCTGCTGTTATACACTTGTGAGAGTTATCTCAGCTGCTTTGTGCCATCCCAAGTCTGCCCAAAGAGAGAGAGGTGCCATTTTGGGGAGCATGAGGCTTTAAAGTCAGTTAAGAACTGCAAAGCCCACCCATTCCTTGCAAGCTTGAGTTGCAAGAGCAAGTGCAGGGCAGTAGAGTAGAAATATGCCCCACCTGCCTACGTTTCTATCCATGCAACAAGCACTAGGGATCCCAAGGCAACACAGATGTACCAGTGGTATTTTTAGCTTCCTACCTCATATGAAGTGAGAAGTCAACAAGACACGCTCTAGATATAAGTGTTTCAAACCTAAAGAAAAACTATACTGTCCCAAATAGAACATTACATACATTTTTCTTCCTCACAAGAGGAAAAGCATGGGAGAAGGTGACACGTGAGAGGCACGAGTCACGTTGCCAGCGGTAGAGAAGGATAGTTGATACCTCGGATGATTACATTTCTCATGTCACCAGATATGTTCAGCAGAGATGAAAAATTCATTTCATGATGAAAGTCCTTTGTCAAGCGCTCTCCCGTGCAGAGTGAGTACTATAACCCAATCTGCTTAGCACGGCGCGTGCCGCAAAGTGACCACGGGAGACAGCCCTTGATGTGAGTTATAGTCTGCAAGCAGAATAGCACGCAAGCTGCGTTGTTCCAATTAACTTTTCCTCGCCCTTGGTTAAGATTCATTTTTTATTTTCTATCAAATGGATAAAGCCCAGCCTTCAGAAACGCAACCTTCCCACCACGTACATCCCATTACACTGTCACCAGTGGCACAGGCAATACCAGGAAAGCCAAGATTTAAGAAACGAGCTGGAGAACAATTCAGGCTGGCTTCAACAGTTATTACTGTTAGACCTGTTTGTTCACTCGCAAGCTTTGTGGTCTTTTCTTCCTGCTCTACACTGCTCCGTATCTGCTGCAGATTCTCCCAGTTCAGGGTAATTTGGCATTCATAAAGCACCAGCTTCACAGATTTGCTGCTGGCAGGTAGAAACACGCTTTGCAGCTGTTTGCTGTACATTTACTAAAGCATTTAGAAGGCATGGGGGTAGGAGAAGCATGAAAAACTACATTTCATCCTTCCCATGATTACTGCAGGTGCAAACAAGCATGAGATCCTCCACCTTGTTCCACCATCTGCTTTGCACTGCAGTCACTCAATTCAGCCAAAACCTTGATGAGCGTGTTATTTTAGGTTCCCCATGCAATCTCTCCACACTTAAACAATCAAATGGAGATTTTTGTCCTAGTGACCATTCAGCAGGGCTTCTAGCTTCCTCATGGCCTTGCACTCAGCCTGATCTAGATTTCATCACCGCTCAGGGCAGCTAATTCTCACGTGTATTGGCACAAAGATGCAGGAGTACTCGATGCCCCATCTGCACCCTTCCCCTCCTCTCCACAACCACCTTCCTGGCCCAACGTGATCATGGAGCCAGTTTATTGAGACTCCTCTGACACAGGAGAAGATGCTCAGGGGTAGAACTGGCACTGCAATTATTTTATTGCGCCGTGGGTAAGTCCAGTGCGCCAAGAGAGAAAGGAGAGGAGAAAGCAAGCACTTACCCAGCCACTTACAGCGTGCTGCAGCCTGTCCTCACTCCAGCACATCATGCTTCTCCACAGCTGCCATGTCCCCAAGGTAGCATTGAGGCACAAAAGGTCACATGAGAAGCTGGCAGTGAAATGGGCAAGCAGCTCTTTCTGTCTGAGCCTGAGGATCCTTTGGGAAACTCCCCTCCAGGGCAGCAAGTGATGCTCCTGCAGGACCACGCTGCTGGTGGCCTTTGTAAGGAGGGCTTCCCAGCCCTCCCTTCCCATGGGAAGCCTCTCCCACACTGTTATTTAGGACAGGCCCTCACTGCCCTCCCAGAGACAGGGCTGGGTCCTTAGCTCTAGGGCTGCATTCAGAAGCCACAAAACATTTTGAAAGGCAGCCGGAGATGACGCAGGAAGGAATGGCAAAGACTTTCTCTACAGCTTTCATGAATGTAAGCAGTGCAGCACAGAGGACACCCCATACCATCCTCACACCATCTTGCTGTGCTGCTGGGGGAGCATTTATATCCCCTCTCCCCACACTCATCAGCAGCATCACCTGGGCAAGCCAGATCCCCCGCCTGGAGGCAGGTGAGGACTGAGCGTTACCGTGCAGCAGCGTGAACCCAGCTTGTACCATTTACACCTGAGATGTGTCCAGATCTCTGCAGAGAGAGAATCCTAGCAGGAGAAAACAGCAATTACAAAATGACTATTTTATGTTTAAACTAAGGCTGATGGTGCCTGGAGGAAGGTGAGTCAGATCCATCTTCACTTTCCTCCTCAGAGCTCATGCTGGCGTCATCCTGCGTCACCCGTCAAACTGGCTCTGCTTTACTATGGCAGAAACCTGTTTTTCACGTCCTGATTTCCTGCCTGATAGTTTCTTGCGTAGGTGGAAGCAAAAAGTCTATGGCACAACGTTGTAGGGCCTGTTTGATGAGAGATGATTTCATTTGTGTTTCAACTGGTATTTATTACACTGCGGAGATGGGTAGTTTATCCCTCTGGTTTAGCCTGAACGGCTTTTTTTTTTCAGCTCATTCTGAAATGATTGAAGAAAACAGCTCCAAGGCATTTCTAAAATAAAAAGAGTATGTCAGCAACTTAACAGCGGCTCTAAGTTCATGCCTTATGTTTCTGAAGGGTGAAACCTCTGTATCAAACCCTTAAGGCTACTTTGGGCTCATCACTTGCACTTCCTGCATTTCTCACCGTCCCTCAGAAACACACTATGAAAGTGTAATTGACCCACCAAACCCAAATTTGTCTCCATCCTAGTTGCTGCATCATCCTCCAGGTATATTTTCTCAAAATGAAATTCAAGTAGAAAGTGCCTTAGGAAATGCTTTGCAGCCCCTCCTTCCCCAAAGGCCCAATCTGCTTTAATTAGGAACAAAGCACGAGATTTGGATGCAGCCAGTGAGACTCACATTTCAGAAGGGCCATAACCGGCCTGATAAAGACATACCACTTTCAATCAGGCTACTGGGACTTAGAAAGATATTTGAAATCTGTCGACATGCAATTCTAGCAGAGGAAAATAAAATGTTGTTAGACATGTGTGCTCTCAAAATTAGCTTTGCCTGGATCCATCTGGCCTGCAAGGAAGGCTTCCGCCTTTCTCTTTTCTGCGCTCTGCTCAGGATCAACCCAAATCCAGTGTGTTAAAATTCCCATAATCATAGAATCACTTGGGTTGGAAGAGACCTTCAAGATCATCGAGTCCAACCATAACCTACACTACCAAAAACACCACTAACTCATGTCCCTCAGCATCACGTCTGCCCGGCTTTTAAATATCTCCAGGGACGGCGATTCCACCACCTCCCTGGGCAGCCTGTTCCAGTGCCTGATAACCCTTTCCGTCAAGAAGTTTTTCCTAATCTCCAACCTAAACCTCCCCTGGCACAGCTTGAGGCCATTTCCTCTTGTCCTATCGCTTGTTCCTTGGGAGAAGAGATTGACCCCACCTGGCTACAACCTCCTTTCAGGGAGTTGTAGAGAGCGAGAAGGTCTCCCCTCAACCTTCTCTTCTCCAGGATGAACAATCCCAACTCTCTCAGCCGCTCCTCATGAGACTTGTTCTCCAGACCCCTCACCAGCTCCGTTGCCCTAAGACAAAGTGCAGCTGATGGACATCAAATGCGGTCTTCCCAAAGTGCCTGCTGATGCCCCTGCTTCCAGGTAGAACTTCAGGCAGGAGGTGGCACTTTCGTCGGCGGGTTTTTGTGTCCCCTCTGTGATGACATGCAGGTGGTGGCACGCATGGTTTGCCCCCCGCTTTTGGCAGTCAATCCCAAGGCAGGGCTGTGGCGAGGACGAGGTGACGCTCCCTCCTCCTCGGACGAACGCCTGGGCTGGCAGCGACGCGAGGGTGACCTTGGCCAGCTGACGTTGTGTTTGCCATCCTGTCATCTGCAGCTCGGAGCCGGTCTGGGCAGCACCATGGGAAAAGCTAACAACAGCCTTGATCCGCTCGTAGACTTAATGATACCATACTTTACACGCAGCGGGAAGCTTCGGCGAAGAAGTCAGCCCCATGAAGGCCTGGGGGAACAGGTTCATGCTGACAGATACCCAGGCTTAAGCTTTACTCTCTAATGGGATTAGCTCACAGGCATTTGTTTCCCTGGCCCAATTAGAAACCCCAATTATGGGGGTTTTAGCAGCCTTCAGAGAGCTTCAGTCGAAACTGAAGAGCATCCACCCTCCCAGTCTCACTTTGTACCACCTCCCACTTATGGTTAAATGGAAAATATTAAGAAGAAAAATCACTCCTTGCCTCTCTCCAGTCAATCTGTCCCACGGGAGACAGAGTCTGAGGCTGAGAGGAGGAACCCTCTGGTCTCAGAAATTTAGGAGGAGGTTTGTACGCCTACAAACCCCCTCCTTTTCTGAAACTGGAGCTATCAGAATCACACAAAAGGTTTACTTTTGTTTGCCTTTTCAACAGTTCGATTAATTTCTAACATTAACGGGTTCTTAAATTTAGTATGGTTGGAAAGGATACGTCCCATCAGTATTCCAGGTCATCTTCAGGAGCTGCTGGTGGGCCCTTCTCAGCCAAGTGCAAGGGCACCAACCACCCATGGACACTGTGCTGGGCCCATAGGGTCTTCTGGTTTTTGGGGTTTGGTGTTTGTTAGGGTTGTTTTTCCCAAGACCCTCCCAACTTTTCTGCATTTCCGAAAGGCTTTTTGCCATGTCTTGTGGGCATCTCCTTCCAGGCAGCACTATCTTCTACCTCTCCTCTTTGTGTAACTAAACCACACAAAACTCATATGAGTGTAATTACTGCTGAGATCACCACGCTGCCAGCAAGTGTGCTTAACACTGGTCAAAGGATGGAGAAGTTTTTAAGGAGGATCTGACAGGCAGAAAGGCAGGACAGCCTTATATAAAAAGCCAATTGTTTTCTTTCAGGAAGTAAGACTAAAAAGTGTCTATTTTGCTAACATATGTATTAAACACTACCATGCTGATGAGAACAAAGTCCATCCTGCCCTGCCCTGAATGCTGGGGCTCTGTGAAAGAGCCAATGAAGGGGTTTTTTTTAACTTCAAGGGATAAGGGTAGACCAAAAAAAAATATTCTAAACTGTGTTGATTCCTGCTGTAGGTAGACAGATGTATAACAAAATAAGCGACAGATTAGCGCAGCACATTGCGAGAGGCAATGTGGGTATTTTCCTTGCTAATTGCATCATTAGCTAATCCGCCCTCAAAGTTAAAGGACGTGTGATCAAATTACTGCTCTAATAATCAGTGATGTGATCTTTTTCCAGCCCTGCCTAACAGGTCTCTTGCCCTTTTTTTTGCCTCTGCTTTCCCATCTACAGAGGTGATAATTTTATTTTTCTTTTTTTTTCTAAGAAGCAGGAGGTTAACCTCAGGAAAGCTGTGCTTTTTTTGATGGAAGGTCGCGCATCAGAACAAAATATTTGTGGGTATTAAATAAGGGAAACTTCAAGACGTACGTCCCATTTTAATTCTTCATCCAAAGGACAATGAATCCTCAGCTCCATTTTTTAAAGTTTATAAATAGAACCTGGAAGTGCATTGAGCATGAGGGGAGTCATCATTCTAATACTGCTCTGCAGTGCCAGGCTAACGTGCTGGTAAATGAAAATCCCTTTTATCAGTACAGGGGAGGGATCTGCCAGTGACTTATCTCCCATCCGCTTTGTAGGACAGATTACAGGTAGAAAAGGGCAGCCCGCCAGGGAGGATGGCTCTTGCTCTTTAAAATTGTAAGTGACCTGTCACCCATGTTTCTTTTTTCCCCATTTGCTCTAAATTTTGCGGTAGCTTCTTGACCTCGTTAGAAGACCCGAAGGCTGATGGGGACTGATGTCGGTAGAAAATTGAACCGGACCCAGGGAATATTCAATCAAAACAATACCGTCACAGAAAAGCCCATCCTGCAGGTAAAAATGAAGATAACTCAGCTGCTAGTGTTTGGCTGCGAGAACACCAGCAGCGTTGCAACGACGCAGCCTGCTTTTGGGAGCGCTGAGAGACCGGGGATTCATTTTCCCCTTTTTTATCCATGTGACTTCTCCTCCTGGGTAACACCAGCCGTTGCTCCGGATGCACACGCATGTGAGATCTCCAGCAAGATCAGCCTTGCTCCTCAGGGCTGGAAGGAACGAGCAGCAAGGAGCCCACCCTGCGGCGGGAGTCAGGCAGCAAGAGCAGGAGAGCCAACGCAGTCGGCGCTGAAGGGGCGCAGCGAAGCCACTTGTTCCTTTTTCAGCATCTTATTTGCCCACTATGCCCATGAAATGGTCCAGCAATGAGCAAGCTGGAATCAACCCTGGTTGCTCTGGGCTGGCGCCATCGTAGCAGCTCTTGGAGTCGCCCCAGGAGGAGCCGCCATGCCAAACCTTACGCCAGCATCCAGCCGTCAGGCCTTTTCCTTCCCAAAAATTCAGAAAGCAACAAGGCAGTGAGATTTTTTCCTGTGGTTTATCCTTGAAACTTGGCCACGACCAACCTGCCTTTCTCATACTGCGTATCGATAGAGGGCTTTGCAGCGTGCAGATCCCCCATGGCCCGTCCGTATCTCCAAGAACACATCTGTGCCCAACGTGCCCAGGGCCTGAGCGTTGTCTGGGGATCATCCAATGCTGGTTTTGTGCCAAGCGCACTCCGTGGCACGGATTTGGCTTGTGCCAACTCCCTGCTGGACTGTGGTCAGTAAGGCTGAAGGGCTGAAGAGGTCTCAGCTGTGGGGACACAAGGCTGGGTGTCACCCCCTACCCTCAGAACTAGCGAGCAGCGCTGGCTTGCTGTATGTACTGGTGTGGCTGTACTCTCAGCTCAAGCCAAAGGCTGTTTAAAACGTCAAACAGGCTCATTAACGCAGGTTTTCAGAAGCACTGAGTGCCCTTTACTCCAGAGAAAATGGGTGGGAACTTCAGCTGCTCTGTGCCGCTAGAAACTGGGATACCTAAACACTTCCCTGGCTGCTGTCAACACCAAGGGCATCTCACAAGTGCATCCTGAACCTGCAAAGCTGGTTCAACCCTGCTTTCCGAGAAGGGATGGCCGTGAGTGGGATGGGCTGGGCACCGAGTGGTGCTTGGCGGTGTTGGGAACCAGCTCGTTGAGAGCTGACCATCTCCCGAGAGCACAACGGAGCTACCGCAGCACCACAGCAGAGAAAAACCCACAGCCGTGCAGCGGGCAGCAAGGAAAGCAGGGACCACTTGTCACACAAAGCCGCCTTTGCTGCGTCGCTCCGGTGTGCCGGCCCGGATACAGAGCAGCAAGGGAGCAAAGACAGAAGTCGTCATTAAGAGACGGTGAAAACAGCACCCGTGCCCGCTCCGCAGTTCTCGCCAGCTGAGCCCTCCGAAGTACAGACTCATCTCAGGGAATTTTTTTCAGACGAATGATTTACTTCCCTTCAACCACCAATAGCAATAAGCACAGATGAACTAGCCCCTATTAACCAACTGGTTCCCACGCAAAGTTTCCAGCTCCGATGGCTGCTTTTAGGCTTCTTGCACAGACAATCTTGGTATTGCAACCCCATAAAGACCTATTTCATGGAAAACGCCTCCCGGCTTGCCCTTTGGTGCCCAACCTCTTACTTGTTGTAGCTCGTGCAGAAAATTATTTGCCTCAGGTCTGTTTAGGCCACCTGAACAGTCCTGGCTTCTCCGCTCGTGGAGCGCTGTGGCTGGGATGGGTGTCTGCCTTGGAGGGGTCGACACCGCGGCAGCACGAACTACATTTGGCAGCCTGCGCCGTGCTGCTCCCAAAGCAGTGACACGTTTCCATCCACCGCTGCTCAAAAGTTAAAAGCTTGTCATAACATGTCAGGTGGCAACGCTGAAGCGCAAGTCTGATGAGACAACTCTCAGTCCAGCGCAGACAGCCTGCTCTGGATGCTGAAGAGACGGAGAGTCGGCATCTCAGCTACCGAAAAAAAGGCTTCATCTGCTTGTGGCAGAATTTCTTGCCCCTCCTTCTTCCTAGAGGAATGCATGAGAGAAAGGAATCCAGTTGGAAATGTGCAGAAATGGTAATTTTAAAAACTGTAACCATTCCTTTTGCGAGAAACTGGAAACATTTCTGTAAGCTTCAGAGTTGAGCGAGCAGCAGGGCAGGATTTCCATCAGTATGCCTGGGGGAAAAAAAAAAATAAAGAAAAAAGAAAAAGAAAAAAAGAAAAAGAAAAGACAAGAAAAGACAAGAAAAGAAGAAAAGAAAAGAAAAAAGAAAAGAAAAGAAAAGAAAAGAAAAGAAAAGAAAAGAAAAGAAAAGAAAAGATGAACTCCTCAGTACAGGAAAAAAAGCAATTTGCCAAGTGCTAGAGTGCTAGTGCTAGGCCAGAACATGGTGCAATGGCATTTCCTACTCCCAAAATAATGTGGCCCAAACCCAGATCCCGTAACATTCAGGGAAGTTTGAAGCTGCCATACAAATTATTCATAGAATCATAGAATCGTTTAGGTTGGAAAAGACTTTTAAAATCATGGAGTCCAACCATAAAGCTAACACTGCCAAAACCACCACGAAACCATGTCCCTCAGCACCACGTCTGCCTGTCTTTTTAAGTACCTCCAGTACCTCCCCACCACTGAGTTCAGACTGACAGGCCTGCAGTTCCTTGGATCCTCATTCCGGACCTTCACTCCGGATGGGCGTCACATTTGCTAACTTCCAGTCAACTGGGATCTCCCCGGTTGGCCAGGACTGCTGATAAATGATGGAAAGTGGCTTGGTGGCCACTTTGCGCCAGCTCCCTCGGTACGCTTGGGTGGATCCCACTCGGCTGCATAGACCTACGTGTGTGTCTAAGTGGTGTAGCAGGCCACTCACCATTTCCCCTGGGATTATGGGGGCTTCATTCTGCTCCTTGTCCCTTTCTTCCAGTTCAAGGGGCTCCTGGGTACTTGGAGAAGAGCTGGTCGGAGGCAAAGGTGGCATTAAGTACCTCATCCTTCTCCTCATCCTTTGTCACTCTGCTTCCCTCTGCATCCAACAGATGATGGAGATCCTCCTCAGCCCTCCTTTTGCTGCACGCTAGTTACAAGCAACATCATTGCTTTTGAATTGTGGCCCCTGGGGTCTTCTCGTAGGAAGTCTTAGAAGGAGAATCAAGGCTGATGCACCTTCAGCTATAGCACCTTGGCTGACACTTTCCCCTTCCCAGCCTTTCCCGGGCAGTGCTCACGTCCTGAGGGAGAAGTTGGTGCACGTCAAGCCTGAGGTGAATGAGGACCATGTCCAAAGACTCTCTTCTGTATGATGCTTTGCCTGTCATCTTGGCTNACTGCATTAAATGCATTGCAGATCAAGAATTACTTTTTCACTGCCCAAATATGTGCCTTCAGTAGATTATTCCAGTTTCATACCCTTTAGGCAACTTGTCTACGTATCAGCACTGGCAAGGAAAAATCCTGTCAAAAGCGCTTTTTTCTGTCTTTATCCTCTGAGTGTCCAACTCTCTTTTGCTAAATCTCTACACTCCGGAGCTCAGATTACCATTTCTGACCAGTGCAGAAACAAATGATGGAATATTCATGAGTCGTTTGTACTTTTCATCTTACAGAAGCAACAGCCAGCACTAAATTTGCACGATCTAGCCAAAGACGACATTTCAAGAGAAAAGCACTTTTATAGCGATATTCAAAAACTTTTATATATTGAAGTAAAACCAGCAAGTTTCTGCCCTCATTTGTGCAGAGTCATCCGTTGTTTGAAGAGCATCCCTCTAAATTTTCTGAGGATGTGTGAATGTGTCATCTGGACCGCAGGAAATAAAGCAGGGTTAAAACATTGGGCAAAAGTGTGTTGAAGTTAACAAGCCCAAGGTTCATAAACTTCGTGACAGAAGCTTGCAGAAACCTTTCAAGGCTCATCCAATGAAGTCCTATGCCACTTTGTTCTTCCCACCCCCTGCAAATCTCCATCTGCCTAAGCCAGCATCAGCCAGACATTTTGCATGGAAGCTTGCCAGATAAAATAGCTACTTCATCTGGCTTTCAACTGCCATGAGTTTAAGACAGTTCTTCAAGGAATATATTAAAATTCTCTATTATTTTTAAACTATGTCCTACGTTAGAGGTGGGCCGTGTCTTGTCTTGATGTGCTTGATATCTGTCTTACATAAAAAAGGTAATTCACGCTTGCTTTAATATTATATGTGCAATTATTTTCCATCTGCATTCTGCCCTCGTTACTTTGTCCTATACTGAAAACTGAAAATGCTCCTTCCTGGAAATGCTCAAAAGTTCTTTAGTTTAATTAAATCCATCTGATTCCCCTCTGAGTTGCCCCAAACCTTCCAGATACAGCTGTCTCACAAGAAGGTTGACCCTCAAACGCTTGGCACGGGTTAGACTTCGATATCCATGTTCACTTGCTGATAGAAAGAGGAGTTCGTCACCATGAGGTGGGGTGACAATTGACCTCAGACCCTGGTACCTCCTTTTACAAATAGCCTCTTTGAAGTTTCTTCCTTCCCACAGCGTGGCACAGGTGACATAATGTACCCTTAAATGCCCCCCCAAAAAAAGTTAACTTAAATTTGGCACCTTAGAGATTTATTTTCATGAGGGTAGAGAAATCTGGTGACCTTACAGCATTTTTTGCAAGCTTTTTCCTTGAAGAAGGTAGAGACAATCACATAGACTCTCCCTATGAGCAGCATGCTCAAAACGCACCATCTTGCTGCTTCTGCTGGCTCACCCATGGCTCTTCCACCTTGGCCTCCAGCATCCGTACCCCAGATCCCTGAACGTAAATCTCTCTTTAAAAGGCAAAGATGTTCACGAACACTTTCTACTGAAATTACACACCATTTATTTTTGGGATCAAAACCGATTTGGTGTGCCACTACCAGCCTTCGGAATAACGAAACCTCCTCAGACAAGGTTTGGCTGGGTGGGTCGGGGTGCTTTTTATAATTGTTGAGTTTTTTCGTAGGCAGGTTCCTCTAGCGTGTCTTGGTAGTTCAGATGAACTTCCAAGATGAGTTCTTGGAAGTTCAGATGAGCACAGATGAAGAACTGTGCTCTATTGTGGGAGTAGAACCCATGCAGAAGGCTTTCAAAAGTGAAAGAAACTCAATGTTCATGTGGTGAAATGTCTCATAACCCTACTTGTTACTATCTGCTCCTCTTGTCACCTATGGAGATAGGCTACATAGGTCCTTTTCTAAACAGCTTTTGTGAGGAGCCCCACATAACCAGAGGAGCTCTAAAGGGACTTTCAGGTGTAGCCATGCAGCAGCTGCTTCCAGAGGAGCTTATTGAACAGCTCAGCAGCGCCCCAGGAGCTGCGGGACACGAAGGGCTTCTGTGGAGGGACCATTGGCCAAGTTACTCCAAGGCAGATTGTCCCCTCTCTGCAGCTTTATTCACAGCCCGTCCAGGGGACACCGTGTCAGGGCCACGCTGACAGTGGAGCAGAGGTACCGGCCCCTCGAGGACAGGATGGTGCTGTCCTCATACTGTAGGGCTGCACGTAAATAACTGCATTTTCACTGCTTTCTAAAACTCACTTAAGGATTTTACGCACAGAATTCCGGGAAATTTGCAGAGAAAGGCGGGAAAAAGAAGATTTGTCATTTCTGGGGTTTACCCAACTTGACAGCATCTCCTTGAATTTGTAGAGCAATCGTTTTGAGAGCGACGAATTTTATCTGGTGTTCTCCCCCTATTAATAGAGCAGAGACTTTTCTCTCCGTATTTTTAATACTTGGGATGTGTCATTTTTGATGTGCATTTTAATAATGAGTAGAATATCATTTCAAATGAAAAGTGCCAAGGAGGGTATTTATGGGATGCTGTTCCGCCTCGGGCATTAATGAAGTACGATACAATGCAGCAGGCGCAGTTGCGTTATGTGTAATGACACAAATTGAATGTAAGTAATATAATTATTTGTGGTGTAACACAACTGCTGCACAAACAGTGTTCCTGACAGTAAATACCGGTGTTACAATAGGAAGGTACCGCTAATGCCACTAAGCATTACCATCAATTTTTGATAACATCGTGTGAACCAAGCTAATAAATTGTGCATTATATGCCTCCTGCACATTCCTGCCTATGTGAGCCAGGACTTGTTTGCTAATAGAGTAACAAATAATCCTGCTGGAAAAACAGTCAACAAAGCTGGAAGTTAAGAAATCAAAAATAGTCCAAACGTAGCACCTGCCGTGGAGGAAAAGGAGTTTGGCAGTGTTGCTTAATATGCAAGAACGATGCGCAAGGTATATAAAAAAAATAAATAAATCCCCTTTTGCAAAGACGGCTGCAAAACACAAGCTCTGCCCCAGCCCCAGCGGTGGTAACAAACCCCCAGAAATAAGATGGAGACGTGCTGCCCCCCCAGGAGCATCCTGAGCCCTCATCCCTGCTGGAAGCCCGGTGGTGTGCAAAGCAGAACCGCTTTGGCTGTCACGTGCGACGTGAGGCCCAGGGGCTCCCGTCCCGCTGCTGGCCGAGCTTCCCAGCTGCACCTCTGCGAATCCCAGCGCTTCTCCCAGCGGGAGCCAGGGATGCCCCACGCGCCTCTGCTCGGACCGCAGCATCCCGCGGGAGGGAGGGCAGGCTGCCGGCCGGCCGCTCTGATGGAAAGCAGGCTTCCAACCCCCCCAAACACGAGACGGTTCATTGGGTCTGGAAAAGACTGTGGAACGCGAGTCACTGGACTGGAAAAACGCGAGAGAAATTATTCAGGGAAGTTGTACAAGCTCCCGAAGAAACCGCTGGTGCTCCCTGCAAAGGGGGTGTTGGTGGCTCTCCTGTGATAGACTCAGCGGAGAGGTGAGGGCTAACACAAGCCTCGCCATTTGCTAAAGGAGAAATTGGAGAAATCACTCAAACGAGGCGGGGATTAAACTGGGACTCGGCTCTAGTGAGAGAGCTCAAGGAAATTTAGATTACAATATGATGGAGAGGAGGAGAAGATTAAAACTCAGGGCTGAGTGAGTAATGCACAACAAATGTATTCAAATGAGTCTCTTCCATCCAGGCACTTCCAGGGTTCCCGTCACCTCGCAATCTTTAACGCACTTACTCTGCTGGAAGGAAAGCAGTGCTGCTATTTCTGTCTTTTGCTTGGGGAATGGAAACACTGGGAGATTAAGTATCTTCCTCAAGGTGACCCAAAATGTCTGTTCCAGAAGAGGAGAATTTCAGGTCTCGGCATAGCCAGGAGATCATCGCTCCCACCCGCCTGCGAACAGCAGCTACGTTTAGGGAAGACGTTGACTCCTCAGGTTTTTCCTCCAGCTTGTAATTGTGGGCTGCGGTCCCTGGCCCGGGACACGCGACCGGACAGCCCGCAGCGAGCACCAGTGACTTCCGCAGCCTCCTCTTCCTCTGCTCATCCACAGACTTCTGCTGAAGGCATCAGGGATTTTCTCGGGGGCACGAAGAGGCGCGGGGTGAGGGTGACGCATTCAGGCTGGCGTGTTTGCAACTTCTTTAATGACCGCGGCAGGAGATGCAAATGGTAGAGCTGCCTGCAGCGATGACAGTGCTGAGACTGTGCCGTGGGAGGGAACGACATACTGGGGGACTTGCCTGACAACTTGATTTGCAATTAAGTTGACTCCATTTGAATCCCACACAGATGCATGGATCTTGTCACTGCAGAGCCGGATCTTCACCCGCCGGGGTCTGTGGTTAAAATAAGCTTCTGGGGAGCCTCTTCCTTGTGCCTTCTGAGCTCAAGCTGGCAAAAAATTTGTGAAATAGCTCCTGTGGCTATTTAATTTTAGTATAAGTGAATTTGCCCAGAGCTACTGGAAATTGCACTGCTACTCTTTCCCCTGCTACCAGACAGTCCATTAGTACTCAGGAGTTTGCTGTAGAAAAATGCATCCCGGGTGGTAAACAAGAGACAAAATTCATTTTTAGAGTTGCAGAGGCAGCGCACAGTTTGTCCCTGGTGTTCGCAGCGGTGTCCTGGTAGGAACCATCAGCTTTCATCCCCGGCCAGCGTAGTGTAAAACAACAAATGAAGTGTCCAGGTGGCACAGACTGAAGCCAGACAGGGGACCAGCCCAACCATTCGATTACAAGCCACCTCCTCCTTCATCTTATGGCTGCTCCTGCCTGTGGTTGTCCACTGGTCCAGCTCCAAGCAGGGATGGAGGATGGGTCGCCGCTGTAGCTGGTGAAGGTGCTTTCCAGGGAGAAGGGGAGGTGGTGCTGGCTGCTTTGGGGCAGAAGACAGCTTGGAGCCCAGGTCCTGGTGAGCAGGTGATTCCTGGGCCTGATCCAGCAAAGGTCAGCTTCAGCTTGGCACACTCAGAAAAGTAAGCCCTGCTCTCAGAAGGTACCTGCAGGTTCCTGCTTTCAAGCAGGCAGGAGTGATAAAACGTGCAGCTAAATTTCACGGCCCCAGCTCTTACAAGAGGTGCACACAATTTTTAATTTTTTATTTAATAAAAAAAAGCAAGCAGCGAGTTCAGCGCTTGGCATTTTGTAGGCGGTTTTCTGTGGCTTCCCCCTGAGCCTGGCAACTTCTCTCCCCTGCTCTGCAGAAGCACCTTCCCCTGGCCCTCCAGCCCAGAGCCTGCTCAGCCATCTGTCCCCATCCCTTTGGCCTCCCCGAGTGACATCCAGGTGCCCGTTCTCCTTAACGAGAAGCGAGTTGGATGCCCTCAGGTGCTTTTGAAGATCTTGCTGTCTTGGTGCAGGGTGCGTGTGAACGTGGAGGAGATGGAGAGCCACCGGTGGAGCAGCTTGCAGGACCTCCTCTGTGCCCTCCTGCAGATGGCAGGGATTTCTCACCACCCAGTGCAGGCTGAGGGGTGCCTTGGAAGAAAAAATAAATTGCTCCTGGGGGAAAAAAAATCTTGGTTCTGCATGCAGTTCTGGGAATAGCACTGTCCCCAGGGACAGCAGTGATTTTTACTCCCATCGATATTTTGCCGGAGATTTCACACGCCTGTCTCCAGCTGCCGAAACACATTTTCTGTTGTTGTTTCATTTTTCATTCCTTTTTCTCTCTTCTTCACACCGGGCCGCTTGTCCTTAGCTCTGCTCCCAGACGTGCCGCCTCCCCTCGTTGTTTTCCCCAGGCCGCAAGGGGTTTAGCTGGGAGGCAGCTGTGCTTTCCCACCCGCTGAGAAATGCTCCGCTCAACGTACGTACAAAACTTCATGGAATGCTTCTGCTGGGCACCACGGGGTGGCTGGCTGCAGGGCCGAGCCCAGCCAGCAAGGAGCAGGCGGGACTGGGAGCCAAATCTTTTAATCCAGAGCCAAATCCCTTTACCGGAGTCACAGTGGACCCAATCCCAAACTCTATTCCAGCCTGGAAAAGCGTTTCCCTCTGTTTCAGTGAGCAGTGGGTGAGGTCACATCACTTCCTAAATGGAGCCGTGTGGTGTCTGGTTAATCTTTGTCCCCATCCCTGACCTGAGTTGCTGCAGCATCCGCCACCATCCATCCCACCTTCAGCTCCACATCAACGGAGCTGCGTCCGACGGCAACATCCCAACCGCCCTACGTCCTCCTTTCCCAAGCGATTCCTTGCATCCGGCTATCTGCACGGGCACGTGGATCATCGAATCCCCCTTCCCGCTGCAATCAGCGCCAGTAGCCAAGTGAACGTGTTAGTAACTAATTTATATGGGCATGATTTACATGCTTAATTAGCTTTGCTTTTAATTGCAGCATTCACAAGGCAGAATATTTTACCGCAAAGTGCTGTGCCTAGAGCCTGTTTGATTAACTACAGAAAGGAAAGCGTTCAGCAGCATAAAACTGAACCACCAGAAAGTCAATACACATTAAAGGATTTGAAGGGTTCCCCCCCCCCCCCCCAAANCCCCCCCCCCCCCCCACTAAACACATTTTACGAACAGCAGGGAAGACAAAATCCTGAATTCAGTGCTAGTTATGACTTTTTTTTTTCCTTGCTACTCTGCTGCAAACCAGTCTTGAGGTCTTGCAAACCTTGTTTTTTGGTTTGGTTTTTTTTTTTTTTTTTTGCACTGGAGGATGAATAAGTGATGCAGAGCCTGGACTTTTTCAGTCTAACTTATTTCCCCTCTATCAAACTTTGAAAAAGGGCCAAGCTGGAGGCATGTAACCCCTTTGGCAAGGACTCTTGTCAACACACCAGCAGTCCCGGGGGCTTTTTATGCTCAGGGAAATTAAGGTAAAACCTGTGCTGCTTGCAGCAGCTCCCTCAAAAAAAATATTGTGTCATAAACCGAAGAAATCTTGCATGGCATTTCCAGAAGAAACCTGGAGTAACTGTGTGTACGAGCACCACCTGTTGGCTGCGGTACTGCTCGCAGGGTGCAAACTGCATCTCATTTCCAACAAAATTGCAGCTCCGTTGCATGAGACGAGAGACAGTCCCAGCTTTAGGGAGTGTTTCCTGGACAAGCAGCCAGGCAGAGGTCAGCGGGGATCACCAAATAATCCGGCCATTTGCCCAAGGTCACCCAGGCTCTAGAAGGGGAACTTGGCGGCTCTCTACCTGGGGTTGTCATCCTGATGCCCTCTAGACCAGCCTGCCAGCTGCTGCAATTAAGGATGCTCCATCACTCCCTTTTTCCTACACAAATAATATATTTTGGCCTCAGCAGCCTGAGAAAATTAATTCAGCCAAGGTTTTGGGAGCATTCGGGGTGTTTGGCCACTACTCCCGCTCGATCGTTTTAAGAACAAAGAGCTGCAAATCCGCAGCAATTTACAATCTGACTTTCCAATTAAGGATTTGATGTGTTTTTATGCCTTTTAAGTGACAATATTTGTCAGGCCGTTTGTTCAGTGCATTGTCTGCATGTGCAGTTACACAGGAATTGGTTTAATTAAGGTTAATTGGTGCATAATTAGAGCTGCTGCCAACACAAAAGAATGGCTGCAGACGAGGGAGAGAGTCGATTTCTATCCAGCTCCAAAGGACAAACAGCATAAAGCAGAGATTACAGCTGAGTGGTAAAAACCTGAACTGCTTCATCTTTTCGCTCTCATTTTGGTAAAACAACATGTCTAACCGCTCGGCGGGGTTCTCCCCAGAGCAGGGAGTCCTGTCCCAGTCAATGAAGGAAGGTGTTTGCGCTCGTAAATCTTTGCAGCTGGATGCTCTCCTTTGCCAGCGTAGGATGCAATTCCGGGAAGCAAAGTGGAGGAAAAGGCAGGGGAGGAAGATTCTTTGAAAAAGCAGCTGGGATTTATTGCACAATAAACTCACCTGGGGTTGCAGGTCTGGCACGAACCCGGTGGGAGCAGCGCTCCAGCCTTTGCCGTGGGGCTCCCGGGTGATGCCTCCGGTGTTTGAAGGACAACGACGGGGCGTTTCTGGTGTCGGTGACGTGTTTCTGCAAGAGTCCAGCCAGATGATGACCACAGAGCGTTTCTGATGTTATTTTTCACCCTTTCTCCCCAAGGGCACCCCATTCTTTGGTACCAAAAGCAAAGCCAAAGCAGTAGTGCCCGGCTGTAAACTTAGCTGCTGCCTGAGTCCTGGCTCCCCCTCCAAGCCAAGGGCTCCCAGTTTTCCCAGTCCAGGGGTGCTGGGAGAAACCTCCCTCTCTCTGTCAAGGGGGGGGGTGCCTGGGACAGGGGTCCTAGACCACCATGCAGCCTCCTGCCCCTGCTGCTGCCGTGGGCACGCAGCCCTGGCGGCCTTTCCAGATGGCAAACCTTGCTCCAGCGGCGTGTGGGGCCAGGCTGGAGGACAGATTCCTAAATAACGCAGGAAAATGAGAAGAGGAGGGTGAAAGATTATAAGATGAGAATGAATAGACTGGAAACTGGGTGAAAATCCCACTAGTCTGACCACTCTGGTCCTGTGCATGTGTGCGTTCCTTTGAAAGACCTGGAGACAGCAAATTAGAGGGAGGGAAGAGATTTCCCAACTTGCCGGGGCAGAAACTTTCTCTCACTTATTATTTTAGCACTGACAGGACCCTGCATCTGCGAAGGGAAAAATGACCCCGCTTCTGCCAAGCAAGGAATTGCAGGCACCTACCGAAAAGGCTATTTCCTCCTCCGCTCCTCTCGCCCAAAGACTTTCCATACGAAAAAGTCTCCAATGGCTCCCGATAAAACACAAGGAGCCTTCCCAGCCCCATCGCATGCCAATTCCTCCTCGTTGCCATGGTGAAAGGAGAAGCAGTGGCTCTCCCAGCCGGATCAGCATCCATCAATCTCCCCTCTCCACCCCTACGCTCACGCTTCTCGGGAGACAGCAAAATGGTCAGCAAGACAAGATTGGAAAGAAAAAAAAATCCTGCTCTTGGCACAGTTCCTCCACATGTCACCCTGTCCACAGCAGCTCTTGAGAGCCAGGGTGGTCCTGGGGGCAAGCAGCATTTGCAGCTGCGTCAGGCACTACTAGAGACAAGTTACGCTCTTATTATTATTTTGAGAAAAGCCAGGGAGGTGGCTGTGTATAGACAGAAAGCTCCAGAGAGCCCTGCCAGGCTGAGCGGCCATGCGTGCTGGAGAGGAGGTCCCTCCCTCGTAGCCTGGCGTTCCCACAACCCTCCCAGAGAAGCCCAGTTTCAAAGCGGCCGCTGTCGATTGTATTGGGGGTGGTGGTGGAAAGTTTAGAAACAGGAGAGCAATTTTCCAAGCCCGACTGGCTGAAGTTTCTTGATACACAGAATTTTTTTTTTTTCTTCCCCCTCATCAGAAAGTCTCCCTCTTTTCTACCTTGGTCACACTACGGCACAACGGCTGGTCGTGCCAGACCTGCCCCTCAGCTGGTGCAGCCCCTGTGAACGTCCAGGCACTTCTTTGAAGACAAAATACATAATTCTGTAATTTTAGACCTGCAGGTCGGAGCTTGTTGGCCTAAACCACTCTCTGCTTTGTTCCTGGCGCTGCTGCCGAGGGCACGGTGAGGGCACGAAACCAGGTGTTGCAGCACTGAAGGCAGCGGGGCTCCTTTGGTGCCTGATAACGAACCCGCAATTAAGTACCTTGCTTAAACTGAGCCACCATCACAGAGTGCCTGCAGCCCCACGGTGCTTGCTATGGGATCTCTTCTCCCTAATTTAGCCATCTGGGAATTAGGTGCCAAGGCCAGGCACTCCGTGGTCCCTGGAAGACACCAGGACCACCCGAGGGCAATTCCTCCTTCCTGAGAGAAACATCTCATCCCGGAGGGCTGCCGGCTAAAGCAGCCACGTAACCTGCTGTAAGTGACACAGGTCCCACCCCAGCTGTCTGATCCGTCTGACTTCAATGAGTCACATCCCTATGGAAAGCCATACATACATATATATACATATATTGCATTCCATCCTAACCCCCTGATGTACATCAAGTCCAAAGGCAAAGCTGTTTTCAGACCAGTCCAAAGGACTTGCACTTAGAAAAATAATAAATTATGAATTAAAAAGGAGCAAGGGGACTGGGGAAAGAATTACGAACCTGAGATGGAGTTACATTATACAGGTGGTTTCAGGTTGCTAAGCTGCAGGCAACAATTAAGGAAAAACTTCCAAGGGGCAAAGCAATGAAATCGTGGTGCCGTAGAAATCAAAGGGCTCCATACATGCACGAACAGGAAAAGCAGCTTCGCTCAAGCTGTAGGTAACACAGTAAAAACATAAATAAGCAAATAAGCCTTCGCTATTGCATAAGTATAGTTAACAACCACTGGATTTATGCATTTTGTCTTTGTACTGTGATTTTCTGGATTAACCCTCTCCTTTTTAAATCCAAGCAGTTTCCTTGATGGCGGAGGGGCAAAGTGCTGGCACCAAACTCTCAGGGAAACACTGTGAGAGCGCAACGCTGGGCCGTGCATGAACCATGGAGAACATCAGGTTGGTAGATTGAATTTATCAACCCAAGAGTGCAGCCATCCACACTGCTCAGCCCGTCCCCAGATGGCCTTCCAAATGGCCTGATGATGTGGAGGATTTATGATTTCCACAGTATTGCTGTAAGAAACTACTTAACACCTTGGCAAGTGAGAGATGAGCTTATTTCTCTGGTGAGGACCAGGGAATGTCAGGAACGGCAGTTTCCCAGAGGCAGGAAAAAGCTTTAAGTAAAGATGAAAAAAGCGAAATTAGCTATTTCTGAAGAGTTTCCTACATAAGGGTCAGACGACAAGCTCATATAAGTCAGCACAGCTCCACTGATGGACTCTGATGGACTGGCTGGTGCTAGGCAGAGCCTGAACCCAAAAAAGAGTGGAAGTCCCCTCCACCCGTAACTTAAGGCAACAAAATGCTTTGAACTTCTTTCAGAAACAGCATACCTTATCCTGGGGAAGGAAGGGCAGCTCAGGGGTCTCACACATGATGTGGGATCCTCACAGTGAGGTTGCTTCTACTATTACTGTTACTAATTTCAGGCTCCAGTGGACAACACAGCTGTGCAGATCACCTCCATCCCTGAAGGCCAGCCTACCTTTGCTATGACCTTAGTGGCTCTTGAACGTGGCCATGGATTATCATCATCAGTATTTTAGCAGTATGAGCGTGAGTATTCCTGTCAATAAAAGCTTTCTGCCACCTTTTTTATTGCCTCATTGTGCCCAAAGGGGCACATCTCCTCTTCTTGGTTCAGGAAAGCAATCGTTGTGCCAGGGGTGGGTGTCCCTGCTGAGAGACCGTGGAGATGATCCTGGCATTGGAAGGAATGGGAATTTGCTGTCTCTAAATTCACGAGGACCTTCATGCCAGGGTAGGATGAACATCCAGATGGACCCTGGCTTTCCATCTTCTGGATTGTTTCCCCCCTCCCCACAAAGCTGCCGCAGGGAGCAGCACTCTGCAGCGGAATCGGGCTGCGTTCAGCAGGCTGGTGGTCGCCAGGCGCTTGCTATTCTCTGCGTGCTTCCATCAGATGCAATTTTTCAAATGACATTTTCCACTGATTCATTTTCTGGGTGAGTACTGCTATTTAATGTACTCTGTTGACCGAACTCCATCCCAAGCGTGTTTCTTGGCAAAGATTTTTGTTCTCAGACTCAGGTTCACAACTGCACGAGTAAGCCCTGGCTGGTTGAGAAGTCTATTTAATAGTTGATCCAGAGCATCCTCTTTAAATGCTGCTGATGTATTGGTCATCCTGTTTATTGATTGTAGTCGATAATACACTCCTAGCCACAGAAGACTACTTAGCTCTAATTCTTTTCTTACACAGCCTTCCTCCGAGTTCATACTAATAATATGCTGAATGTCTTCTCTAGAATAAGTCAAACGAGCTTGATTTGAGAAACAGCTCATTATACATTTATTATTTGCTCATTATAGTAGCCTTGCTGAGCTATCAATCAGTCAGTTATGCAAGGGATTCTGCCCATTAGGTACTTTTACTCTGTTAACACAGTGAACTTTGTTTTCCCATTAATAAGTGCGTGAAAAACAAAATGTACACTACGTGGAAAGGTTATTACGACTTCTATAATGAAACACATGTTAGGCCATAACTCAGGCAGCAGCTAAAAGTCACTTGCCTATTAAAAAGAAATTGTGCTTCAGTCCAGGCAGTGTATGTGGGAGAAGGAAGAGAAAATGGGAGCAGGCCAAAGAAACAAGTGGGAAGGGATATTTAAGGGACAGCTGCATAGACTGGCATTGCCACATAGCTTTAACCGAGCAGTGTGAAGAGTATGGTTTAAGTGCCCATGTGGAAAACCAAAAGCAACCAAAAAACCTCCCAACCACCCCCCAGCAAGACCCATGACTGTAAGCATCCTAGTAATTTTTTCTGATATAGAAGATTTCAGTATTTGGCAGCAATCGTCCCAGAGGATTTCCAGGCACGGTACTGCAGCGCTATCCCAGCTCTGGATGCAGTGCTCTCCCAGCCTTGCTCTCCCCTCCCTAGCTTTGCCAAAGTGGGCCTCAACCACTGGGAATAATTCCCACTCACGGCCCAATTTTCTTCTCTGCTACCTGCAGAAGATGGGAACGAGAGCGACGCGCTCAGCCCCGCGTGCCCAGATGACTCCTCTGGAAGTCTGTCTGGACCGAGCAGGACCAAAATTCTCCTGATGGCTAATGCAAAAAAAGGTAGTAAAAGCCCTTAAGCTTCAGCGAATGGGTTGTTTTCAAGATGTAGCAGCCTGATTCTTTTTTAGCATGAAGTAAAAGCAACCGTGATGCAGCAATTTTCACTGGATTGCTCCATAATGCACGCAGCAGGTTTTTTCTCCCATACACCTTGGTTTCTTGTTTGGGGATGCTGTTTGTTGCTTAGCTACGGGATGCTGCCGCAGCTGAAAAGCGCTGCTTGTGGTGTTGACAAGAAGGAATTGCTTCTTCACAGGGAGGAGAGGGGAAAGGAATTATCTCCTGGAGACACTGCTGGCACAAAGCAGGCAATAATGTGGTGGGAAGGATGGGGTAACATCAAGGAAAGATATTGCTGGTACTTCGCTGTTCTAGATTTGGTTAAAAAATATAATAAAAATCCTTGGACTCTGTGAGTGTCACCAGTCCTTAGGCAAAAAAAAAAAAAAAAAAAAAAAAAATTAACAACAAAAGAAAAAAGAAGAATAAACAACAGCACAAACCTGCTGGCAGAAGGTGAAGGTCCTTCTCCTGAAGTGGGTCCTATCTGAGCGAGAGGAGTCCCTGTCTCCAGTCATAACAGTCCATTACCATTAATGGTGCTGCACCAGCTTTCTACCTGTAAGCAAATTTGCTTCTGTGCAATTTGCACTTCTTTCTGTATTAATGAAGTAATTGGGTTTTGGAATTATTTTTATTGCTGATTGCATTAGGAGTTTTATGCGCTTCTGGCTTGCTTCAATAAGCATTTAAGAAGAGAGACTTTTAATAGGACATTAAGTAATACGGAGAATTAAACAAACGGCTTAGAGTAATGGAAGAGGTTTTAGCTTCAGTTTCGAACCAAATTACACTGGGTTGCTGGATGAAATCTCCCTTCTGTGCAAACGCAAGGCGGTCTGTTATCACACATGCAGAACCATCACCTGCCAGGAACGCCGACCCTGCCGAATCGCGCGCAGTCCCGTCATGGACTGCCCTTGTGCTACCCCAGGGACGGGGCAAAGAGCAGCTGCAGGAGGCAGGGACAGGCAGCCAGAGGCAGGGCGGATTGATGTGCTCTCTCCTCTGGCTGGGAAGCCAGCAGGCATTTCAAAACCTCTGCTAAAACACGAGCTTCAGCCCCTGCCTGCTTCTGCTCTTGCCTGAAGACCAGGCTGCTCCTTCCCGCACTGCGCAGCATAGACCCAGCGTAGGAAACTAAAGAGACTGAGCTTCAGGTTCTCATTGTTTCTTGAAACCAAACCCAGAGATGCCGTTCCAGTTGCCGTCTTGCAATTGCTCTGAATATGGCAAACCGGCGTATGGCTATCTCCCAAATAGCAGCTTCCTTTCCTGAGCTCCCACAATGTCTTTATCTAAGTGGTCCAAGGATGTGCAAAAATTCGTTTGCATAAAACTTGTGGTGTACAAAGCTCGCTTTTCTCAAACCGCACCAAAAACTTGGGCTTTATTTTCTGTGTTTATTTGCTTGGCTATACACTGGCTGAGTCGTCCAACGAGAAACATCCGATGTATTTTTAATTGTTAATATGCACCTGCCCAGACAGAAAAGCACTATCACAGTCCCCCAGCTCTTTCCACACACGCAGTTTTGCCCTCCTAAGCTGCTTCAAACGAGGCAGAGGTCTGTAACGCACAGAAACCTACACTGAAATGGCCACATCCCTTCACCTTTGGATCTGGACCTGCAGTCTGAATAATTTGGAAGTCTCCAGGCCTGTGGATGTTTCGTTTTCATTTTTCCCTCCATCTGCCCCCTCCACCCTGAGCTTCGTAGTCTGCATTTACTGACCGGTGCCAGAATTGACATGACAGCAGCTTTCCTCTGGCTCTCCTGGGCATATGTTCACACTTCATTTAACCCCTACCCAGTCTTTTTTCCCCAAGGGAGGAGACCAATCTTCCTGAGCACAGGCAGGACCAACCAAGGTCTATGTGTGTGGACAGAGGTGGGGTTATTTGGTTTCTGGGCACCGATGCCCCTTGGTACGTGGACAGCCAGATGCGTGAAAACCTTTTGATCAGTCTTAGCACACAGGGGGATTTACTGCTGGGTAGCACATCTGCAACCTCTGCAACCATGAGGCATTTTGCACGCCAGACAGCACCAAAGAGAGCCCAACTGATGCCGAAGAACGGGCTCCCGCTGCCTTCGGTGCGACTGGGACAGTCCTCCAGTGACCCTGAAGGGAAAATGATTGACTGAAATACTATATACCATTGACTGACTGATAACTGCAGGGGAGAGTCAATGACAGATTTTATTAGTGCTTAATTAAGACAGATAGAAGACGACTTCTCCTGGCGAATTTGCTCCCCTGAACTTGCTCACGCTCTCTCTATTCCAAAGCGAATGTGACTTAGACAGGCAAAGCTAGTGTGTCGAGCATTGCAAGTAGCTCCCTTTGCCTGGAAAAGTTAACATAATCCTAGCTGGGCCTGGAGACTGGCTCTCCAAGGGATTCTGTCCCTACAAGAAGATAAGGCAGTTGGTGCGCTGCCAGAGCACGTTTATTACAGAGAATTAAGTTGAGAACAGCAGCTCTGCCTGGCCGACTGCCCAAACCACCGCAGAGCAGGCGGGCTGGACTGGCAGCCTTCACCTGAGCAGCACCAAAACTGGAGCTGCTGCTCGCGGCTGCTTTGCCCTCTTCTTCCCAGCAAGGTTTGGGGAAGGCAGCTGCTTCCTGAGCCCACGCCACGATGCAAAGCAAGACCGAGCATCTTTAAATGGCCAGGGGAAGCAGAAAGGTCTCTGATCACCTCCAAAACTGCGCATCCTTCCCGCCACTGCCCATACCATGCCTTGGGCAGCTGGTACTTTTGTGATGGGATATTTACTGGCTGTTACAGACTGCCTCAGCCACTCCGTCCATTATTAGCTCTGAGAATTGAAGAACTGGAATAAAAAAAAAAAAAGGAAAATGGGGAGATAGTCTTGTATCTCTTGAGCTGGCTGACATGCCAGCGTTTGCTAAGTGACTTTACACACTGACCATCAAAACTTTGAGATTTTCTTCTTGTGCTCCTGCTCCTGTCTTGCACCAGCTTTGGCTTAATGCAGGGCACAGGCTGGTGGAGTCCAAAACCTGGCAGAAACCTTTGGGCGATGCTGTAATGAATGTTACAGAACCAAGAGCGCAGATTTTTGTATATTATGTATGCACTCAATTTAAAAGAGAAAAGATAAACCAGAGACATTTCAGGGGGAAATCAAGCAGTGGCTCGGAGCCTGTGTACAGCCACACCGCAGGCAGCATCGGTCGCGCCAGCAAGCCCACCCCAGAACAAAGGCAGTGGCACGCAGGGAGGCGAGCCTTCCTTCCAGGAACATCAGGCAGAGCAGGATAGCAAGTCCTAAGAAAACACTCTGTTCCCCCAAATCAGTTCCACGTGTACAAAATGAAGCGGAGGGAAGATTATTTGCCACAGCTTCTTTCCAAAGGATTGCGTAAGAGAGGAACGGTAATAAAGATGGCTAAGAGGGAACATTCGTTCCCACGCCGCAAACAAAAACAACAACATCCAAACTCGGAAGGCCAGGTGTGGCCACACCACCTTGGTGAATCAGACCCAAAAGGACAGAGAGCGCCACGTTAAGGAATGCGCTTCATCTTCCTTGAGAGGTGATTTGGTTTTCTTAAAAGGGAATTTCTTTTTTCTCAAAGGGAAAACATGCAAATGAAAACCGAGCTGAAAAATATCGTAGAAGTCACTGCTGAATCCGAATATACTGCTGTACATCTTCCTAATCCCTCACCTAGCCTTGATTTGCCTATGTCAGCAAAGCACCATGCAGATGTGTCAGGGAGAAGTGAGCTGTTACGTGGGTGATGATAAACGGTCGGCGTATCTTCATCAACACACACTCCGTTCTGATCGCTACCTGCTCACCACTGCGTGTCAAGAGGTTCAGCCAAGGCCAAGACACCAGATTAGTTCCGGTATCTGGTGAATTTTCCTACACGCTGTTGCTGACGTGGTTGGTTGAAGTGTGACCGGTGAGAAGCAGACAGCTGGGGAAGGGCGAGCCACAAAGCAAAAGGCTTAGTAGTAGTCCCTATGGGTCAAGGGGCATTTCAGGGCACACCAGTCTGGCCAGCCAGGATCTCCAGGGAGAAGCCAAAACTACTTCTGTCCCAGGAGAAATCCCTGTTGGGAAGAAAACAACTTCTTATCTTTCTTTGTCCCTGTTTTGAACCTTGGTCCAACACTCCTATGCAAAGCAAAGTACCTACCAGTTGCCTTCGTGGAAGGCAAGACCCAGCAAGCAGCAGAGGTCAACTGGAACAGGGTCCAGCCAAACCTACCGTAACGGCTGTGTGCACCACGTAGGAGAAGAAAGAACAGAGGACACCGGCTGGCCTCGGGCAGGACGTACTCCTACTTGTACTGCTCCTCAGATCGCAAGACAGGCTTTGTCTCAGGGCTAATGACCACCAGCTGATATAATCTGAGATTATCTGAGAGGATTCTGATGGCATATTCCCAAGGGACAATCTTCTCAATATTCTTTCACTGAGAATATCCCATGCTTTCATCTTAAAGCCTCAGAGCATTTTATGAACAGAAGTTAGATTTCCAAACACCCCCCAGATGCAATCAAGTATTATTAATTCAGTTTCCAAAGCCCTTATTGCTATCAGTTGAACACTTTTTCATATTTTTGATCGCATCAGTTATGCTTTTTTTAATAAGTCTCTAAACATCCACCGCAAAACCAGTAGAAAAACGCATTTGATTGTGTTCCTGTCTTTGAAGAGTCTGTGTCATCCATTACTGTTACGGGTAAAAAGCTTTCTCTAACACGACTCTCGTGTAATTTGAAGCCAGCACTTTTATTTTCATTCTGAATCATCAGTCTCATGAGACATTTTTCTGTTAGTTTGCGACTAAAGATTATACTAAACTAGAGGTTAAATGAAACATTTCTCCTGTCTGAACCAAGGTACATTGTACTCACGCACACAGGCAGAAGGGGGTGAAACCACTGTGAGTCATGCAGAGTTGGGAGCTCCCACCACCACGAGGAGGGCAGAAAGCACCGGTCCATGTGCCTCTTCTAGGCTCCAGAAGGTCTTCATGGCTGAAACAACAGATTGGGATATAAGAAATTCACAATTCCACAGACATTCATCTGAAGATCGAGCTAGGTCTGTTGCATGAAGCAAAATTATGTAAATTGTCTTGAAGTCTCCTGAATGAAGCAAATAACCTGAAATAAAAAGTTTAAAACCAGCTCCAAATGAGGGCGAGAAGAGTCGGGCAGGGGGCAAAGGAAGGCGGGGGTTTAGCAAAACAAAAGTAGAAAAGGTTGTTTGAATAAAATGACTTGTTTGATCCCAAAGTAAGCGGCTTCATTGTAGCTTTTAAAAATAAATTTAATCTAGGCCCATCTCTAAAGAAACTACCGCTTCAACATGGGAAGTTTTAAACGTTCTGCCTTAAAAATGTCTTGAATGGGCTTTTTCAATTTTTCTGAAAGCCTTTTTCTTCCCTTTAAAAATGCCTTAAAGACTTTGGTGGGAATTTCTGACTGGTATCAGTCCACTCCAAAAGGCTTTTTGTATAAAAAAAGTAAAAACAATTATTCCAGTTTGATCTTTTTTCCCTGCCCTGCTCCAAAACGTCCTAATCAGCCACTACCATCCTGCAGTAGAAGTTTTCCCACTACATCCCAACAACAGGAATTGTATCATATCCATTTCCCACACTCACTGTCTGCCTTACACATCCGGGGCTGTACAGTACCTACCAGCAGGACACCTAATTCTTCTTTTCCCTTCGGCATTATAATACTTAGCAAGATTAACATTCTTTAGCGTGATTAGCGTGCTAAAAAAGGAGGGCAGCAGTTATTGTAGCATTCATAAGGGCAGACATACATCCATCTATTGAGTAGATTCAAACGCAGCCGCAGGAAAACAAACCCCTTTCAGACAGTCTTTTTTTTTCTGTACCTATTTACTGAGAGCTGCTCAAATACAACAAAACACGGATCCCGATCCTTTTGCCTCCCTCCTACACTTTCAGTTGTTCTACTACCGCTGCCTAATTAACAGCTTCTAGTTATGCACAAAACCCAACAACGTTACTCTTAATTACGGACATTGTATTGCTAGGATGAAACAAGAATTGTGAAAAAATAAAGAAGTCAAAGACCAGCCCTGCTTACTTCAGTCACCTCAATGCTGTGCAAGGATGGTGGTTTGTATCCAAAGGTACCAGATTTTGTCAATGCTCTTGAAAGAAATCAGACAGAGAATATTCTGCGAGCTGCAGGTTCACATAACGGCATTCACCATTAATGCTGAAGTAGTGTTGAGAAATAAAAGGAGAACGCAGTCGCAGAGGACCAGCTCCGCTGTCGCACTCCACAAGCCAGGGAGCTGCAGCCCAGGACTTAAACAAGCACACGGTTTCACAGACGCGGTCCTTATGTGACAGTTTTGGGGGATGCCCCAAGCCCAGATACCGGCTGTGGAGACAACAGAAGTGGAAACACCTTCGAAGGCTGACCCTGAAGCAAGACCCCACACGTGTGAGCACAGGGCCGTCGGCTCAGCTCCCCGCTGCCCCACGTGCCGGCAGCGTGGATGCTGTGGACGTGCTCCAGGGTTATTGCTGCAGCTCATGGGGCAAGAGATGGGCAGGCCACTTCGGGCAGTGCTTAGAATCATGGAATCATAGGGGTTGGAAGGGACCTCTGGAGATCATCTAGTCCAACTTCCCTGGCAGAGCAGGGTCACCCAGAGCAAGTGGCACGGGATGGCGTCCAGGTGCGTTTGGAATGTCTCCGGAGTGGGAGACTCCACCACCTCTCTGGGCAGCCTGTGCCAGTGCTCGGCCACCCTCAAAGGAAAGAAGTTCCTCCTCATGTTCAGGTGGAACTTCTATGTTCAAGTTTGTGCTTGTTGCCTCTTGTCCTGTCACTGGGCACCACTGAAAAAAGACTGTCCCCCTCCTCCCGGCACCCTCCCTTTAAGTACTTAGAAGCTATATATATATATAAATATATATATATAAAAAAAAGGTATGTATATAAGATATATATAAAGTGTGTATATATAAGGTATATATGTAAGATATATAAGGTATTTAAGACTCAGCCATTAGAGCAACGAGTTGACAATTTCCCCCACCTCCGCGCCACGCTCTCCCCTGACCAATTTGGAAAGCTGGTTGCTCAAAACTGTGTGAAACCCAGCAGCAAAACACACATCTGCTCTCCAGTTCCTCCTGATCTAATTCTCAAACCAGGAGGCACTACTCCCCTTTTTTTTCCCCTGCTACCAGCAAACAGTGTTATACGAGTAACAATCCACCCCCAAGTCAGAAGAATAACGTTTCCTTGAATCACCGTAATTAAAATGTAAACATCTGTACGTTGTAGCTCGACCGTGTATCTCACACCAGTAGCCCTCACTGGTATTAAATGGTGAATTCCACAGAAAAATGTCAGGATTTTTGCAAAACACTGTCAGTCAGGCTTGAAGTTGCCAAATATTTCTTGACGCATTTCTATCTCTTGGCAATACCACTGCGCACGTGACAGCCACCACCAGGTCATTATTATTTTGGGATGGTGTGAAGTTTACTGCTTACAGGGGCGGAATGAACAGCAGTTGCTTGGTTCGTTTTCAGTATATAGCACATTTAAATCTGAGTTTTATACGTTCTGCACCATTATGTCCTCCCAGAGCTGGCAACATGTGGAATGCGATGAAATGCTGAACCAGCATTACATTGCCCAGGACTCCCAGCTGGCTGATGGTATCAGCACTCATCAGAGGGTCTTTAAAATGGAAGTTTTGCAGCACCAAATAGTCCCAAGTAGCAACTCCCCTCCCAAATCACAGTCTGGGATGCCCAGTTCTTCAGCTTACCTCCAAGCAATGTGTTAAAATGCTTCTTCAATTTTATTTTTTTTTAATTGGAGCTCAAACCGAACATTTTGGGTTGGACCAAGGAGAGCTAAATTAAAGCAGAGATAAGTTTTGAAATGTATTTCACTTCAATGGCAACGGAAAACTTAATTTTGAAAGTGTTAAAATGAAATGCTACATTGGCTTTGTTATTTCCCCAAGCAAAGCAATACGCAGAAACCCACACAAAAGCGTAGGTGTCTTCATTGCCCTGAAATTATGGTTGTTAGCTGAGACAAGAAGAAACAAATTCCAGGTGTTCCTTGGCAATAATATAGCAAGAGACACCAGGTAGAGCAGCATGTGCCCGGGAATCACTCGGGGCACCATTTCAGAGCGAGTGGCACAAATGGTGACCGTTGGATTGCACCTTTTTGGTCTCCTTTTGGGGTACCGGTCAGCGCCTGGCAGTCAGAGAGCTGCAGATTTCCAAGGCCAAACTCCAGGTCTGCGTCTCCAGTGACGAGAGACGTCTGAACCTGTGGTTCCCCTGTTCCGTTGACTGCATGGCTGCCCACTTCTGGGAGGTGGTTTGCTGCTGGCTGGTGTTATTACACGTAGTTATGAGACTAGTGTATCTCCACACGGGTGTTCGTGGTTCCAGATGTTAGTAGTTTGGCATTATTTTCTACAAATAGTTGTGGCTTGAAGTCCTATACGCTGTCGTCATTTGGGTTATGACTTCTGTTAGTACACAGTCATTACTCAGCTCTAATAAAACTATATAAGAAAAGGATCATCTCAGTAAAGCTGATAAGAAATTGGACCCTCTCCTGTTCAAAGCCAGCTGACATCTTCTTCCAGGCATGGATGAATAGGGCTGAGGGTGGAATAAAAAGTTATTTGCCTTAACCAAACTCTCTTTAGATGGAGAAATTTAATTCACGAAGAGGAATATGTAGCAGATTGCTCCAAGTAACCATAAAACTCGGTGGCTGGCAAACACTTATCTGAACAGCTTATCCTCACACTGTTTCCATAACTCTCGCTGGTTAGGCAAGAAATACCACAAGACAAGATGTTGTCTGGGAAAACCTGAAGGTCCCAAACCAGTATGTCAGTAGCAATCATATAGATCTAGGGCCGGCGGCCACTCTGTAAATGCTGATGCTTTTTCAAAGTTGCTGGTTTGGTTGCTGTTTCGCTTTTGGAAAAAAATCAAAACAAACCAAAAAACCCCTCACTTGCTCCAATAATGAGGCAATCCCAGCAAGAGCTGACACACTGTTATTTAAGATGTTAAATTTTGGCAAAATTTGCATGAATTTTAATTGCTGAAGAAAACCATGTATTTTTTTTCTTTTCCCTGTAAGTCATTGCTGCTGTTTCTGTCTGGCAGAGGGAGAAGCAGAGCAGGAATGCAGAGCTGCACCCACACCGGTTTTGTTCATTTTTGTGTTCTCGCACGTATAAGGCAGAACATAACCCAACCCAACACACTTGAACCTGGGTGAAGAGGTTCACATCGCATCCCTCCCTTTTCTTTACATGCTGCATTTTGAAAACCAAATGATGGATTATAAATTCAGACCGGGGTTACCGAGCTATTCCACGGTGCCTCGGGAGGGGGTGTAAATTCATTTTACACCTCCTCCAACAGCACATTCTGGGTTGTCACTAACAAGGCGAGCCCTGGACTGAAGTTCACCTTCACCGTGGTCAGAGCAAGCTGTGAAGCATCTCTCCCATCTTTGGGTGAAAGTGTGGCCCGATGCCTTTAGGTGCAGTTTATCCTTGTGCTACTTGTCAGTCTGTGTTTCATAGCAAGCCTTCACACCTCATTTTTTATCGGTGAAAGTAGGTTGAAAAGTTTAGGAAAAAAAAAGTCTTATTTTTAAAGGCTTTTTGAATTTGTGAAAAACGCTGTTTAACTGCTCGTGGGTTTCTCCTCCCACTCTGTATTCATCCACACCTATGCTTACTTGGAAAAAGGTGGTTGAGAAAGGTGGTGGTGGTAGAATAAAGAGGTTCAAAGTCTACTCTTCTGGTGATTTACAAGTGGATATTTTTCATAAGATTGAAAACCAATTAATGTTCTGGAACAAATCCATTTCCAAAAGTTCGGCTACCAAAACACAGCAAGCCAGTTTGCACCTAAAATCTTTTGCTTGCTCACTTCCCTTCCGCTTTGAGAACTGCGGTAGCAATTCAAGGTTTCCTGATGCATGAGCCTTTTTTTGGCCGTTGCTTGTTGTTACAGAATATAGAGCGTAGAAGAGCCAGGACTGAGGCTTCCTTTTTGCCTTTAATAACTGCATTATGTTGTCATTCAGCTTCACAGCAGGGATGCAAAACTCTCCTTTGAATTACTGGCATGTCAGTAACTCACTTACCACATGCTGCTTTCTGAAGGAAAAATACCCTCCAAAGCCCATCAAAGTGTACCTTTCCTTTGATGTGGACAACATTTCCAGACCCTTGTTTCAGTGAAAGATTAAGTCATTTGTGTGATGAACTCTGACAAGAGTATTAATACCTTGGTCCTTGTTTTCTATACGCTTGTTCGCTCACTTTGCCAGCAACGTTGATGACAGTATCCGAAAGTCTCGACGCTTTAAAGAGCATCTCGGCCGCGCAGGACTGCTTCCTCTGACCTCCCTTCCTCCAACTTGTTCCTTTCAAAACATCTTTCCACGTGTTACAGGATTTTCTGTACAGCTTTTCTGCCCAGGTTTTTCTCCACAGCTTGGATTGGGGACAGGCAAGGAGCCACAGTGCAAAGTGCCCTCGGGGTGTATTCGCCCATCACGGGATCGAAACTCTGTCTGTAAATCGCAATCACTTTTAATAAGCTCTGGAAAAATTAAATCCAGGGCATTCAGGCTCCTGAAGGGAGCTGTACCTCCCGCAGCAAAACAGCAACGTGCCGTCTTTCCCTCTGCCAAGGTACAAGGAAAGGGGACGACTCTCCTGAACGTACTACACACTGCAAAGAAAACCGTACGTCTTTTCACATAGCAGCAGCCACGCTGAGATTCACGTGGACTGGAAGAGCGGCTCCGCTGTTTCTTCTCTCATTTATTCTCCAGAGAGTTGAAAAATATTTTGCTTTTGATGTATCTGCCTAGATTATACGCAGACAAGCCGCTGACCACAAGGGTATACGCAGGCGGAGTTTGCCTGTTAACCGCTCACCCTGCGTTTGTTCCAGATCCACAAAGATTTGCAGCTCCGGCGCTGAACTTGGGGTGAGCGGTTCAAACAAATCCCAAACCTCCAAGCTGAACTCAGGCAAACTGCTCCGTTTCACCTTCCATATCAAAAGCATACATAATTTGGAGATAAAGGAATACAGGAGCCCTGGTGTACTCAGAAGGCTGGTGAACTCCAGCCTACACCTGGAGATGATTCTCCTCTGCTTAGATCTGCTTAGCAATTACATGTTTGATTTTTTATTTTTTTTTAATGAACATTAAAAAACAGTGACTGCATAGAGTTGCTTTGGCAAACAGATTCATATATCAGCATTTCCTGAGGAACTACTTCTGTTGCTTTTCTGCCACTCAGTACTATAGTTTGGAAAGCGAGAGATGCGCCATTCAGAAACCTAAAATCATCTTGGCCCTGCACCATGTCACACCATTCACCTACTAAAATGAGCAGTAGCTTCTTCCAAAGGAAATTTTTTGAAGGGAAAGAAAAACACTGAGAAACATTTTCCTATGAAAGCCGCTTTGCCGCCTCAGACCTGAGCTTCTCATTTGCTGCGGACCTCAAACCGCGTTGGGGTCCAAAATACTGTCCCAAATGCTGCTGCAAACACTTCTTGCAGCCTGACGTTGAGCACAATTCCTCTGCCGAAAGACGTGGTACAACCTTGTGCCCTTGAACTACAAGAGAGCCTTCCCCACCCCGACAGGGGGGAAACGGTCTCAGACCTCGCTGAAGCCACAGGGTTGGGATTAACCTTGGTGCGGCCATCGAGAGGCTTTTTGGGGCAAACTGCTTGGCCTCTCCACTTTTCCTGCTGTTAAAACAAGGTGAGCAAGCCTGGGATCCTTCTGTCAAGCACTGCATTGACCCTCTGACTTCAAAATTAAGGGCAAAAGAAAGTAATTTCACCGGACTCCATGCACACTTCGACTTAGGAAATAAATATTTTGCTAACCTGAGGCTGAAGTAATTTTCCTCACATCAAATACATATTTCTTTGGAAGGAAGTAGTTTGTAAAACATTCTGGCTGCAGGGGAGGAGAAAGATACGCAGACCCACAGCTTCTTTACTGCTGCCCTGGTACTTCTGCAGCGCTTGGCAGCTTTTGGTAGGGCAAGCACTCTTGTACTGGTTTGGTCTGGTCTCCTGTTAGCAGGAGGAATACTGCTCAGAGGTGAAATGGCACAAGAGGTTCAGTGTAATTTAGGGCTCCTTGGGTGAATATTTGTTTACCGTGTAAGGACAGTCAATAAATATTTTCGTTGTAGTTGTCACCTCACTAAATGTGGGGTGTCAGAATGTTCCTGCCCTGGTTTGAGGCAACACAGGACTAATTTCTTTTCTAATATTTGGAAAAACTGCACTTTTAGAAGACTCTAGTGTCTGACTTTGTGAAAACATTTATTTTATAGCCAGCTCTGGTGTGTGGGTTTCAAGGTCTCACTGTTTTTGAGCTCGCCAGGTGCAGGGATGCGGAGGAGCGAGACCCAGGCACTTGACCCACGCTGGCCAACAGGATTATTTCAGACCATCAATGTCACATTGAGTATAAATTAGGAAGTTTGCTGTGAAGCTCTCTCTGCCTTGATGGCTGCGATCTGGAGAACTTCTTGCCCTGTGCCGGAGCCCTGAGCCCTTCCCATCCTCCCGAAGCCGCAGCGCTCCCAATGTCTGACATTTGCTGTCCCCTGCTGGGAGTGCACGGCTTCCTACGGATAGCACGGGCTGAGTATAACCCTTGTCTATTTTATTGCACTCAATATTGGTTCTTTAGTGTTAGTACTGTTAATTATCTAGTCTTATTCTACGAAATCTGTTTATATTTCAACGCCTGGGTTTCCTTGTTTTCTCCCGGATTCCCCTTCCTGGGTGGGGAGGGGTCATGGGGCGAGAGAACGATTGTCTAAACGACAATAAATTGTGGTGGGTTCTCAAGCCGTAACGGTTCCTCAGAATAAAAGCACCCTAAACTCATCGGTGTGACTCGGAGTGAGCTACCCGCGCCCCCCGTCGGGGAAGACACACAAGTCCCCGAACACAGCACCCAGCCCGGCGTCAAGCCTGGTCCTGTCCCAGCGCAGCCTGAGGAACACGGAATTTCAGGCAAAGGCTGAGCGGTGACAGCAGCGAGGTTTCTGGGAGAAGACACCCCGCAAACCCTACAGCCAGAAACTACCACGAACTCGCGCAGTCGCTCAATGCCGGTTCTGCAGCTTCGGCTCTGAAACAGCCGGAGCCCGGCCACCCCCTGGTGCTGGGCACAGCCAGCGTCCAACCCACAGCACTTCCCAACTCACCGCCAAATCCACCGATAAATCCACCAAGCAGCGGCCTTTGCTAACTGCCCCGTGTGCATTGATGGAGGGGGTAGCACGACGTGAAGTTTTGGGGTTTTTTTTTAAATAAACATATGAAATCAGATTTTCCCAGCTAAAGGCTAAGGATCACGCAGAACACCCAAAGCAGCAAACCAGCAAACTTTACCTTTCGCTTCCTGCCTGACGCACAGTCTGGAAAAGAGCAGAGCCCCCAAAAAGGACCTGTCAGCCAAATCTCTGCTTGCAGGCACGCTGCAGCTCTGCGCGGGGCTCTGACACCAGCCAGCCACCACCCCACCAAGCCAGGTGCCCGACCAGCTGGGACCAGAGCTGCTGCAGAGCTTTTCCCACCAGGCTTTCTAATTAAAATTAAAAGAAAAAGATGACTAATTCAGCAAATGCAGAACATCACAGGCAAAATGCTTACCACATACAAAGGATGCTGAGCACGTGCTCGTGCCGCTGGCTCCACATACCTCTGAGCTCGCCATGCTGCTGGAGACCTTTTTCAGCTTGTGGGGCTGGCGTTGGGATGAAACCTCCTCAGATGATTTGGCTGTTAGGTTAATCCCCGTGCCTAAGTTTCCCCACCTGTGGAAAAAGATAGAACATCCTGAAGATATAACCTCCTGAAAGGAGGGTGTAGCCAGGTGGGGTCAATCTCTTCTCCCAAGGAACAAGCGACAGGACAAGAGGAAATGGCCTCAAGTTGTGCCAGGGGAGGTTTAGGTTGGATATTAGGAAAAACTTCTTGACGGAAAGGGGTCTCAGGCACTGGAACAGGCTGCCCAGGGAGGTGGTGGAATCGCCGTCCCTGGAGGTATTTAAAAGCCGGGCAGACGTGGTGCTGAGGGACATGGGTTAGGGGTGGTTTTGGTAGTGTAGGTTATGGTTGGACTCGATGATCTTGAAGGTCTCTTCCAACCCAAGTGATTCTATGATTTGTCCCATAAGGGCTGTGAAGAACAAAGCAGGAAAGGCTTGGTAATACACGCACCCTTCAAGGGACAGAAAGCGTTGGTGATCCTACGTCATCCATGACTCTAAACTGGGGCCACGCTGACGTCTCTGGGATGGCACCAGACCTGCTCCGATCAGGCTGCCCGATATCCCCCTCTCCCTTCCTCCCTCAGCCTCCGAAGTCCAAACTCCAGCCCCATCCTGCTGCTGTGATCTGCTGAAATGCTGAATTACAGCTGCATCAAGCCTGGGGTCTGCCGAGCCAGCCCCTGCAAACTCTCATTTTTCTCTTGTCATACATGAAAGAAAACGGCTTAGGCAATGCCTTTGCTAAATGGACTGGACATATTAATGCATTTGGTATATAGTGAACAAAAGTGGCTAAAATTGAAGGTCTGTCAGTTTTTTTCATTACGAACTGTATAGTTGGAGCTTTATTTCTCAGCTGCAAATAGCCGTAGGCTGGAACATGACAACGTCATCTCCAACAAAAAGTGCTTTTTTATTTTCGGAATTTTTTTTTTTTGGGTGCCCATTTTGGTATTACGCATACATAAAGAAGCAACGGTCTGCTGCTAGAGATGCTTTGGCTGTCTTTATGCGGTGAAGAGTCGACAGCCTGTATTTAAAAGTGGACTGTCTTAGCAGCGCAGGCTTGTGGCTGACCCCTTGATGATTTTAACATAGCTTCAGGAGTGTGAAAATAGAGCTATGGGCTAAACCTATACTGTCAAAGGAAAAGAGCAATGAATTCCTCCTTGATGCGATATACACACGCGTTGGCTAGATGTGACTTGTGGGGTTGTTTTTTTTTTTCTCTGATTTTACAGCACTGTCTTTGTTAAAGTGACAAGCTGTTATGTGGAAATAAACACACCCAGCGTAGGTAGCTGTCTGTCTGTCCAGGGCACTGAACTTCCCAGCGGGATTCTCAGCTGCGCCGGTACCTGCAAAAATCTGACATGTGAAATTGCGGGTGGGAGATAAGTGGGGGAAAGAAGTTAATGGCAGAAAGCACTAAGGCAAATCACGTTACTGACTTGGTTGTTACTCTTGCCCTAGACTATATCTGTCCTCTAGCGGAAAATATCTCCCTCAAAACCGGATTTTGGCCTCACTGTGAATAGCTCCTCACTTTTCTATAAAAAAATATATTTTTTTTTTCCCCCCCATTTACTGGCAGAGGGGGTTCTTTGATGCTTTTTCTCCTATGGAGTCTGTTTTCCAGTTGCTATGGCCATGAACCGCCAGACAAGCAGGGTTCCCAGGAACCGGAGAAAAACACAGTCGGTGATAGCTTAGCACAGTGTTTCAAAGGGATAAATCAATTGTTCTGACTAGTAGATCACACAGGCTCTGACATAAAGTTCAGCTCTCGGACTTCAAGCCTGGCTGCAAATAGTTGGAATTTGGTAAAAGGACAGTTTTTCCTCCAGGATTACCTCGGTCTGTCCAGGCTGGTGAGAAATCTGCAGTCAATTTAAGAAGTTCGTCATGCTCAAAACTGAAAAACAAAACATCAGAGAAGACAGAGATTTTAGCAGATCTTTGCCTTTTCCAGACAATTTCTTTGATGTTCTTCCAGGAGGTGTGGTGGACCATTCTGCCCAAATGTACATTTGCCAGGAGCTTAAATCACCTTGATGAGCCCTGTCTGAGATCTGGAGGCTGTTCCCTGGCAGCAGATTCAGGGCTGGGGTGGATTTTCTCAGGAAAGTTCACCTCAGTGTTAAGCACCTGAATTGAACCTGGAGACTCCTTTGAGAGCTGTGACCAAAAGCTGCCGAAAACAGAGACAAAATAGAGGGACCCAGGAAGTGCCTCAGTAGCCCTCGAGCAATATTACAGCACAGCCTTGGGGGAATTGGTGCTTAGGAATGGACACAAGGATATTTTACATCCAGTTCCTTGTTTCTGAAGGTAGCCAACTTCAGAGGATGATTCAAGACGTTTTCCTAAGGCAGAGCAAACACATCCCTGTAAGTTTTAACTTAACTCCCAACTGTAAAGGCTTGGGGCAGTCCAACAGCCCTCGCTATTTCGCATTTTCCCCTTAAATATGATAAAGCTGTACTGAAGACAAATAAAACTTTTCAGTCCGATATTGCGTTCACTGGAAAATGTTGGATTTACTTCAGCTGAGCCAATGCACAAGCTCACATCAAACTCCTTAGTTAAAAAAACCCCGCACAATGATCAAATGGGAGACACCCTGCGCTCTTAACGAAACACTGACCCGCTGTTCTGAAACCATTCCACCTTGACGTTCGCCTAGCTTTAATTTCCGAAGATAAAAAGACCTTTATCATCTCCTTCCCAAATTCCACAAGCTTTGAGTTGAAAACGAAGCCAGCAAATTCAAAGCAAACGTTTGTGCGCTGTCGCATCGGATGCGCTGCCCATCTGTAAGCTTCTCCATTTCTCTCTGCGTCTTATTAGATTTTCGGTCTTAATGCTGTCCTGCAGTGATGAGTTCCACAGCTGAATTGCACACATGTTAAGAAAGGATTCTCCTCCCTCCCTCCCAGCTAAGAGCCTGCCTAGAACTGAAGCTGGTTTCTTCAGTATGTTTAAATATAGTGCAAGTTTCTAAGGGAATACATGTGCTCATCATTTAACTCAAGGTGCTTAATAAGCATATAACGGCTCAAACTGACTTAGTTCTGTGGGTCTGCGCTTTAAGATAGCTGGCAAAACTTCCGATTGCTCTTTGTTCGCCTAAATTGAAATTTAAACCTCAGCTCAAAGAGAAAACAAATCTCAGAGCTTCAGCGTGAAGCGGGGCGCACATTCGTCTGCCCCACAAAACCCCCTTCTTGGGACACTGCGTTGTGCTCAAAAAGTGAAATATTTTCCCGTGAGCAGCAGCTCAGTGGTAATTATTCCACAATTTTACCTGCTCAACTTTGGGTGCATTTTCTGCTCGTTTCCTTCTGCTGCGTCAATGCCTCCGATTCGCCGCGGTCTGGTTACTACTTAGGGAGCAGCGGGCATCTCGCACGGCTGTTTGCCCAAAGCTGAATTTGGATGTCAGCAATTTGTTATTGTTACCTCCCGCCGCGCAATAGGGCCATTTTCTGCAGAGCGACAGCCGAGTAATCTCTCGCTGCATGTACCTCAGATTAAAAAAAATATGGAAATCTCCTGTCTCTAAAGCCAGCCAGGCAAGCAAGCACCGGGAGACAACGATCCGCTTGGACTCCGGAGATAAACGAAACAATCACCTGACGGTTATTGGTAGCTTATAAACACAAATCTAATTTTATTACTGCAGGTAGAATTTTGCATGAAAGTGTTTGAAGAGCAGCGACAAAGGTTTCACTCCCTGCCGCGGCAGCCTGCAACACCCTTGATGGAGCGTAGCAGCAAAATCACAAAAACTCCTGGCATGTGCAGTGGTAAAAGATAACTGTGGGAAGCGTGTGAAAAGAAGGGAATTGGGCCTCTACATGCACAGAAATTTGCATCCAGAAGCCCAAAGCTGAGCATCCGCTCTAGGAAGCTAGTGCTAACGCAATATGCCCGAGACATTCTTCTGCATTAAAGGAAATATATATACACACACGTGTGTGTATATATATATGTGTTTTTCTTTTTAAGTTACAAGAATGATGTCCTATCTTCAGTCATTTAGGGAGAAATCAGCCCCATGAGTCAGGACAGGAGGGCTGCCTGCTTTTTAATCATCTCAGCTTTTCCAGGTTTCCCTGGACAGCAGCAGAAGCCAGAGCTGAGCCTGAGCAGCCCCTTCCTCATGGGGACATGGGAAGGGCTGTCCTTCTCTTCCCTTCTCTTCCCTTCTCTGTAAAATGTCTAAGCTTTGAAATAACTAATTACCCTCCCTTTGAGCTATCCCAAGGACAGTTTCAAAGGAAGTGACAGAGGATTGCTGATAACTCCATGTGAGGACAAGGAGGAAAGCTGTGAGGCTTTGAAAAGGGCCTGCCAGAAGGTGTCACGTCCCTGCCACCTTGTGACAAGGCGCTACAACTGCAGAACCCCCAAAAAGCCTGCAAGCCCTGGAGCTTTCCGACCCACCTGGCTCTCCTCCAGGAGGCCCAGAAGGGAAACCCAAGGACCAAGGGGTCTCCACCCCGCAAGGGTTCACGCAGAGCCCAAGGCAGGGAGGGACGAAGGCGCTGGCGCGACGCTTGGGGACTGGAGCTTCTCTGCGGGTGACACGGCTCGCCCCGTCCCCGCCACCCAAGGTCTATCACAAGCCCCGCTTTGGTGACCTCCAGGTGCTGTGTGAGAAGCTGGGCAGAGGTTGAGGCTTTTTCAGAAGACCCCTGGGCTGCCTGGACAAGAGGAGGAATCCTCCCGCAGCAGGGAATGGCACCTCCGGAGCTCCCGCAGCGAGAGCAGTGCTCCGTACCGGATCCCAGATACCATTTTTCCGCGGTTGGCTCTGCTTTTCCTCCTGGACAGAGCTCTGCAGAGTGCTCCAAACTTGGCTGTTCAAGAGGGGGGAAAAATAGGTTAGCCAAGTTTTTTATCCGGACTTATCTGATGTTTTTGCCTGCTTTGCCTCTTCCTGACTTCCTTGTCCTAAGAAAACAGCTGCCTTTGGTCTTTTAAGGGGAACTTTTATGTAACGCTTGAAAAAATAACAAAAAAAGCGAGTGTCTTATTTTTAAAGCCTCAGCCAAGGAGACACGTTATCACAGCTTCTCCATCCCCACTGCATGCAGAGCTGTGGCACCGAGCCAGCGCTGCTCCTCCTCTGTTTCGGTCCCAAATCTGCCGGCAGAACTGAAGGTTACTTTGGTTTTCCATTGTTCTGGTTTTCCTGCAAAAGATCTTTTAGTGCCATTAGCCCTCGAGGGAAAGGGCCTTCCTGCCTCACGCGCTCTGTGACAGGGTACACCAGCTGCAGCAGCCTTCGCTCCAGCTGGGGAGGGCTTTCTTCTTCCAGCGGTGCCCAGCTGCCCCAGAAGAAACTCAGCTCACCTGGCACGGAACCCGACAGAGCTGGGCACACAAACAGATTTTTTGCCTCTCATGCTGTGAAGGGTGAGACGTCACCTCGGGTAGAGAGGTGCATTATCCTCTTTAATGTTGGCTTTGCAGAGATGCAAACACCTGAAGGAAGAATATATTTCATTCCAAGAGTTTTCCAATAGTAATTACGTGCTACAAAATTTCAGTGCAGGGAAACAGAGTCATCAAAGACCTGCTGACTAAGACTAAGTACACAGGTAAAAATTACGATGACCAGAGCCAACTGGCTGTTGTCACAATTTAGGTGAAGCGAGTGCCCGCTACCTTAGCAAGGTCACTGGTGGTTCCATGGGATATAGACAAGGCGACCAGGAATCTAGCCAAAGAAGGGGACCAGAAAAAATCAGTGACAAATTATAAAATGCAGTTGGAAAGCATTTGCTCTGCTCAACACCATGATGCTCAGCTTTCCACAGGTGGTTTCACCATCAGTGGTTTCCGCATCACTAGGTGGGTTTCACCATCAACGAGAAGACAAGATGTGTGGTTATATAGTCCTGAAAGTCACCAGCCAAGTGAAGGAAGAAGAGGGAAACCCTAGACATTCACCGTCACTGCTCATGCAAGAACGAGGGGTAGCAAGGCCGGGAATCGCAGTTCAAATCAACAAAAGGAGAGAGTTACTCACGAAATGGCTTCGATGCCCATGGAAGTCATTGCTGGAGGATGGTGTGGACGCGAACAGCTTACATAGGCTCAAGGGGAGGCTCAAAAGCATGCGGAGAAGTCGTCTTCTAAGGGTCACTAAATACATAAAACCACATCCCCATCAGGAAATTCTTGAATTAAAAGTAATTATACAAAGAGGGAGGAGTATCATATACGCTTGCCCTTTTTTTTCTGTCTTTCCAGCATGATTTTAGATACCTATTCAAGTTTTCAAAATCGTCTTTTAAAATAATATTAAGCAGCACTAAAAGTAGTATTTTTACACTATTGCAGAAATAAGAATTGTCAACAGTGGGGCCATGTAAGTCTTTATGGAGCAGAGCTGCAGAAAACTGCAACAGAAATTTGATAGGATAAGTCACTCCACAGTGAGTACAAACTTCCATGTGAGTTGGCAATTCAACTCCTCTACATCAGAAGTCTAACTAGGACAAGCCAGCCTCGGGCATCACAAATGGAAAGATAATTAGAGACACATTGAGGACATGCCTTAGGAATATCACCGATACAACTTCCATATCAAGTAATAGTATGGATGCAGCCTTAAAAAGAGCTGCTGGAAAGCAGCTCTCTGGAAAGGGACCTGGGAGTCCTGGTGGACAACAGCATGACCCTGAGCCAGCAATGTGCCCTTGTGGCCAAGAAGCCCAATGGCACCCTGGGGGGCATCAAGAGGAGTGTGGCCAGCAGGCGGAGGGAGGTCATCCTCCCCCTCTGCTCTGCCCTGGGGAGGCCACATCTGGAGCACTGTGTCCAGTTCTGGGCTCCCCAGTTTAAGAAGGGCAGGGAACTGCTGGAGAGGGGACAGCGAAGGGATACAAAGATGATGAGGGGGCTGAGGCATCTTTCTTATGAGGAAAGGCTGAGGGGGTTGGGTCTTTTTAGTCTGGAGAAAAGAAGACTGAGGGGGAAACTCACCAATGCTTATAAATACTTAAAGGGAGGGTGCCAGGAAGAGGGGGACAGTCTTTTTTCAGTGGTGCCTGGCGATAGGACAAGAGGGAACGGGCACAAACTTGAATATAGGAAGTTCCACCTGAACATGAGGAGGAAATTCTTTCCTTTGAGGGTGGCAGAGCACTGGCAGAGGCTGCCCAGAGAGGTGGCGGAGTCTCCGACTCTGGAGACATTCCAAACCCGCCTGGACGCCATCCTGTGCAACCTGCTCTGGGTGACCCTGCTCTGGCAGGGGGGTTGGACTAGCTGGTCTCCAGAGGTGCCTTCCAGCCCCGAGGGTTTGTGATACACAAAACAGCAGACAAGTTGTCAAAATATTACATAATGGTAATCAAAAGCTTAAACAGAATAGAACATAGCTGAAGCAACTAGCAGGTGTTATGAATACCCTATATATTTGAGACTGAGAATGGACAAGGGGGAAGAGAAGGTGACTGGTCCCTGCACTTTTCAGTGGGGAGGTTACTTCACCTGCATTCAAGTACATCCTAGGATTCACCACATTCTGGGTGGATTTTTTGGATACGTAGCCCAGACAAGTCTGGATACAAAGTCTGGAATAAAAGCACATTAGATGATTTACTTAGCTGTATTGCTTATGTCACTTGACTCATGGTCCCCTTGAACAACTGCCTTGGGCCAGGTAGTCAGCGGTTTTTGGATCAAATTTTACTCACAAAAGCTAAATTGCAACAGTTTACTGACTCATTGCAAATTGTTTTACATCTGCACACCTCAATCACCACTACTTTTAGTGCAAGAATCTACTGGAAAGAAGAACATGAAGAAAGATCATGTCTACAACTCTCTCATCTAGCTGGGCCAGCACGGCCAGGCTGGAAAGTATAATTTGGTTGGGGTGAGGGCATTGCATTTTTGGAGGTACAAAATTGTGATTATTTATGCTTTTCCATCCTCATCTTTTAGACGATAGATGTCTTCTGTAGCGAATCACATTCTTGTATCTGAGTGCAAAGATTGTATCTTTTCAGAGGTCATCTTGAGACAGCCAGAACTATTAGTCAGTGGCAGGAGTAGAAATAGGCAGATTTGGTGAAAATAGTGCACGCAGAAGCTCTTGTCCATCACAACAGGAATTAAAGGATGTCAAGCAACGAGGACAGCATGCTTACAGTGCAGACCTGATGAATATGCCTTCTGAAATTTTTGATTTAACTATGTGGTCTCTCTCTGAGCAACAGGCTTGCTGAAACACCTAAATCTTTGTAAGCGAAAGCGATATTTGATTGTACACCTAGAGACCCTCCCTTACGGAGTTATTGCTTATGCACAAGAACAGTTAGATTTGCTGTAATGGGATCAAGATGCCAGGCACAATTTATATATATATTTTTAATATATATATATTTTTTTCATATATATTACGAGAATCTAGCTGGATAAATCAGTGCAGACAACAGTGCTAGGGAAAGAACCATTCTTTCTAAAGCCTAGACAGTGATAATTTGCTCTTGTAGATTTGTACCACCTGACATCTTTGCAGCAATAGTCTGGTGCATCAAAGCAGGCACACAATTAGCTCTAAGGACATTTTTAGACTGCCCATTCATATTCAGCAAATGTGGCAGCAACAAGATTTAAGCAGCGGTACAATGAACTCCTGAGGGACTTTCCACTTGTAGAAGCTGGCAGGCCACTTTCAACTTCAACAGTTAAATAACTCCATGCTAGGAGTACTTTTGAAAACCTCCTTTAACCTTTAAGCAGAAGAAACAGACCTGCTTGGAGAGACGATGTTTGAAAGCCTGTCAAAATCCATTTGAACACGTTATCCTCGCGCAAAGTAGGAGCTTGAAAACAGCAGACGGGCTGATACTTCTAAGCCTTCCCTATGCATCTTCGCTATGTCGAGATAGGCATCTGAGGAGAAACACGTATGCCCTGAAGATGTAGTTGAAGAGCTTTTGGATGGATAATTAACTAAAATAGCCCTCACATGGAGGGTAAAAGCAGGTCACAGGCGCTTTTTCTGAACTAAGCAGCAAGTATCCGTTCATTAGCTTTCTTGGTAGGATCAAATAAAAGTGTTTGGTATCGACAGGAAAAGCAGCAGTAAAAGAGAAAAAAGGAACAGGGATCAGAAGGGCACGACACAGAGAGGTCGCAGAGTCTTTGCTATTTCACGTGAGAAGTCCTAAAAGCCACAGCAGACGTTTGGACTCGGTGTATGTTAGTTTGAAATCAGTGGATAGGCATAATCGAAGATGCTTAGTTCTGCCAGTGAAGCTTAATAAAGGTTCTCTAAATAACAGGCTTGTAAATTGCCTCTGTCCCTATGCTGAGCCAACTAGAGGCCAATGAACATAGCCAATACAGTCTTGGGTCTCAGCTAACTTAACTTTAAACCTGCTCCACCTGGTAAAGTGGCAGTGACAATTCCCTCTGCTACCTGAAAAAGTCCGTAGCACCTCTGGACAGGGTTTAAGCTTTAAATATCCCTTGTTCTGGAATTGAAAGGCACGTTACCAGATGGTTTATACGCAGCGTAAGTGGCGGTTAGAGACAGAGCAGTCATGGGTCCTGTTATTCTCAGCTTTGGTGTGGATGGATTCACACCCCATTGACTTCTACTTTGAGCATGAGGCTTGAAAACCCTGTCAACAGCAGCGACGTTTGCTAAAACCTTCCTGCCTTTGTTAGCGCCAGCTCAGAGTCATGCAATCCTGCAAGCTGGAGGTGATCAGCAACCAGCAACGGATTTAACGCCACGGCGATTACACCGTGTAGATTAGATTGGGGCCTGATGACATGGTGTTAAGAATGCCTGTGGCAACCAGCAACCTGTCTGTCTTAAGGCTGCTTGCGAGCAAGAAGAGGTTTTTCCTGTCCCACGATATTACGTGCTTTTAGATTTTACAGAATGATTAGCCACAGAACCTTTTAGAAAAGAAAAAGGTTTTTGAAGACTCCTACTGCAAGTAAAAGCCATCCAAGGGAGAAGAAAACTAGATCCAATGCCTCTGAAAATCCCATAGGAGCGGACTGCATCTCCAGGCATGATATGTTAAGAAAGGAAGAAATGAAAACATAGTGTAGAAGTAGAAATAAATTCTAGATTTGTTGTGCTGGGATGGCCAGGATACTTAGGCCTCCTCCTTCCGTAAAAGTTGGTGTGGTCCCTGTGCGAACACGAGCAGGACGGGCACGTCACAGCTCAGGTAACAGGCTGGGGGCATAGAACAGCACTGAGGGGAAGGGCTGCAAGAGAGAGGAAGGAAAATTTCCTTTGGAAGGATAATTTTTTGGTTCTCTAGTAGCAGGCATTTCAGGGAGGAATGCTTTTGCTCTTCCCTTGGTCTTGGTGGAAGGTGTTTTACTGCGCAGAGCGCAGGAATAGTACGTAAGAAATCAAACTGACCCCAGAGCTGTGCGGTTTCTGCCCGGACACATGTGCGCAGCGTGTACCTACATCTGCTGCATATGTAGTTCTTCGGCAGATCATACGGGACCTACGGGGGAAAAGCCTGTCTTAAAAAGCACAAAAAGGCGCGAGCATTTCTGTAATAAGAACAGATATGCTCACGGTATTTGACTACATGAGGGTTTTTCCAGCAGATGGCAACAGCAGACCAGTTTGTAGCGCAAGGCCAGTGTTTGTGGGCTGTAAAAAAAAGCTCTGTGCTGTTCTGCACCCAGTGCACCTTCCTCAGATCTGCTTCTCCCACTCCCCATGACGTGCCCGCTTAGTACCCCAGGGTACAGGTAACAGACAGCGCAGAAGAAATCAGTGCTGCAGGTAACTTCAGCACAAACTCTTGGTTTCTGAGCTCATCGTGTTCCAGACCTTAAAACATACCCTCCATGTTTTAAACAGCCTAAAAACACGGCTCTCCTTGAACAAGCATAATTTATCTCCTACATACCTTTTTGCAAAATGATAGCGCCAGCGGTGATTAGGCCGGGAACACAGAAAAACGCAAATCATAAAAAAATACAAAGTATTTGGCTGGTGTTATATCAAAAGGTGTCTCTTCCCTGTCGTGTGCAGAAACCAGGTTCATGGACCACACTTTTTTTAACTATGTTCTTGTCATTGCTTCTGAGCCATCTTAAACAACTGCTTTTAGGAAGTACTCGTTATTGCCTCGGAAAGGTGATTAGCCTGCTTGAAACTGTGCACTCAGCTCTTGGCCTCTGGAGGAAAGAGTTTTGCCGTGGACCCCAGGTGCTGCAGATGCCGATATCCACGGAATGATCGGGGAGACTCCATGGAATGATCAGGGAGACTCCGCCGCTGAGCTCCACCTCGCTCTGCCCAGGCCCTGGGGAAGACGTGGGAGTTATATTTAGTAATCATCACCCCTGCGCCATTGTTTTTCCGTGAAAACTATGAGAGCACTATTGTTTTTACTAAATAGCAACGTTGTTTTGTCATTTGCAAAGCGTAATATAAAGTGAGCCTTGAAGACACACAATGGAAGCTTTTCTTCAAAGCTCAAGCAATGTGTAGCTTTCCCCTTGCGCTGAAGTACAGGCAGCGCAAATGACCGCTCGGGTCCCCACAAAGCTTGGGGAGCAGTGGAGAGGCTGTGAATGGCTATGAGAGTCTACTTCCCTTGGAAATAAAAAAGTAGAAAGAATTAACTCGTAATGAATCTCCTGCAGAAATTATACAAGGGACGGGAGAGGGAGAAATGCCTGAGAGCCAAAGCCATGCTTCAGTGGGGTGTAAGCTAGTGATTTTGCAGCGTGGTGGTACACAACGTAGTTTTCACTGAAATCAGCACGTGGTGGCCGTCCCAGGGCATGTGTCATGCCAGCTATGGCTCAGGAGGAGACCTGGCTGTAAGAAATGTCAAGCCCCTGCAGGTTGTTGTCCCCAACCCTACCTCAGTTCTCAGGAAGAGGGTGATAGCGGTTGTCATTATTATCTTGTTTGCTGAATGGAAGAGCTGCTGCGATGCTCCATCCTCATCACTTGACTGATGCTCTCAGTTGTGTTACAAGTCAGCTGTGTTTTGCTTCCCTGGGTGTTTTCCACGCAGGGGACCGCAATGCTATTTTTTAAACTCTTTTCTGCTCTCCCATACTTCAAGAACTCACCTTTCAAGAAAAAAACCAGTATGTTGAAGAGCAAACTGCCTTCTAACTGCCTTAAGATCTTTTATCACTCATGGTAACTCATGACACACTCACTGCATGTGTTATCTTTATGTTAACACTGTTTACAAATGATGGGAATAAATCCAAGTCCAATGGAGAACGTTTCCTTTTGTTCATGTTTAAATGCAGGGGGAAAATTATCACCTTGGAAGGAATTTTCCTCTACCATTGGTAAATGCAAAAAAAAAAAAAAAAAAAAAAACCAAACCAAAAACCCCAAACAAAAAAACCAACCCAACATACGAATGCCTGCCACACCACAGCACACAAAGCTACTGCTTTTAATTAGTTAGGCTGAGGGCTTTTCAGTCGTTCTTTTGCTCTTCTAATGAGGAGGACTGTGAGGTGTCTTTGAACTAGCTACAGACTTGAAAGATTTTGTAAGCAAAGATTCTTTATACCATTTCTGGTAAGAGCTTGTCCTGACAGATGCCTTCTTCCTCCTGAGGTTTAGACCACAGTTTGATCTTTTCTTTTTTCTTTTTTTTTTTTTTTTTAAACCTCTGAAGCATTTCATAACATGATGGGCAAAGGCCCAGCAGTAATTAGTCCGATGGAGCGTTGGACGTGTAGACAGAAGAAATGGTTGGGAAGCATTGCTGTTCTCAAAGCTGACACTGACGGGTCCTTCGGTCTCGTTGCTCTCACGTATTTGAGAGGTCGTGTCCGGCCGTCCTGGTGCACACAGACTACAACCCCCTGGCACAAACCAGCTCCTCCCTACCGCTGCTCCGGTGTCGTGCCTCCAGAAGCAGGGAGGGAAGGAGAGGAGCACAGGGTAACACGATGGCAGTGTACAAACAGCCACTCACGTGTGCTGAAGAGGAAGTCTGTTTTCCAAAAGTTTCCATCGTGATGCACAGAACACTGAATACTTCCAAATCTGGCTGTGATAACCTGGCATGGTGCCCCGGATCATGTCTTACATAAAGAGTTATTCGTCTCCCGTACAGTGCTCTTTATCCTACTTTCACAGTTAATCACCAAAGCTACCTTAAATCATCACAGACAGGCCTCTGTATGACTCTGCTTGCTCTTGCTTAGCTCGGGGACCCTTCCAATTCCTCCAGCTTCAGAAACTACCCGATGCCTCCCTACTTCCAGCCCTCTTCACATCGCCTGGATTACCTGCCAGGTTTTCTAATGCACGTGGCGTGGTGGCCAGGGACTTCCAAGAGCACATCGTATGTTTAAAAAATGCAATTACGTGCCTGAGAAAAACGCCGAGTGATGTTGTAGCTCTGAAGGTGCAAGATCATTAGGTTTGAAAGCCTTCTGATTACATTGAGCACGTGCTCATTTTACTCCAAGCAATTTACCTGGCTGTTAAGCTGTAGAGGACCATTTCCACGGGATGGTTCCGTCTCCATCCGTGCTGTGAGAAGGTGTTCATCTGGCCCTGGGACCGCTGCCCGGGTCAACAGAGGCTTGTGCACATCCACCCATGGTCACAGGCAGCCTCTGATGCCGTACCAGCCTGCAAGAGATTTGAGGGAGCCGTTTAGACTGTGTTAGCGTTGCCGTTGAAGCACGCACTCGAATCCCAAATTTTGTCTGAGCAGTTCTACCCAAATTTTCTGCTAACTCCTATACAGTCCAGCTTCTGTTTCCCAAAGAAGGTGGCTGCAGGCGTGTGTCCAGCCACAGAGACCCAAGGGAGGGACTCCGGGGGAGCCCTCTGCGCTGACCTGAGGGGCCCAAAGAGTCTCATCTGGAATTTAAGGGTCGCTGTGCCCAGGAGACCAGTCAGGGCCAGGATTCAAGCCAACCGTGCCATGTAACATCCCCTCAGAAGAGGGACGCTTTGAATCCCTTCAGTTACCTATTTCCCTGAGGTTTGTCGTGAAGAAACCGAGTCAGAGTCCGCCCCGCTCTGCTTAAAGCTTGATGGAGTAGGTTCAGATGGTTGGTCGCTGCAAGCTCTCCCTGGTGCAGGCTAGCACTTTGCCAGGAAGCTTTACAAGACAAAACATATATCCCCAAAGTGATTTTAAGTCATTCTGAACTCTAGAGAAGTTCAATTGCAGAAGTCAAAGGAAAATTAAAATACACAGACGGAGGCACAGCCGCAACAGACGGGAAAGGTGGACGCTAATATTAAAGTGCCTATAAACCTCAACCATTTCTCAGCAACGTTATACTTCTAATAGGAGAGGGAAATAAAGAAGCACACAGCCGCTTAGCCCAAATGAAGCTATACAGCGTAATTAAACTTGCCTTTAACAACATAGATAGCCAGCACAAAAATATCAGTGTCCCTCTTTTCTGAACGTCTATCTGACGTGCTTCAAAAAGAAAAAAAGGCAAAAAAAAAAAAAAAAAGCAAAATAATGCTGTTATTCCTCCTCTTTAACCTTTTCGGAGATGACGTTTTGGCTGTAATATTGGCATTTTTGTGACTATTATCTCATTGAAGACTCGCCTCCACTATAATAAAAAATCGCCGCTTTAAAGCACCGAATTCTCTTTCCTGCGGCCAGTATTTTACTGCTATATATTGGGGCACACTGGGCAGCTTATTTTCATTCAGAAAAATGAAATGAGCTTTAGTAGTACAAGAGCCCTCTCCCGCAGCAGAGCTGCAGCTGCCGTAACGCTAGCACTAGTGTAATTAGAGAGGTCAGGAATCAGGTAACACTACCAACATAACTGTTTTTGTTAGTGCTAGATAAAGCAAAGTACATGCCTTTAAAAAGTTAAAGCTGCTGAGGTTAATGCATTGGGGCTTTGGGTGGTTTTTTTTATGTGCTGTGCTCATGCACCCTGTGCCAGGTACTGCATGAACGCAGCAAACCCTCATTTTCCCCTGGAATTCATCAATATTCAGTTCTGGGCAGCTTTAAGCACCCAGCTGAGGTGGGACACAGTACATGGCAGTACAATTTGTTGGACTAAACTGGTCTGCTGGAGCACAATATTTTGAAAGATTTTAAATGTTTGGGGAAAGAATTGGCAAACTCTGCAATCCGTTTCACTCTTCCCGTCATGAGGTAACCTATCAAACACTGGCTTCTCAAACAAAATTTGGCAGATTGGAAGTTTGCCACGTTATGTCTCCCAATCTGCTTCCTTAGCCTTTCTCTTCCTCAAATGTTGAAGCTGTAGCGCGTTTTCCCTGCTATTCTGAGCAAACAGAACGCTTTGCCAATACGCTCCTTACTTTTGGTTATTTTTAAACCCCTGCAAAAGCTGACACTTTCTTCTGTAGCCAATGCCTATTGTTTATGGAAGCGGCTCCAACTAACTTTCTATAAGGAAAAAATAAAATCAAAATTAATCTACTGCCTCGAAAGCGCTGCAAGTATTTGCATTGTTCCCCTGCATTGTTTTGCTTACAAAAAGGAATTCTTTGGAACCGCAGAGGCATCGCCTCTGCCTCGCTCCCTCTTTTTTCACCGCCCCACCCCCCCGCTCTCAAATACTGGCTTTCAAGCAGTGACCTTTCTTTGGTGGAGGCCAGCTCGTTATTTTGGGTTGGATTTCCCTGCCGATTGTTCTGTGTTTCCTCCCGCCGCTGCCCTGCGGCGAGGCCGCTGCCGGCGGGGTGACCACGCCGCACTCGTACCCAACCGAGCTCGGAGCCCGCGCGCCCTCGGGTGGCTGCACATGGCCGTGGGACAAGGCTGGCAGCCTTTCCCATCTCCACACCGATGGCCAAAAAACCATCGGTTGTTCATAATAGCCACAAATTATAAAAATCTGTCCAAAGCAGTCATTAGCCACCTTGCCCACGTAGTCTATAACCACCATTCAGATGCCAAGAAATGCAAGAGCAGCTTTCCAGGACTGCCCTCAAAGAGCTTCATCCATGAGCATCATGGTAAGACCCCCATAAAAGCCTGATCTTGTGTGCCTGAACAGCGGATACACTTCTCTGCACGTTAGACCATGGGAATAAATACTTGTCAGCAGATGCACGCTCTCTTTATCTTAACGAGAATAAGAAAATCTTAATTTTTTCCTTAATATTACAGACCTTTGAGAACAACGTGCTGAATCCATCCGTTTTCCCATCACACCTTTGCAGGACCTGAACTAATTTGCATCACTAAGAAACAGGGAACCTGCGTGCAAAAAGCAAAAGCGTGAGACGTGTGTTGGCTGCAGCGCAAGATGTGAAATGGCTCAAAATTTTGAACACAATCTTTAAACAAATATTTTGACTACTCTAAACAGGCAGGAGGCAAAGTCCAGCCAACTTCATGTTTTTAAGAAAGCAAAGGTAAGTTATAAAATGCAGATCTACTGTGCTGAAGGAGCTCATCGTGAGTTCTACGTGCTGCCACGGAGCCTGGCAACAAACGCCATGAAAAAAATGAACTGGTACATCCCAAATACACTCTGCTGCAGAACGTGTACATCTTGATTCCTTGAGGACTGCTGCAGGGCTAGGAATCTGGAGCGCAGAGGCTTTATTTTAGAAACAACATGTTCTGGTGTATTGGTAAGAAAATATTCTCAGAAATTCCAGTTCACCAGGAATTTGAAAGCTACTCATTCTGGTCTGACTCAGGATGTAGCCCAACTGTGAAAATACAAGGCTTCTTGGTTTCTTGTGAACTTGAAACCCTGCTTTTCAGCCAAAGACTGTCAAGGCCCTGCTCTCAACTTGCATGTATGAGGCGCAGAGATAATTAACGGAGTCTTCTAAAGACTCATTTAATTTTGAAGTTGTTTGTATTTCAGAGTTCAAACTGGGACAAAGTGCATTCTTTCGCCCAAAATATTTCTAAAATCTTTCACTTCTGTTTCTTTCCCAGTAATGGTTTCCATCTGAAAACATCTTCCAGTCTTACTACTGACTGCAAGAAAAATCCTAATGCCCAAATTTTAAAAAAAATGCTTACCTATTTTTTTCCATCTGTTTTGTAATTTTGCAAGCTTCAGAAAACTGACAGAGCAGGTAAAGCAGAAACAAAGGTGACTCTAATATAACCTTTTAATTGCCTTGTGTTTACTTCATGGGAAGGTGTGTAGGATGCTGAGAACCTGTGCTAGTCAAACTCTGAACGCACTTCACCAACAGTATAAGGAAAGCTTTTAACAATTACAAAGTGGGGGGAAAATAAAAGAGAGAACCTCCCCCCCGAATCCTCCAACCTTGGCAAACATCTACTGTGTTCAGAAACAGAGTGCGAGACAGAAGGAAGGTGACAAAAAGGAGAAGAAACAACATCTGAAATTTCACCATGTTTTCTAAAAATCGAAACAAGACGAAAATTTTAATTTGAGGGAAATATTTTGCAGCACTAAATACTTTTTACACAAAAAGACTCCGTTTTGCAAGATAAATGTTTAAGACACAAATGTTGGCCATCTGTAACTGCAGCAGTGAGCGAGGCAGCAAGATGGAAAAGGTGTCGTGGCAAATTGCCTTTCCTCCATCTCTTAAGTGCCGCATTTAAATGAGCTGGCCCGTGTCCCAGAAGCAGCAATGCCATATTTGTGTTGTGAAAAACGCAAGGTGCTCAGCCTGAGAAAAGCAGCTTCCCGGCAGCGGAGCCGTTCTGCGTCCTGTGTCCGTTCAAGCTGTTCCACAGCTACCTCGGTAACACGCTTGTCGTTGCCTTTAGAGTGAAAGTTTTCCTCATCTCTCTTTCTGCTTACAGACAAACCGCTTTTTGCTCCTTGCAAGTAATTTGCTGGGAATACGCTACCTAGAAGTAAAAAAGGAAAGAAATATTTATAAGTGGCTCTCGTGCAATTGCGTATGTGCTATTTGTGTGCGTCTGAGCGCAGGCAAGTATAAACGCATGCACGTGTCTTATACCTATAGAATGTTTGTACATATTCAGTGGCTCGTTTTCAGTCCACCTATATACTCAGATGGTCATTATATGAGAAATGTGGTTCTTATTTTAAAACCCTAAGAAATCTCTGCAAACATAAAAGCACCTGCCTGACTTCAGAGACGGAGATGAGACATCTTCCCTGAACTCGTTTTATCTAGAAGTGTGTATACTCAGGATGTAGGTAACACTGCTCGTGTGAGACACTGTTATCCGCAAGTACTCCAAAGTTTACTCTGAGATATCTGAAAAGCGTTAACTTCTTTCTTCAACCCCTCTTTTAACCAGTTCTTACATCTTCTCACCCTTTCATCGATCCCTCTCCCCCAGCATACTCCTATCCGTCTCACTAACGAGAGGCAGATCGATTTCTGTCATTTCACCTCCAGTTGCCTTATCGATGCAGTGACTGTCTACTGGGAGGACGGTTCCCATTTGGTGGGGGTGGCAGAGAAGCTCAGTTAGAGGACAGAGGTGTATGCTGGAGTACTTGATGCTCAATGGCAGTCTAAGTTGCAAGAAAGTTGGGGATATGCTGGTCGATTATCTTTCACCTTCATTTTGAGCATTTTTTGAGCACTAAACTATAAACCAGTCAGAGCTTCGTGGCAACAGTAAGCCTGGTCTCTGTTTTCAGATGAATGACTGTCTTTTCAAAATCAAAGGTTATCTGCTAAATGATTACATACCTGTAGACACAACAGAAGATGAGCACCTTCCATACATACCTTCCCACCAGTGTTGTTCTTACACCAGTCACCTACGCTGGTCCCCTCTGAGATGTGAACTGTGAGAAACGCAGCTCTTGAATTATAGGAAAAGTTAAGAAAGTGCTTTGGAGGGTACATCTTCCCAGCAGTTCAAAGACTGTTCAAACAGTTTTACAGTTTTAACACTGTTTAATCCCTTCTCCACTCCCCCCCACGCCTTTTTTTTTTTTTTAAAAAAAAAAAATTCAGTCTTTGGTGTCTTTTTCTCTTTTCCCAGGACTACACGTTAAAGGAAGTTCAACGAATCATCAGGCTGTCTCCCGTTTTCCATGTTAGTCCAGCCTGACTTGAAGAGATGATATATTTGACAGATTTTAGCTTGGCTGTATCACTCTGCATTTCTGTCTTTTTTTTTTTTCCCCTGTGCACTTAGGATTTGTGATGGGTAAATCTCAAAAGATTAGAAGCTTGGCTTGGGTAAGCAAGTGTATGTTTGAAGTTTACTTTTCAATTTTAAGAGATGAGGGTCACTGCAGCAAGCATATGAATTATATGCCTTGAATTCGTGGGATCTGAATGACCACAGAGCTTGGCATACTTCAGGAAGAGGAACGGCTAATAACTGTATTTCCCAGGAGCAACCAACAGAGTTACAGTGCCCAATAATTAAACAGGCCAAGGGGACTCATTGATTTTCAGGAGCATCAGGAGAAATGAGAGCTGCAGGGGTCAGTGGGTTGTTCTGCTTTGGAGCAGGACTTAAATGCTGTATCCCACGTAAAGCTTAAAGGCTTTACCCTTTGGATTCCCTGCCCAGGTGTGGGGTAGGGGGTAGAAGACCATGAATAATATACGGATGGTGTCCTTACAGAACAGAAAATGTGTGAACTCCCTGCATGGACCCGTAACTGGAAGGCTTGTACATTGTCCTCTGGGCTGCAGAGTGCACTCTTGGCTCACCCTCCCTACGAGACAGCGTTGTTATTAGTGCGGAAACCTTCACTGCGATTCTTCACTGACGTTTGGCACCGCTTTAAGATCAACTTTCCATAGAGATAGATCAACCCCAGAATTGGCCTTGACTGTATTTTCTCACCGAGAAAGCAGACAGGAGATGAAAATCAAAGTTTAATCCCACTGCGTGCTTTACCAAAGCAAAATACAATGCCTATCTGGGATGTAGCATCTCTTTTTTTATATATGCTTGCATATAATTGTGACAAGTATGTTCTTGCTCTGTTTGCAGATATAATAGCATCACAGAAGATAGTTCTGGTGAACAAAATAAATATATCTACTTTTGTTGTAATGTTTTACATTAGCTAAAAAAAAAAAAAAAATGGCTACAGACAACACGAAGGCCTGGCTAAAACTAGGGTGGTTTTGATGAAATTTTGCTTTATCGGTGCCCTGGTTTGAGTGACACAGGACTAATTTCTTTTCTAATGCTTGGGAAAACTGTACTTTTAGAAGACTGTAGTGTCTGAATTTGTGAAAATATTTATTTTATAGCCAGCTATGGTGTGTGGGTTTCAATGTCTCAGTGTTTTTGGGCTTGCCAGGTATGGGCATGAGGAGGAGCAAGACCCAGGCACTTGACCCCCGCTGGCCAACAGGATTATTTCAGACCATGAACATCGTATTAAATATAAATTAGAAAGTTTCCTCAGGAGTTTCTCCTATTCTGCAATGGCTGTGAACCTGAAAACTTCTTGCCCCAGTGCTGGAGCCCTGAGCCCTTCCTTTCCCCCCGAAGCCGTAGCTCTCGGCAGTGTCCGACATTTGCTGTCCCCTGCTGGGAGTGCACAGCTTCCTACAGATAGAATGGGTTGAGTACAATCCATGTATATTTTATGTTGGTATCGCAATTAATACCGGTTCTTTAGTATTATTGTTAATTATTTAATCTTATCATATTAAATCTATTTATATTTCAACCCTCATGTTTCCTTATTTTTCCCGGATCCCTCTTCCTGGGTGGGGAGGGTTCATCGGGTGGCAGAATAATTGTATAAAGGACAATGAATTCTTGTGGGTTTCTCAAACCATAACAGTCAGAAAAATTCTCATCAGGAGGCTCATGGGGGTCCCTGCAGGTTATAAGCAGGAGGCAAACAGTTCCCAAGTTCACCTGCAGGAGTCCAGGACATCAGCACTTTGAGGCAGGAGTTGGGCAGACATTACTGACGTTGGCCATGGATATCTAAAGTGGCAACCTGGACGCTGCAGTTTTTGCATGGAAAGACAATAATTTCTCTATTGTAGGCAAAATGGGTGCTGAGTTCTTTGGAAGGTCTGGCCTATAAAAGTGGTACAATAAAAAGAAAAAAACCACGTCGTTTCCTTAAATGGGTGTTATGAGACTTGGGGAATGAGTGTTTGTGGAGCACTCAGACCCTGGTATGGAAAGGTGCTGCAAAAGTTCAAAGTATTATTGTTACGGCATACTTACTCAGCAAGGCAGGGAAATATCAAAGGCTTTCTTCTCCCAGCTGGCTGGGTCTTATCTCGAGGAACTGGTGGTGGGTGGTGATTGCTCTCCGGGACTGGTGATGACAGAGGAGCGAAGGCACCAGCCTCGCCTGCAGAGCTGCTCCGGGCACCCTCCTGGGTGCCGTTTGGTGCACACACCCCCTGTTCCCAGAGAAAAACCCGAAATGAAAGCAGAGAGCTCTGACACCTGGCTAATGGACGCACTCGGGCAAGGGCTTTCACTTGCCACTGGTACATTGGGAAATAATTGATACAAACTGCCTCAGACACTCCAGGCTGCTGGTCCTCCTTCCCACGGGCTATTTTTAGGCCCAATTAGGCAGACAAAATGACACCAGAATTAATTTTTGTACGCTCGAATGTTTGAGCTTGCCTTTTTTTCTTTTTTTTTTTTTTTTTTTTAATGCTTCTCTCTAGATGTATGGTAAACGTCTGAATTGCAAAAAGCAGATAAAGGGATTTCTCCCCCCCTAATAAGAGATGTTCAAGCGCTGAAAGGCTTACTCACTGCAGAACCACTTAGGGCCGATTGCAGGGGAATTTGCTCTCGCCACCTTAAACCCAAAGCAAATAAAAGAATACGAAATAACACATATTCTTGGCATCAGGCGGCACGAGAGCTCCCTTGGGTCTGCTGCAATGCGAAGGCTAGCAACCCACCCATCAGAAGAAGATAAAATACAATTAGCTAATTCATTATATAAATATTTTGGGTGGAGAGATATGAATCGACTTATCTCTGTTATTGTTATCATCGTTATTAGCTGCTGTTTGCTAAGACGGAGTTTTTCAAAGCCTTCTTTCACATTAAGAAGTCCCCAATCCCCGTGCTAAATCCCACCCTAAATTTGGCGCTGATTGCTTCTGCAAGCTACCAGGGAACAAAAGCAGGGAGAGGAGTACAACTGGTGAGATAGTATTATTCGCTGCTGTTGTTTCCAGAATTTATGGACAAGCCATTCCCATGCTGTTTGAACATAATTCGTTCGGAGCACAGGGAGCTCCATAAATGCTCTCCAGTAAAGCCCCTACCTGCGTAACGCTTTCTAAGAGAAATAGCTGTTGTGACTGCAAGGGAAAAACGTAAAACCTGACTGCTGGTCTCCGTGGTACTCGCACTTCCACAAACTCCTCCAAGATCCTAAAGCTCCCCAGTCCTCTGGAATAGGCAAGTCATGAACCGAACCCTCTGCAGGCTTGCAGGCTCAGAGGCCGGCGATCAGAAGGGTGAAACGTTGGCTGTGTCAAAGCCAACGGGAGTTTTGCCACTGACTTCAATGGGGGCAGCGTTTCGCCTTTGTAGTATAAGCCGATGAAAAGCTCTGCCTCATAATCACATTCCTGTGGCTTAACATGTAAGTGCACGTCGGCTGTGCGGTGGTGACTGCTCATGTGCCTATTTCTCAGCCTGCAGGACATGCCAGCAATGCCACTTCCCTTACCCCGTAAGGGAAGAGAGCTAAAGAAGTTGATTTTTTAAAAAAATTCATTTTATTTTTTTGCATTTGCCATGCAGAGGGCTTGGAGGATCAGCTGCCGCAGCCTGTCTGATGCACGGTAGCTTGATGGAGACTGAGCCCTCGGTAACCTCAACCTGATACTTGGTGGAAGATGGTAAGGAAATGGCACGTGTTTATGGGACCGATGGTCCCAGACTGGGCTGAAATGGGGTCCTGAGCCACAGGGGGAGCCCTGGGGAGGCTAAGTAGGAACATTACAGCCTGGTAGTACTTTCAGGGTACCGACGCAGACCTTGCAACCCCAGGGAAACAAGTGTTTCATTTTCTGATGTAAAGACATCACTAGTGCACAGCATTTCAAGTGGAAGTGAGCCACGAGCTCTACTTATTCTGATACCTTATGTCTCAGGCCCAACATTTCACTGGATAACCTCATAGTAAATACGATAATTTGAGCCAGACTGCAGTGTACCTTCACATAAACCGAGCCTAAAAAGTATCTGATACTTAGGAAAAAAAAAATCTCTAACAAGTCAGAAGGAATCAATTTTTTTTCTGCATTATACCACCTTCTGTGGTGCCATACATACCGCTTCTCCCTTAACTTCTTTCGAAGGCAGTACATGCATAACCTTTGAGTTTTCTCTCTCCTGTATCTCCTAAACACATCTCAGCACTAGAATGGCTGGTGACAGGGAAATAATTAGGGCTTCCTGATAATGAACTACAAGTCTGAGGCATAAAAACTTTAAAATACCACCGGATGCTCAATATTAACTGCACTGAGGTACATTTATTTTAGACAATCCATGCTGCAACCTTACCTCAAAATACTGAATATCTACTTACACGAACACAAGTGAGTAGGTCCTGACCTATTGAAAAAGTCCTTTAAAGTCCGATTTTTACCTCTAAAGACTTCATAAGTACTTGTCCTATTTCCTCTTCTAAAAGCGTTCATACTGTTGTGAATGTCTGCCTCATCATCTTCTTCCTTGGCCAACATCTAAGCACTGTATCAGCCTTTAAATCTCTGCCTGTATCAAACTCTACTTTGCAGTAAAGCTTACCGTGCCATCTCTGTGTTCAATCCCAGCTGATGGTGCAGAGACTCAGTGACACGAACATCTTTTGTCTGAAAAAAAAAAAAAAAAGACAACACAGTATTTATTAATAATATGTTTTCAAAGACTTGCAGGAAGCACTGGCAGCTGGGCTTCAGCGAGGACTCTACCAAGATGACGAACCATCAGGGAAATTCTGATCTTCAAAGGCAGCAAAAGGGATACTCATAGGCACAACGCCGAGGCAGGTTTGCCTTCTGCCCTTCTCTTCTCTAACAGAGATAACAGATTCTTCAAAAACCCCAGTTTGCGGCTCCGTAGCGGAACATCGCTGCAAGGTCATTGCTTGAACACTCAGGCCTCCAGGAAGGTGGCTGAGATGGAGCGTAAGGGTCGCTTAGCTGCACGTAGCCTTGGGTTTTGCTGTCAATCCCAATTCAGCACTAAAAGCTGAATCTCATGGAGAAAAGTCACTTCCTCTCCATAGCATTTCAAGAAACCTTTGTAAAAAGGGACAGAGGGGAATGGAAAAAAAGAAAAAATTACTGTAAACATTTGAAACGTTCAAAAGTAGTAGTTTATTTTTAATAGTGTTGTGTTGCCACTATATATTTACGCATACAAGCTTTCTTAACTTTTCAAGTAGAAATTACTCCACAGGAGCAAACGCTTTGCTTCAGTCTTTTTGTAATGCCCACAAACATACCAGAGATGAAAGGTACCTGGATGAATTTGGGTAAAAATAGATGGGATTTTGAAAAGCAGTAAGAAATGCCTGGGAAAAGTGACCTACATATGGTCTTAATCATGCCAATGGATAACCCCCACATTACCCTTTAAAAGGTCATCTGATAAACATCAACACTGGGCTTTTCTCACAAACCCAACACCTAAAATGGCTTCAGGCTACTGTAATGCGGCATGAGAAGTTAAATTAGAAGCATATATTTGGTAATAGCGCCTCTGAGAGGGAGTCTTCAAAAGCCTGTGCCCCCATTAAAGGATTAGAAGACCAGCACACATATCAGCAACTATACTGCAACCAAAAAGAAACAGAACAGGAGAGAGAAGTCAGCATTTTGTTCTGATTAGCTGCTTTGATTGATGTAAATTTCTTAATTACTTTTTTTTGGGCGTGTGTGTGTACAGTGCTGCAAGCCTACCATTGGGGAATACTATAAAGAATATGACTATGAAGTAGCACTTCCAAGCTTTCCCCTATTTCTTGTGGGTCCAGTGGTGATCTTTCCAGAATACACGTTGATGAGGCACACCAAATAAAGCAGTGTCCAAGGAGCTGATAGTCCTGGGTCCAGTTGTTTTCGGGAGTACCCAGAATAAAAGTTACAGACTTGGAGATAAAACCATTCAAGAGTAAGAACAGGGTCATGAAATATTTCTGGAAATGGGATAATTCTGCATGAAATGATGGAAGAGATATTAACAAAAAAAGCAAGGCTAATTAGAGTCAGTACATTCAAAAGCACATTTTTATTTGAGCATCTTCCCTTGTGGAAGCAAATCCATCCAATTTTCCTGAGTGCTAATATTGTGAGGTTATCTGCCCCAAGGGCAGGCAAGAAATAGGTCTGATTGTCCAAGAAATAAGGATAAAGGCAAAGGGCACATCCTAAGGATTGAAGACTGGCTGAGAAATTGGAGGGCTTGAGGTGAAAGAAATTCTCTGAATCAAGGTCATTCGCGAGGCTAGGATATTTATAAACTGGGGAGGAAAGCCCTAACCCAGTGGTTTTATACTTTGAGGTTTGGTTGGTTTTTTTTTTTTTCCTTGCTCCTGATTCAAAGCAGGACAAGTTCAGTGAGTCTCTCCATCAAATAAATAGAGGTCTAAATTATGCTAGCAATTGCAGGTTTTAAGAAAGGCTAGATGGAAAAGGGAATTTGCTCCCATTTTGATAGCCTCTTGCGGCTAGTCAGAAAATCCTCTGCATAACAGGTTTTCATGGAATTTCCCATTTCTTTCACCCCCACCTCATCTTTTCAGCTGACACATCAGCAAACACGATTTCCTCCGTGCTGGCTCTACAACTCTTGCCCAAGAGCAGAAGATCAGGCTGTGCTCCCTGTCCTTCAGATTTCATTCCCACCAGAGAGGATTTGGGGGTTGGGGGGTACAGGCTTAATTTCAGAGCCTGTTCAAGGCAAGCAGGACTTGACAAAAGAGGCTTTGCTCTTTCACAGACACACTGGCTCTGAACTCCTGGATTATCTGTCTCTAAAGTCCTACGTAATCCTCATGGGTTTTCTCCCCTGGACTCATGAGAGGGGTAGCGCAGTTCAATTAATATTTTTTTTTCTTTTTTTCCTAATTTCCTAATTTTCTTTCAGCCCCCACTGAAGAAGAAACATTTCTGAATGCTTTTCTCCAACGTGTCTCTGTATTTAACAGGTTCTGTCCCCACGGACTCCTATCTTAAGAGCAGGCAAGCAGAAGCAGGCTGCTGGAGCAGGAATCCAGAAGCCGGAGCTGTCAAACCGAGTCTTATTAGATACCAAAGGGGCTAATAAAAGAAGGGGTGTTTGTTGTATTTCTGGCAGGGATGGTTGCTGAAAAGCCCAGAGAGAAGGATCCCGAGACACCTCAGCTCCTCAGTTCCAATGGATGTACTTCTAGTTGATCAATCTCTGTATCTTTGCGGGTGAACTAACTTCCCACTTCAGGCTTTTGACAGCTGGACAAAGCAGGGTTTGAGCCGTGCCTTGCTTTAAGTAAGTGTGGAGAGATGTTTTCAGTCTGACCTTGCCAAATCAGTCCCTGGCTTGGGGCGTCTGCCGAGATCCAGGAAAGATTTTCCCACTGAACTGCAAGTGGGAAAAACTAATTCTATCCACAGCGATTTGATGGAGTATTGAAGTGACAAGCGTTTCGGGAGATATGATTCTATCTCATGATCTGCAGGGCCTCCAGCCTCGTAAAGCAGAAGAATATACTTACACATGTTGATTTGGTGGTGGTGAAGGTAGTTAAAAGCCGATTATAAAGTGTAATTTTCAGAGACAGAAGGAATATTTTTAACCACACTGTGGCTGTGTTCAAGATTAACCTTCTATATTAAAGAGACAAGATTTGGCATGAGCAAATGTGGGCCTTGTTTGGCTTTTTGTTCTTAAGTTCACATATTTTGTTAAGTTACATCAGATAATGAGATATAAAAGCGTACGTAGGGATATAACAGGGAGGAGCAGCAGAATAGCATAGCAGCAATTAACAGAATACAAATGCATAATCACAGATAGCAAAAGCAAATCTTCCACATTTAAACACTTTCATGTATTTTTTCCCCACTCTACTTGTTTACTCTTGTTCTTAAAACAATTAAAAAGCAATTCAAATCAATAGCAAAACTGGCATTCAAGAGTTTACCCTGGATCTCCATGCTGTATAGCAATAGTTCCCCTTCCTCGCTTGCTGCCCTGCTCTCCATTTCTTCAGAGTCATTGCTGTGCTAAATGATTATAATGTCAATAGGCTTTTTAAGATCACTTTTGAGACTTAGGGCTGTTTTATTGCATACAATACTTTGTGTATTTTTTGCTGTTGTTATCAGTGTTGTCCTGAGAAAATATTTTGCATGACTATGTCACATGTTGGTGGTAAATACACTGGCTGGTGCTTCTTAGAGACAATACTGAGCTTTTTAACATGTTGCAAAGGATTTATCTTCTGCTGTTAAATATCAACTCTTTCATAATCTCTCCATAATAATAATAATAATAATAGAGATACTCAGGCATACCAAGTTCTGCCAGAGCTGGAGAGATACCGTGTAGAGCACCGACTTCATCATACTCATGTCCTCCTCTCTGTTTTGGATTGCGTTGCCCTGGGGTCGATGCCCAGGTAACGCTGCTTAATGCCGTGTGTGATTGCTCCTATTCTGGTCAATGCAATAAAGACTGAAAAAGGGACTTAATGAGCTGAAAATTCAGAGTCCAGAGGAGGGCCACAAGGTTGATAAAAGGGCTGGAGGGCCTCTCCTACGCGACCAGGCTGAGAGAGCCGGGGTTGTTCAGCCTGGAGAAGAGAAGGCTCCAGGGAGACCTTATAGCGGCCGGCCAGTATCTGAAAGGACCTACAGGAAAGATGGGGAGGGACTTTTTACAAGGGCATTACGAGGAATAATGGCTTCAAACTAGAAGAGGCGAGATTTAGATTAGATCTCAGGAAGAAATTCTTTACTGTGAGGGTGGTGAGGCACTGGAACAGGTTGTTCCAGGGAAGTTTTGGAGGCCCCATCCCTAGAAGTGTCCAAGGCCAGGCTGGATGAGGCTTTGAGCAACCAGATCTAGTGGGAGGCGTCCCTGCCCATGGCAGGGGGTTGGAACTAGGTGATCTTTAAAGACCCTTCCAACCTAAACCATTCTATGATGCCACAAAAAGCATAAGCTAGGAAAATTATGTCATAAGCTCAGGCATCTCACAGGCCTGAACCCATGGCCTTTCTCCACAGGAGTAGAAAAGGTATGGATAACGGCAAAACATGCTTAAAGGCTTGCTCTTGAGTCTTCTTTTCACCTGGCAATAGCCAACATTTGGGACTAAAATGGGACAAGTATCAGCCAGGAGCACGCAGTGGGCAAGCAGCCACGTATCTTACCTTATCCTTGTACTGCTCTGTACCAGTCTGGCTCCACACTTCCGTATTTCCTGGCAATGTTCAATCAGGCACGATTGCAAAGACTAGCCTGGAATGAGTAAGGGAAAAATGAGTTGTCAAGTGCGGCATTTAGAGGACTTAGCAAAGCACCTAAGTAAGTTACGGTATCGATATCCTGACAGGCTGCTCAGCCAAGAGGTTGGAATTAGAAAAAGAAAAGTCTATTGATCAAATAAATGCATTTCTAAGTCTGAAAGTGTTTTTAATAGATTAATAGTCCCTTACACTGAATCCAAGTTTGCTCCCCTAGGCAAATCCTCAACTTACACATACGCCAAAATTTCTCCACCTAAGCGAGTCAAGCCTTTTCTGCTTTACGTGGGGGGAAGCTGTCACCCCCTGATTTCAACAACCACACTGTGTGTCAAAGGCCGGGAATCCTGGATTATCTCACAAGAAGTCAGTTCCCAAACTCCCTACTGGCACGTTAAACAACAACATGTTCAAACAAAACAGCGCAAGAGAAAAAGCAAAACTAACTCCTGTTGGTTGAGCACACCCTTAAATGCGTTTCTACCAGCTTCTGTGAGCAGCCTTTTCCAACCCAAGCCTTCTTTGGCTCCCTCAGAACTGGATATTTCATGCTGATAAAAGAAACCTGCTGCCACAAACAGCGTTTATTAGCCAGATTTCTGTTAAGCTATCACAAAACAGCAGCCCTTACTGGGACTTCCCACGACAGCAGATAATCAAGAGTAGTATTCAGTAGTTGGAAAGGTGGGCTCAGAAGATGCGGTTCTATGCCGAGGTTTGCCACTGACCTCCTGCACAGCATTGGGCAAGTCATTTCATGCCTCCCTTTCTACAGCTGTATAATGGAGATGATGATACGGAATTCCTTTGTACAGTTCTTTGAGACCTATTGTGAGAAAAACGCTATAAACCTGCAAAATATTTAATGAGTAACTGACTGCAGTGACGATAATACATAAAACCTGTCGCAAAAAGCCATTTAAAAAGCTCAGTGCATTTTGGGTTATGAAACACCAGCGAAACGGAAGCTCAATTCTTACAATTTTCTCTCTCATCTAATGAAATTTCTAAGATGACTTTCTGAATTCAGGACAACTGTAAATGGGATTCCTAATTGCGTCTCACTCATCCCTAGCTGGAGAGATTAATCACGAAAGCCAGTGCTTTTTCTGGTCCCTGACTTATTCCCTCTATCTGTTCAGAGGTTAATAGGATGTAATAGTGGGAATAACTCAGCAATATCAGTTCCTAATTGGACAAGAAAAAAAATTAGTCCTTCGCTCTTTCTAAGCTTGATTCTTTTGTTCACGCGCTACTTCCAAATACAGAGCAGGTTGATCCCAAATTCACTGTGCTGTATTTATTCCTCCTGGAACCACTTTTCCTGCCTGAGGATTTAAGATTTGGGAGTGGGTCTGTCCAGTGCACCATTGGATGGAGTTGCTCAACTGGGTGAGAAGGTGACTTGTGCAAGGGGATCCTCCACAGCCTTGAGTTACTCCAATAAACACGTAAACCTCGACTGTTCTCCATCACAGATTTATATATAATTTGGCTATACGGAGGGTGGTTTTCAGCATGCTTTTACATGTGGTTTGGCGATGTTGAGTCTGTTTCACAGCTTGCTTTTACATGTGGTTTGGCTGCAGTGAGGCTGATTTACTGTGAGTTTTTACATGGAGCTTGGCTGTGCTAATACTAGGGTCTGCAGGTTTGGGATTTTACTACTCCTGTAGTAAGACAATGCAGGTCATAGTACTGAAGAACAATTTAGATCAAGTAAGAAGTCAAAAGCAACCTGGCACTGTTCCCTGTAACACCATAATAAAAAACTCAAGCGCTGTTATGCCCCAGCTTCCTGCATCGCGACCAGAGAGCTCCTGCCTTGACTTCGGATTCGAAGTCGTATGTTTTCTGTTTCAAATGCAGGGGATTAGATATAAATCTGTACCTCAGTTTCAGAGGTGGGATCCAAATGGCTTCCAGCCATGTCAGCTGTTCTGCCTTTGCACGCGTTTAATGTGTAGTCAATAACATATTGCAGAAAGAATGAGAATTATTAAGTCTTTTCTTAACCAGCCCAAATCACCAAATATAGCTATCTACAACCAGTAATTTCTCCAGGCAGTTTCAGTTGCATAAATTTTAAAGTGACAAAACTCACATGAGAAGCACTGTTTTTCCCAGCTAGACCAGAGCCGTCTCACAGAAATTGTTATTCTCAACCCACACAAAACATGCTGGCAAACTTTAATGACTAGCTCTGAAGTATAAACATGGAAGTGTTATTTTGATGCAAAGACTCATGCATGTCTTTTGTATAAAATTAGTTCCTTTTGAAGCTTTTGTCTACAGATTGACCCATGCTAGCTGTAATAGCCTTTGCCTGTATAATGTTAATCAAGTTAATTCCTTTCAGAGAAACAAAACTACTCACCAATTTTTCAGTCTGGCTCTTCTCACCTCTAGAAGAGAGCTGTATATCCCTGGTTTTCATTGGCTGTATCAAGATCTCCATCACCTGCAAATTTCTCTTTCCATGCTTCAAATCCAAGATGGAACAAAGACCTTCCAGATTTCCCATCACATAGATCCCAGTACTGTTCTGATTTTGTTTTTCCTTCCTTTTATGCGTAGTAACTTAAATTCACATGTACGCAGCTTTTATATCAATTGTCTCAAAACTTGTCTTTTTTTTTTTTTTCTCCCCTGTCAGCTCTTGAAGGAGGGAAGATAAGGCTTGGAAGGAAGGTAAAGGGGGAATTACAGTTAAAGTGAATTATCTTCCAAGAATCCACCTAAAGAGACAGATATCATTTCCAGATGCTATTGTAGGACTTAGCAACTTAACAGGGCGTTAGGTGTCACTTAAAACTTTTAATCGCATACCAGGAGCTAAGCTGCAAAAAAAGACCAACAAGCAGAATATAGCAATAAAGTACAGTAAATGCTACTCAATATGCAAATCATCTAGAAATAAACACACTCAGCAGATGAAGTAGAAAAGGCAGAACAAATCCTTTCACCTTTGCTCAGTTCTTGAAGCAGTAATCTGAGTTAATCACTGTAAGAAACAGATTTTATATTTGATAATGCAAGGGAAACACTCCACCCATTGGTGCTTTGATACAAAGAGAGCATTTCATATTAGCAATTTTTAAATGCTCATCTGTATTTATGTATGTATAAAAGTAAAATCATTTAGTGATTTCTTTTCTCTGGCAAAATTGTTCTTCATCCAGTTATGCTGCTGGATGAGAGCTGCAGCTTCCAAAGTTGCGTAACTCAGCACGGAGGCTTCTGGATGAAGCTACATTTTACCTTTTGTGTTTTACGTCAGCACAGCAAGTTTGCTAGTACCTCCCTTTTCCCCGAGTCAAGAACTGGTTTCCAGAATTTCCTCTTCCAGAACTGGAGGACAGATAATAAAAAAATAACACACTTAGAGGAAGGCCTTGCTTTTTTTTTTTTTTTTAAACCTTTAATTCTGAATTCCACGAAGTAAAGTTTTTGATGATCCAAAACCAAGAGACATAGATATTTAAAACCGAGGCATCTTGATTCGGTTAGCATTTACAGAATGATTCATAATTCCAGTACAATGTTCATAAACAGATGCAATACCATCTAACCTCATAAAGGAGAGTATTTCTTGAAATTATGACATGCTCTTATTAGAAGGGATGTACTTTAGATGACATTTCTTTCCAAATTTATTTTGTTCGGTAGAGTTCATGACTTACTGTGCAATGAGGGGACACTAGAACTTAACAGCTTTAACCGTGTTTCATTTATGTTTGTAATCCTGCTGGGAACAGCCCGTATGAAGACACGCAGGTCATCACATGCACTCATAAAACAGCAAGTAACGCTGGCAAGGACCTGCACAGTCTTCTCAGATCAAATTCCTGTGTAAGCCTCTGACGATAAGAGTCAAATTAAACTGTTTCTTACGTTAAAAAAAATGGCACATGGCACCACTGGAAGTAGAAAGATTAAATATTACCTGGGGGCTCAAAATACCAGCTAATGCTTTTCAGACCTTTCCACACTTTGGCTGAAAGAACTCAGGGTTTTTTTACCACTGTCAGCATATCAGTTCATATTCAAGTCCAACATCTGAAATGTAAGGATTTGTTTTCAAATTAACCACATTTTGCATCTATTTGATCAGAAACTTTTACTGCCACTCACCCCTCCATTTATTGGATCCCTCACAAGACTTATTTAGCCGTTTTAAGACTTCAAAATCAATAGTTTTGGAGTTCTCTCCCAAAACTTAGAGCTTCTTGTTTTCAGGTTTCTCTCCCAAATAAGAAAAGCTAGAAGCCTTTTAAATTTGTTTTGGGGCAAAAGTTAAGATTTGCCACGCAAAAGCATGACCCCCAGCTACACTTGCAGGAAAAGTGCTGGTTGTTGCCAGTTTGTGACACAGTTGGAAGAGCTGCCGAAAACACAGGCACAGTTTCTTCAGCTTTACACATTTTGTGGGTTCTGATGTTTTCACTGAAGGTTTTTAGAGGTAATCGGTAAAAACATGGACCCTTGTCCTCAGAGTTAATATGACCTCAGTTATACTTATTAATATCTGTAGGCTCCCCCAGGGAACATGGCATTTTCACCTTCAAAGCTGGTAGGTATGGTCTCACCCACGCTACGTGTATGCCAGTATTTCTGTTACTAGTGGCAGCAGAGAGTGAAAGGATGCGCTGCGCACAGAAAAATGCCATATAAATACCTTGCAGGTACACAGCACGAGCAGCTTTCCCTCGGGAAGTCAGTGCTGAGTTTTGCTTTCCCAAAGCTGGTTCCCATCCATCCAGATGACCTGTGCTGGAGGGGCAGACTTCATGACACAGCCAGCTAGGGCTGCCCAAATAGACCATTATTTAAATTATTCCTTCTACCAGCCCTCCCTCCCCATCGTAATATGGCCTGTGCAGTGGCATTGGCAGCCACCGGGAAAATGCTGGCACGCATTGAACACCAACATTTCTGCTGAGGGCAGATATAGGCAGCTATATAAAGGAGGCATTGGCAGGTTATGCTGTTTCCTTTATCTGCTGCAAGCAGACACCTCTGCAGAATTGCTCAGGCGGCACCGAAACGCAGAGATGTTTCCAGACATCTCAATGGAAGGTAAGATGAAGAACGGCTGAAAGTTTTGAGAATATTGTAACAAAGAATAATATTGCTCTCCTTTTACTAGAAATTCTCATTTTCTTTTTTTTTTTTTTTCTTTTTGAAAACAGACAAACCAGTAGCTGAACGACTACTGAAAAACTACCTCCTCTGCTTTGTTGCATCACGAAGGACCTCTGGCTGATGTCACAAGTTCCGCCATTCCGCATCTTCGCTACCAAAGGACGCAGGAAATGGAGGTACCACAAGGCAATGCTGAAGGTCTCAAGGCAAGGAAAGAAAAAAGAAGAGGAGGAGAATGAAGAGCAAATTCCATGTAGATATAGTTTTAGAAGCATGTAGCAACCCTGGGAGAATGGATACAGCCAACCCCCAACAGTGATATATGAGGCTAATGCATTTTCCACCCACTGCTGCAATTAATAAAGGCTGCTGCTAGACACACAGGGTGAGCTTGCTGCTACAGCATTTCTCCAGGCAGCCAGTGCTCTACAAATAACAAATCTTATCCAGTCAGGGTGAGCCAGTTATAGAAATTTGCCAAAGGCATAAAAAGAATATGCTTCCCTCTCTTTATACCCAAACAACCCTTCTGCTGAACACAACGTCTCTGCGTGTTCACATACAAATATATATTGCTGCTAATATAACATATCATTGAATTTCAGTACCCTAACAACCACAGCATCAGAAAAGCTGTGAAGCATTACGTGGTGTTTTGCATCTACTACTCAGCGTGCCAAGAAGATAGTGAATTCCATGAGCTCAAAATAAAAAAAATTAAAAAAAACCCCAAAAACCAAAAAGAAAGACACATCAGTAGATGAACTCAAACTTTAAAAGTTTTTCCCATTATTTTTCTTCTCATGGATGGCTTCTGACTCCATCTATATGGAAATTACTTTTTTTCCTAAGTTTTCAACCCTGCACTGGATCCTGCTGATGGATGACTTTGAAGAAATCTGTCCTCCCTCACTGTTCCTTTGCCCACAGATCTTGAATTTGGTCCCAAGACTACTTCTCATGTTGAAATGAAGCTCTTCGTATTTCTCCAAATTGTTTCACAGTGCAGGCGGCACTGAAAGGGGATGCCTCTGTCTAGAGGGGCGATTGGTCCAGATATCTTCTTAAATTAAAACCAGGAGAAGAAAGAGTTTGCTGACCGGATAATGTAAGGCGTAAATATTTCAATAGAGGAAGGAATCAAGTTAGGAGATCCAATTTTTAGAGATTACACCATAATAACTCATTCATTCCTGAGGATAAGCCCCTCTGAAGGTGCCTATAGCTGTAAATTTTGACTAATGTTTCTAAAACTCTCCAGAAGGGATCTAGCCATCACCCTCATTTTATTTGTATTGAAGAAATAAGGACCCAGGGACTGCAGAACTGTAAGGACTGAGTAGGATCCAAGCTGTTACCTACCTAAGTGCCAAAAAAAGGCTACTGAGCTAGAGACAATCACAGACTCTGCCCTTTCCCCTGCTACCTCCGGACTCGGGAGCGCTATAAATTAGCAGTTAATGGAATTGTTACTCAAGACTGCAACACCTGGAGAACATGCAATGTGCCACTGGTCACAGTTTCCAAATGAAATTATGTGCCTTGGCTTTATAACCAAAGACATTTCACAGGCTGTCTTGCAACGCACAAGAAAAATCCCACTTACTGAACTTGCTTGCAAACCACCCTGTTTCTTGGAACTGGTCTGTTATTAACCTGAACAATTACAGAGTAATGTCAGTGCTTCTGAGATACAAATCAACTAGAACCAAATACTTTGTTTCCTCCGTTTTCCTCCTCTGGGCTTTCTTTTTTTCCTTTGATATTTAACAGCAGCCATTCCTCTATCATAAATTTTTTCAGCAACACTTCAGCCACAGTGCTGCAATCTGGATAGGCAGTGATCTGCAGAGAGAAAAATCCCATACATGCAGAAGCACTGAGACCTGCCTAACCCGACTGGAAAACTCCTGAGGAAAGAGGGAAACTAGGTGAAAAGACTGTCTACAGCAATACATCCCATTGGAAAGTTCAGGTCTCACACCTGCCTTTGTTTCCTTCCAAGAGGACTTATAAGAATAACAATTCAACAGCTTGCTATCGTCATGTCTTATCTAGTCTCTTATGTTAGAAATTTAGCAGCATTGTTAGAGAGTTTCTTTGATTGCTGAAGAAAAACTCTTTCCCAGGACTTACACTGGTGTACATTCAAATGAGAATGCTGAACACAGTCCATGTTTGAGGTGAAGAGAAAAATGTAAGTGCTTTAAATCAAAGCACGGAATGGTTGTGCTTTGATTTAAAATTCATATATAAATAGATTTTTAATTTGTCAAAGCCCTAGACAAAACGCAACATGACCCTCCGCAAAATTCTTCCTAGGCTTCAGTGGTGAAGTCCTCATTATGATGGTTCTTTGCTGCATCGAATTTCAGCACAATTTTGAGTGTGATCTTCCAACAAAATCATCATCTCAGCATGTTACCCTGGAAATATAGCTGAATAAATCACAGTCAGTACTGAGATTAAAGGGAGAGGGATGGGGCGGGGGGGGCAGGGAGGGAGACCTTCTCACGAAGTTGTAACCAGTAGCTCTTGAAAATGAAATATTCTTTTTAAAATACCACCAAATTGTCTCTTGTAAGCACACTATATTGAGTCTTGTAGAGAACCGAGTCATTGTTTCAAATAGACCAAACAGCTGCATCAAATTTGATTTAAATTCTGAAAAGCTAAAGAAAATTACTTGGTTTGGTTTTTTTTTTTCATTAGCCATATACCAAGAGTAGAGTAGATTTCTCAGTTGGATTACCTACCTTCCTCACTCCTCAGCAATATAGTCCTAATATATCATCCCCACCTACTGATTAGATTTGATGTCAATCATCAACGAATTTAATCAATTATCAGTTGTTAATTCTGCACATAATTTCTATATGGAGAAATACAACCATCTGAAACAGTTTAGGCTTTACAGTAGCCTTGCAGAAGTGTACTTTTCTCCTCTCCCCCGAGGAAGCAGAGTAGTCTATAATTTTTCTGTTGTTGTGGAAGTAAAGTTGAATAAATGCACAAAGGTTTAAAAATGTACTCTTCCAGCTATGTTTAAGTCAATGAGAGCATGGAACTTCCTGCACGCTGTTTGGTGTCATCCGGCTGTTCCTCATCTCTGACCCATAGGTGGCTATAACAATCAAGAGTTGAGTGTAAAATATATTCATCTATATTAGAAACAAGTTGGTTTTTTTCTTTTTTCTTTTGAATCATTACTAAGAGCTGGTGCCAAAAGCTCTTCAAAGCCCAAAACACTCTTTCCCTTAGTTATGCCATGCTGGAAGAAGGCTGGCTCTAGAGCCTTCAACGATGGGAGGTTTCGTGTGTCCGAGCAAAAATACTGAAGTATGACAAATTGTCTGGATGAAAATGGTCTGGGTGAGGGAGAAAGAGCAAAAACACCCAAGCACAGGACAAGTAAACCACTAACCCTCACCACAGAAAAAAAATTACTTAANGGTGGGAAAGAAGGATGTAAAGGTAGAGAAAAAAGCCTTTATGATTAGCTGCTGAAGACAGACAAGAATCCACACACTCACAACACACACGAAGTCAGGCCAGATGAAGCTTAGAATAGTATTTGACAACCTGATTGTGTAACAACCAACAAGGCTTTTACTCTGCAAGCTGCTGAGCTACCTCAGATCTTGCTAAACTCCTGGAAGATGCTGAAAGCTGAGGTCTTTTTCAGGACTTGTCCTTAATTATTTTCTGTTATCAAGAAGTGACCTACATAGAGATAACTGCCTTCAGACAGCAAGAACATGTGTATGTGTATTCTCAGAATCAACATGTAGTGCTTTTTGATTTGCACTCTAGTGGAAAACCCCAGATTTGGTCTTCAAAGTTGGCCTTTTTTATGAAGTAACTCCTAGACCTCGATGGATTCTAGCTGTCCCAGAGATGGTATTGCCAATGTCACAAGTAAGAAGGAAAGAAACGTGTGAAGAAGAGTCTTTACTGAGTTTGTCCACAGTTTGCTTCTATAGATTGTTTCAAGTGTAGTAGTCCACAAAGAAGCCAAACAACCAGTTTGGTTTTTAATAGCTATGATCTTGTTCCTCTGTAAACGTTCTCCAGACTTGCACAGGAGGCTGCAGCTGGGGATCCTTGTTCTCATGCCTATGTTGACTGCACAGTCACACATCAAACACTGCCAGCAATGCTATTTACAGCTATGGACATGATCACATAGTACATGACAAAGCCCACACGTTTCTCATCTTAAATACCTTCCAGATATTCCTAGTAGCACGACAACCTTCATCCCGGCAAAGGATGAAAAAGGTATTTGAAAATCTCAAACTGTCTTCCAGATTAAACCCTCCACCCCAACATTTCTCCCACTCAAACAGCAAGTTGATGAGTGTATTAGCATGTAGCAGACCCTCAGCGTGACTCTCCTGCTTGTCCTGTAGCTCTTTTGCTTCACTTAAGAGCACTGCATGCATCAGGTCCGTCACTGCTGTAAGCCCTAGGAGACTCCCGGCAAAACAGATGGCCACTGTTATTTACACCAATTAAATATCACCACTGTTTGTCTATAATTTTAGAACAGGGATGGACTGTACGGTTCTGCATAGTCTCAACACAACAGCTTGAGGAGAGCGCTGATCCAGTCTAAAAATTCCTGTGTTTAGAGCAAAATTTCTAGTGAGAGAATATAGAGTCATGCATGCTGCCAACTTCAAGGCAAAGCAGAGCACAGTCACCAGGTTCAAACACGTAGCATAAAGTGCCCCCAAAACTGCTCTACATGATTAGTAAGTTTTTCGTAAGCTTTGGGCTGCAGTAACTGGGAAGCCATGATTATGGGGACCATCTTATGCCCCAGCTGGAGACACATTCAAGGCTCCCATCAGGTTCAGAGAAGCAGTTTGCTTTGTTGTCCCTCTAACCACTTGCCAACAAGATGCTTCTTACGATACAAGTCACTTAGCTTTCCAAATTAACGGTCTCTGTTGTAACAGCTTTTCCCATTTTGGTAAGCTGTGAGGCAATAGCCTAGAGTTATCACTACCACAAGGCCTCGGACACCATCCTTGCCTGCTGCTCCTCTGTAGCTAGTAATAGTCACGGACTTCCAGCTCTGCAGCATCTCCATTGGTCTTGAGGCTCCCTTAGCTGTGGTGTCCAAGAGCATGGACCATCAGGCTGCATCCCAAAGCCTGGGTCTTGCTGCTTTCACAGTGATATTGGTCTAACAGACCACTCTTGACAGCATGCTTGCTCTTCTCCCTCTTCTTCATAGCATCAAATTAAGGATAAGAAGAGACAGTAGAGCAAAGATAGAATTTTGCAATGGCCTTAGGCACCACGTGTGTATGTAACAGCTTGGATCCTACCCAGTCCTTACAACTCTGCAGTTCTTGACCTTTGGTTTGCCCAGGCCAGTAGGCAAACCAAACCTGCCTCATAAACCAGCCTCCCTGCATGATGTATGCCTTGAAATAACAGCTTCCAACTCTAAGGCCCCATCAGATGATTCTTCTGGTTCACGTGCACTTCTTTTTTAATACCTTCTAGGATTAGACAGAGGAGCAAGTCACCTACCTCTTCAAAATAGGTTTGAGGGTCTCCCAAGAAGATAGGGCCAGTTATAGCATCAGAGAGACACCCATCTCCAGTGCAGCTCCTGCAAGGACTGGTTGCCCAAGCCTGAGATTAAACGCATCCCCAGCCCAATGAGGAGAAGGTGTGTAGGTAGGGGCTCTCAGGTGTGGCTGCTGGCCCCAGGTGGGGTTGGGTCAAGGGCATCAAGGTCTATTAATGCACGCAGGGCCCTGACAACTTGACCCTATTTCTACAGATCCCTTCAGGGAGGAGGGTGTTTTTGTTGTTTATGGGGTTAAGCCATCAGTTTGCCTCTTGGCAGCTGATCTACAGTCCACAAGAGTTCCATGAACAGAGTTCGGGATTGGGATCAGGAAGCTAATGCTTAAGTAAATAGGAGTTTGCTCCATATTTGTCTGACAATACATTGCGTTCCACACACTGATGGTGGAAAGGGACTGTACAGAATGGGTTCTTAAAAAAACCCAAAGCGTGCATTCGCAGGAAGGTGAAAGTAACACCTCTTTCTCTCTCCTACTTCTCTTCACTGTATAACCTCCTCTAGATTTACATACCTAAATAAGCGTATAAGATACATATTCTTTTATGTTGCCCAAATCTGCAACCAAAAGTCCATTGTGTAAATATCTTATCTTTTAAGATATTCCATTCCTAATTTCCAGGAGGTAATAAATTAGGAAAAGAAAAAAGGTTGCTTTTCACAAGCAAAGACTAGAAGAGACAAAACTAATTGCCAATGCTAAGCAGAGAGGTGAGCCCACATAACTCTGATGTCAGACGGCCCAACGCTAGGAGTAGGTCCCAATTCTTACATTAGAGAATTAAAAAGCTGCATTGATAAACAACTCAAAATATACGTAAGTTAGAATGTAAATGCCAAAAATAATCCCTGGAAGTTCCAGCTCCTGAACCACTACGGAGTCCGGGCTGTCAAAAAGATTCACGATAAATCCCAGACTGTGTATAACAGGCACAAACTGGGTCTATTAACTTGGATCCAGAGCCAACAGTAGAGGCCAGAATACGTAGGTGGCCTGTTTTGAAGGAAACATTTTCCCCACTGCTGCCACGTTAACAATCTTGTTTTGAGTTAGACGGAAAGAAACCTCCCTCCCTCCCTGCCCCATCTGGACTCCTGGGCTGGCATGGCCCTTGCTGCCCGCCTGCCCCTGGCTTCCGAAATGACTGGCCACTTTGTCCATGCAATAGTGTTGAATTATCAAGAACCGTTTGAAATTAAGTCAAACACTCAAGAGGAGACAATTCTGCGGACTATAGGGGGGTTTTTATAACATCAGCAACAACTCAGGTTAATGGTTTTTTTCCCGTTCTCCCTCCCCAAACCCACGAGCCATTCCAGAACTTGTATCTGAATATTTGGTTCTCACGTATATTTATTTAGTTAGCAGCAGCATTCCTATTTTTATAGCTTTGAGTTTTTAACTTTCTTGTTAGCCACATTAACAAGGTTTACGGCATATAAAGTGAGCTGTGGCATTTAAAAAATGTTGGCCTAATGTAACACCAGCTTTTTTTTATATACATTTTCAATGGCAAACTCCTACTGACAGGCAGAATGCATTTCTATGTCTGGGCAAGTTTATAGATGGTGTTCCCACCTCTGGGCCACAAGGTCACAAATTTGTTTCTGATTCTATTAAAGAAACACTCAACAGTGGCAAGTTTGTGTGCTCTTTTTTTTCTTTTCTTTTTTTTTTTTTTTTTATGAGAAGGGACTGTTTTATGTGATGCAAGATCTTAAAGATACTCCAAGGAATCCCTCTTGAATGCTGGGCTTTTCACCCCCATGCCCTGACCAAATAACGCTGGCTGCAGATTTGAGAAGCTTTGTCTGGCAGTTAGATAAAACAGATTTCAGGAAAATCCGACATGACTGAAAAAAAGAACAGACAATGTCTCTCTCATCTGCCCGTGCGTAATTATGCTGCCTTCAAAGGTGTTTCATAGGAGTAGGATTTGACTCTGCATCAAAAGTATGTCCAGGAATTAAAGATTCACCATACTTGTTCTGAGTCCCCGTTTCCTCAGCAGATCCCCGCGTGACTCCCAGGACCTCAGCCACAAGCTTTGCTGCCTGGCCCTCCATGCCCCTGGGGTGGAAGCAACAATATTCCTCCCTTTCATCTGTTCTGCAAGATTTTAGAAACAAGGCACTGGTAAATCGAGGCACCTACCTCAGTGAAGACCTTTGCGTTCCATACATTAATAAGAATATTTACTGGACTCATGGCAAGGGCAAATAAAAAGACAAATAGGTCACAGATAGTTCCTACTGCCCTATGAAACACCAACCTTATTCTTTCTTGGAGTTAATTTGGCTAGGTATTTTCTCCTTTTACGCCGTGTGATGGCTACCAAGAGGGGAGGCTGCATCCAGGCTGGCCTCAGCCATCGCCAACCTGAAATCACTTCATGCCGGAACACTTCGCGCTCTGGGACTTCGCGGCTACAAACGTACAGGCTTTTGGCTTGAGAAATGAGCGGGGGCCAGCAGAAAGACTGAGCTGGTGAGGTAAAACTAAGAGCATAGAAGAGAGAGAGAACCAGCGTTTGAAGGAGGGAGGATAAGCTCATATCTTTGTCGAAAGAATTTGAGCATCATCTATTTCTGCCCAGGAAGCAATCGTGGAAATGCAGAAGGGCAATCAGCGCAGCCCTCTCTGTGGAACGCTTGGGCTACTGTGGTTAGGAGGACCAAGGCTAGGTATCGCATGCCTCTACTGAAGGGAGATCGGCTGGAATACAGCAAGAAGCCAGAATTTCTGGGCTAGGAAAAAGCCTGATCGTGTTGCAACAGAGTGCAGGAAAGAGAAGTTGGCTGCAAGGTCGCACTGAAGGCCTTTCAGCTACATAAGAGGACTCCAGGTCTATTCTTTCCCTAATTTCCTTATGCCCCCAAGGAAGCTTTTGGTGGAAATTTGCTTCCATTTATGGGAGGACTGGAAGAATGAGGGCCAGACTGTGACTGAGCATCTGGCAACAAGAAAGAGGGTTCAAAGGGGAGGAAACTGCTCAAGCAGGATTTGAAAGTGCTATTCTGCACTGAAAATGGACTGTGCAAGGGACAGACTGTCACTGCGGGTCATTACAAGTAGATATTTCTGAAAGCGACAGTTCAAGAAACTCTCTGAGGCTTGGATCCAACAGGTTGGCTTCGCTCTCTGAAAACCATCATCATCAGGCAGATTCTTGTGGCCCAATGAAGTAATAATGACCTTTCTGTGCGATATCGCCTGCTTCGGATTCTGTCCTCCATGATAACTATGAGTTTGGCTATTTAAAGGCAGTATGACAATAACGCACAAAACTCTTACCAGACATTGCTTCCTAACAGGTATTTTAGTTTTTCAACACTGTATTTTGTTACCTCAGAGGTAATGGTTTATGATCACCATGCAATATCTTTTCTAAAACAGGTTGCAGCTTGCCTCGCTCCTCCTAGGTTTTCTTTTGGCTTTGGAAAAGTTTGCCATTTCCTCAGGTTTTTAAAAAATCCCTGCAGAAATTCCTTTAAAATAAAAATCTATAGGTAGGCAGCAGGTATGTTTCTCCCTGCAAAGCACAAGCAAGCTATCTACTTCACTTACTGTTGTCCCTACTCATTTGGTTCCTGTTGCAAACCACTTGGGCAGTTTACAGCATCAATTCTGTGAGAAAAAAAAAAAAAGAAGTTTTTGATGTGTTTCTATATTTATCAGAAAAGAAGGGTTCCAAAAGGGTTGGGAATGATCAGCTGCTTTGCACCACCTTCAGGCTTTCTGCTTTGGTAAATGATACGGATACTTTGATTGTTCTGGGAATGTTGGCAAAATGCATTCAGGCAATGGGCAGTTTTTTGACTTTTTCAGTATTTGTTGGCATCGTGATGCCAAGAAAGAAGTTTATTACTATCCTCTATATAGAAATATAGCAGATACTTACCTTTCACATTTATACCGACCTACAAGACCTTCTCACGAGATAATTTTCAGTAACTGTCCCATTAGGCACAATGAACAAACTACTTAAAAGCACTTTAACTATCACGTTTCTGCTGCAGTTTCCCCTCCTGCAATGTTATACATATGCGAAATGAGTGCTAAAACAACATTGTAAGTTTATATTGTTAATATTAAGAATATAATTGATTATATAATTAATTATATAATTAATATTAATATAATAAGTTAATATTTGTCAAAGTACATTGACAAATACTGAAACTCATTCTGCTCAGCAGCATTCCCTGCACAAAGCAGCATCTATGTGGCAGTGCTAGAAGACTAAGAGCTTGCTCCTGGGAGAGAAGGATGAGTACGTAGGGGTGCCGTGCACATCTGGTGTGGTTTGGACCCAACAGCCTCCGCAACACACACCGCCAACGCCACCGAAGTGGCTCTGTTCTTCTGAAGTACAGTAGCAGATCTTCAGCGTGTATTGAACTAGATCCTCAATGGCTATAAATCAAAGTAACGCCAGCAAAATCAATCCAGCTGCTGCTCTTTGCACACGTGTTACATCTGATGCCAGACTCCCAGGTACCACAATCACCACTCCAATGCCTTCTTAGAACCGGCCACCATCATGCCACAAAATACCCAGCTCTTCCAGTAGCTACCCCCTGCCCTGCGCTTTCAGTGAGTCTCTCCCTTCCCTCTGCCCTTGCTTCCCGTGCTTCTTCCCCCAGAACTGGCATCGTTCAGCACTTTGGCTAGGAGACCAATTCTCCAAACTGAAAACATCAAAGCATATCTCTGGTCAGATCTCATCCCAACCCTCCAAGTTTGTTGACTTGGAAAGTGAATAACTAATAAGGCAGCATACCATTGTTTTCTGTTTATTATAATGGAAGTAAATTGTTGGCTTTAAATCAGGCACTGATTGTTCCTTTGATATCACTGCCAGGAAGCAAAATAAAATGGCTTTTCAAAAATCACCTTTCACAGAGAGTGCCACAGGCATCTGAAAGATGAGCCTTTTTCCATGTCAAAGGCTCTACCAGAAGTGCCAAACACACTAGAAGAAAAATTCAAATCCTTCCCTATTAAAACAAAACAAAACAAAACAAAAAGCACAAGACAGAACACGAGAGTGGGATTGCCTGGGCAGCAGGATGGCCTGGGTGGGCTGGCACACCACAGATGTCCTGTGAGCGCTCGTGAGGCCACAGCAGAGCTGGCTCCACAGTGAGGAGCACTTCCTGAAGAATATGGAACACATCCTTTGCATTTTTTTCCCCCCTCAAAAAAAGCACAGGTGGGCTGAATGAATTACTCTGTCTGCTTGGCAGCTCTTAAACTAATAATAAGAGACTTTAGGAGCCAAAAAGACAGAGGGGGTGCTTTGCCTCAGATCCTGAACCACCCATAAATCTTGTGTGTGTGTTTCTTTCCTTTTTCTTCTTCTTTTTTTTTATTTTTTTTTTTTTTTTAAGCTACATGGAGAGGCACTTCCCTTGCACACCCAATGCCTTCTCTGCATTTTAGCTTCTTTCCTATAGACTTTTAGCTGCAGACTTTCAGGTGTTTGAATTTCTCTCGGAGCGCTACCACCTCTGGCTAATGAGGGAATATGTTGTGTACATGTAGCATGCGTAGAGAGGAGCTTCCTCATCGCCGTTTATAGCTGGATGCAGATCTCAAGCAATCCAGAGCACAGCGGTGTTTGGTTTTCATGACGTGCTGCAGTTTGATTTGGCTCGGAGCAGAGGATGAAGCCGAGTGCCAGATTCAGATCTCAGGCCAAACTTGGATTTTGTATTTCAGCTACCAAACTTCATCATGGTTTGGCAAAGCCGTGCTCTCACCTGCTCACGCCATGTGGAGAACACCTGTGATTTGCTGGAAAGGCGGTTGTTCGTGCTGTGAGAAACTCCCCGTTTGAAAGCCAGCCCGCGAGAGACTGTTTCGGCTGACTCTGGCTGCGGCAGATGATGTGCTCTGGGAGTGCAGAACCACTGAAACACGCTCAGGCTCTTCAACTGTGAAGAAAAAAAAAAAAAAGTGTTGTAAAGAAAAGCTGCCAGGAGCAGACTGCAGCTTTATGCCTTTCTTTGTTGTCACAACAAAGGAAAAACTTCTTTACCGAAAGGGTTCTCAGGCATTGGAAGAGGCTGCCCAGGGAGGTGGGGGAATCGCCGTCCCTGGAGGTATTTAAAAGCCGGGCAGACGTGGTGCTGAGGGACATGGGTTAGTGGTGGTTTTGGTAGTGTAGGTTATGGTTGGACTCGATGATCTTGAAGGTCTCTTCCAACCCAAGTGATTCTATGATTCTATGATTCCAACTCTTGGAACCAGTGCAACCTTTTTAGTTGTAAGACTGGGACTCAGATGCACAGCAGCAGTGTGACCTGAGAGTAAACTGGGAGAACTACGTAACGCTTTCTACAAAAGCGTACTTTTGAAAGAGTCCCTCATACTACCTCTAGCTAGCATTCCTAGATACCAGTTTTTGAAGAACGTGCTGGAAGACCCTTTTTCCAAAAATCAAACCAACACCCGTAGCTTAAACGGCAAAAGATCTGTGCGTGGCAAACCACGGGGTCTGCTAAATATTAAGGCCCTGTCTGACACAGATCTTATGCCTGTACTTGGCTCTGAGAGCATCCTTATTCTGCAAAGTATTTAAGCATATTAATAACCTCAAGGCTGTAGCTATGTCCCACAAATTGGGGCAATATAACCGGGACCTTATAAAGTGCTCATGACATAGGTGCTTTTCTGAATTGAAAGGTTTGAAGGGCTCCCACCGAAGCGCGCTGGGATTAAGACTTTCCATTGGCTTCAGCAAGCATTCAGCCAGGTCCTAATTTTTGTACTTATTACCGGCTTATGAAGGGAAATTTGGAAAGGAAAAGGAAGGACCTTTTTTCTCCAGATAATACCATCTCTTCTAAATTATTTCTAAAAATTAAGGGTGTGATTACTGACCTGTAAGTACTTGATGATCACACTTGGTTTGAACTTTTATGAGCGCATGTAGATTTACTAACTCTAGCACTGCCCAGTAATTTATTTCCCAAGTGGGCTACGAAAGTCATCTGGAAGAAGGAAAACGGTGTCTAAGGGCTTGCTGTGCAAATAGATGATTGTGCTAGCTGAATCAGTGTATGTATTTGGAAACAGTTTTTAGAGGAGATGTAGAGTATACTTTCCTAATAAAATCAAACCTTTTCCGTTAACCCAGAAGTAGTGCTTTAAATTCTCGTGTATTTCGTGAAAAGATTGGTGATCGTTATCTCCTGCTCTTAGGTGTGGGCAGAAACTGGGTTCAAAGACAGCAACAATTCAGACCCCAAAAGCTGCTGTGACAGAGGTGTGAAGAAGCTCTGAATGACTCAACAGGGTCTTGGCAACCGTGGCACCTCTTCCCGGGACATCCTGGTTTTCCCCAGAAAACAACCAACTTCGGGACCTTTGCACAAACTTCCACGCAGTGAATAATGTGATCCAGAGTCATGGTACCCCCAAGGGCAGCACAAAGGTCTCAAGTGCCAGGGGCAGCTTCTTCCTACTCAGCAAGTGCCCGTTTGCTGGCGAGCAAGGCTGTACCCTAAAGCTCACCTGAGGAAGCCGGCGGGTGCTGAGACTCACCAGGTTGACTCTTTTACGCTGTCTGAATCCTCGCGCACCGTGGTTTGGCTGACAGTTGCTGGTACATCTGTAAACTGCTTGATGTACGTTGACGTGTCCTATATGAAGAGACAAAAGTAAACGTCAGACCTGAAAATCCAGTCGGCGCTGATATTCTGGCACGTGAACCGTTACATGATATTTACAGGTCCTCCTCGGAGCCTGCGGAAATGTTACGCTGTGGTGTGCAAAACTGCTATTAAACAAAATTTCTGCTTCTATAGCTGGTGTGGCTTCTGCTCATTCCACCCAGCAAGTTCCTGGGAATACTTCAGCACAAAGAAAGGTCTTTTATGGCTGAGTCTACTTCTGTTCTTTTCAAAAAACTCTCTTTGGCAATATTTATGAAACTCTAGGAAACTGATTCCCAAGGAATCACCTCCTGGACACAGCACAGTTAAGACTGGTGTGACACTCATGCTAAAGTTATCTTGGTTTAACTTTAAAGCAGCACCTCCCCGAGGACCTCTCAATTCTGGAATGAGCAACGTGTTTCTGTATTCTGTGAGAGCCTGGATTATTTTTAATCTTCTGGACATGTTACAAAGATCAATTTATAGTCTCACAGAGACAGTAAGGACAAGGGTTTGGGGGCAGGCAAAAAGGGAATTGGCTGTTGTTGATTAGTGAATATTGTTATTTCTGAAGAGAAGACACTTCTCAGGACGACTTCTACTTTCTTGCACTGCTTACTTCGTTTCGGAGAAAATGTAGCGTGAACTGGCACAGACACATGGACTGCAGTGGACCCATGTTCCCGTAGGCCACCAGAGATTTTTGATCAATGTATTACAAGTTGTGCACGCCCTCACAGCTCTGTACAGGTGCTATCTGCTAAAAAAGTACGGAAGATGATGAGAAGAAAGCTTTCTTTTACTCTCCTGATTACAGTTTTATATATATTACAACTAATTACGCCAACGGCTTTGTTCCCAAATGATCTTAACCTGGAAGAGCATCTTGCTTGTGATTTTGAGAGACACAATTAGCACTTCCAATATTATGCCAGGTTCCCAGTGAAAATAGCAGGAAGGCTAGAGTTTGAGCAAAACTATGGTGCCTACTTCCCATACTACTCAGCAATGTATGTTTTAAAATTCTCTCTTCATTCAGGTTGCAGACCCATCAGTTCAAATATTTACCAGAAGTTGCCACAAGAACATAGCAGAGACATGCAGACTGAATCTGCACACATTTCAAAAGTCATAAAAACCGGTGAGCAGACTTTTTTCTAGTTCTACTTAAATCTCACTTGAGCCTTACTTAGTAAAGTGCAGTTCCTCACACTTACAAGGAATGCAGTACAATTGTTTCCTTGATTCTGGCAGACGAAAAGTAAGAACCCCAGAGTTTTGTATTATTTCCAACCAAAAGACTCAAACGGCCTAAGTTTACCCAGTGTTTCACAAATACTTCTGCAAAAACCATGTCAGGGCATTTTTACGAAATGCCAGTAATGTCCAGAATTTCATACTCCTGAGTTTAAATCTTTTCCAAGTGTTTTGTTTGTTTTACACAACCTCCGCCATGATTGGTTTCTTACTCCCGCAAGCACCGCCAGGATTTTTTAGACCGGATCACTTTCCAGGAATTACAATGAAGAATTTGAACTCTTGGAGCAGAGAAAGGGCTTTGTCTTTGGAAAATGTCATTCCTGGAAGTGCCTTGCACCGAAGGGCTCCTTCCTGGCCAATCCCGAGGGACCAGTCACAGGAAGGAGTGAGATGAGGTGATGCTCAGCAGGCGGCGCCCGGGACAGGTCCCTTGGCTGCCATTTTAGACCACGTGGGTCCCTTCTGGCTCTTGAAAAGGCTTCAGTGACACAAAAGCCATTTAAAAGTGTGGCACGTCACCAGGCTACACTCAACTTTCTGCCGCCTTTACTCAACTTCAGCTCCGCCTCGGCCACCCCTCCCTGTCCCCACAGAGGTGCCCAGGGACAAGGCTCTGCCCTGCTCCGCCTGTGACGCCAGGCACTGCAAGCAGGGGTGACGGGAAGTTCACTTCCCAAGCACCATCCTGGTCTGAATTAACCCATTCTGGGAGCCTATGAAAATGCTCAAGGAGAGGCACCCGCAACGGGAAGATCTGCTACAAATGCAAACCAGATGCCAACGGCTTGAGAAACGTGTAGAACAAAGCAGAAAAGCCACGTTTTCAAAACCATGGGCAGAGGCAGGAGTAGGAGCAGGATTTGATAGCTTCCTCTCCATTGTCTTACCTTTATTCCAGCGTCTTGAATTTAATCTTAAATCTTCACAATTCACAGCCTTTCCTGGACATCTTTTATCCCATGGTTAGCACTCTGTAATGCTAAAGGTTTGAATACTAAAATAAACGTCCCGGTTACAGACAGTTATCTGACTTCAGTGAAATAGTGAAGTTCCTATTCCCTGAACACCTGTAAAGCTTTCATTTTCCCTCTCCAACAAAACCAAGATGATCTTCTCTTCCCCTTCCCTTGGTACTTCTCTTCCTGGGGCCCATGTGGGTTTCTTGGCCTGCCTTAGCCTACTGCACTCAAATCAGAACACGGATGGATTTTCAAAATCAGCTTTATGGTTACTAGTATCCCCTTCCCACTAAAATACTGCAGATTTCTGTGGTCATTCTGCTTCCAGAGCTGTCAGAAGTATGCGAAAGGCAGGCTTGTTACATGTGGACACAATTTAAACAGATAACAATCCAGTAGGGAGTTATTTTTTATAAAGGCAGAGTTTTGCTGAGATAAGGTATAGTCCAGAATTGGAACCTCCTACAAACACGTAGGTTTTCTCTTGTAGAGGTCAGTATGTTCTTAGGATACCGACAGCAGTAGCCCTTAATCTCTCCATCTCTACTAGCTCAGTTATTGCTAGTTGCATTTTAATTCCCTCGTTGACAGCTCTGACAAGAGCACTCAGTGGCTTTGACTTCAGTCTGATCCAGAAAACTTTCTTTGAACGATCTTTATACATTTCACAGACTGGACAGTTCAAGGAGCTGTGGCTGCAGCAAACAGGTGCAGGTTTGATGTTACCTAATCCGAGTGAAAAACCCATCTCCGCAAGCTGAGGTGTCACCTCAGAAGCTTGTTGGTCCCTGCCAGATGAATCGCTCTTCCCCCAGATCATCAGAAAAACGATCATCCCTTACTAGCACAGATCTGCACAGACCCGAGTTTCTCTACCTGCCCTCCAAGTTATCCAGCACGTAAACCAGCACTGTATTAGCTCAGTCCTACACCTGATGCCAAGGCATATACATTTTGGCACTACAGGCTACACCACCTGGCTATGTGGCCCCCAGTGTAAAACCAGCGTGCCACTGTGGGAGCTGGTTGGGAGGTCTGCACGAGCAGCATCTCCCAGTTGAGAACTTCCGCATCAAAGGAGCACGTCTGAGAGGCCAGAGATGGTGGCTGGAGCCTACCTGAACTTAGACCCACGCTTGTCCCCAGGTCCACCTCCTGCTGCTCCTGCCTGGACCCCCAGGGTGGACCCTGGACCTACTTTATCCACTTGCCATGTCTGCAAGGGCTGTGCTCATACACTGCTTGCATGGGGATGCCCTTGGGTCCCGGCTTGATCACCATCTGGGGGCAGCCCCGCTCCCGCTGCTCCGCCGCAGCAAGGCTCGACCATATTCTTGAGAAAGGATGTTTCAGATTCTGGTTAAAATCAGTCCTGGCAACGCTGTTGCTCTTCATTGCTCTACGTATATGAGCTAGAAAGTTGACAGCTCTGTAATTTTCTTATAAAGCAAACACGTTTCATTTTACTCCTGACAGCAGGCAATCCAGGGCCAGTAAATGACTGGCAAGTGCCTTCTATATTCATCTCTTCAAGTATTTTGGCTTTTCTTTACTTTTAATTTGCCTGGAGGCAGACATTTGAGATAACAGCTGTTATGGTGATATTATCAGTCATCTGCATGTAAAAGAATGCCAGGAAAATGCCTGTGGAGTAGACCTCTTGGGCTTTTGGTTTTGTTTTAACTGCTCTGGGGCAAAATTTGTCAGAGCTCTGCTCAAAACATGGGAAGAGAATAGAATGGAACTGGTTTCTACCCTCTGATTATGAAGAAATGTCTTTTCCTGCTGATAGAGCACAAGTTCCCTGCTTGCTCTTTGACATGCCTCAAAGATAAGTGCACTAGAGCAGTCCTTTGCCAGCCCCTGTCACCTTTTTTCTTGCTGGTAAGCAACGTCGGAGCACATCTACCACCAGGAAACATCCCTGGGGTTCTCTGGAGAGAGGTGTGATGTGCTTGCTCTTGAGTAACTGGGGAGGCCTTAATAAACCCTGTTAAAGGGCTGTTTGCCCTTCCATAGAAGACACTGCTTAGCTTTCTTGGGTTCAGTTATAAAGTTTGCTGGGAAAGAAAGTTTCTTTGCTTACTGAGGCGGAGGGATCTCAATGTCCAGGCTCGTGAATGAGTAGGTCCAGAGCTCCACCTCAAAAAGCATCTGCAAGAGGGCCGAGTAGATTTACTGATTCTTTAGAGAAGATGCCATCAAGAAGGTGTTGGCTTGGGAACTATTAATCTACATTCATTTGTTTTTCCAGAGAAATCCAAGATGGGAAAACAAAATGTAGCTTTGGAAACCAAGTGGGATGCACTCCTCTTTAGTATACTGATGATGATAGACCAGTTTGTCCAGTTAGTTTAACGAAACCTAACATCGTTTGTACTAGAGAAGCTTATTCATTACACTTTGACCGAAAATAATTTGTACACAAGGATCTTGAGCTACTTTACTGACGTTAGGCCTGTGGGAAGATAAATAATTATGCCTATGAAATAACCATGATTCCAAAGGAGCGATGTAGATATAGGCATTTTGTGTGCCTGCAGTCCTGATGGATCTCAGCACAGAAAATAAAAGCTTCTGCATACATGTTTACCATTTTCCTGTAATTTCCCAGCATCTCTTAATCATGCAGTAGCAGAGATTTCTCGCCTCCATTACCTTGACATTATAGAAAGCTATTTTACTAGAAATTAAGCTCGGTAAAATAGTTCAGTTCTTGTTTGCACCACAGATCTCCTGACCAACTGTGGGCAAGATACCTAGACTACTGTGGTCTGTTTCTCCTCTTGGAAAATGAGCATACTTCCTAAAAATATAGTTAGGCATTCAGATACCACAGAGACAGAGCTTAAGCAGATACCTGTGCAGCAGAAGAAACACGTGTGAAAGAGAAAGCTGACCTTGAAGGCAAGCCTTGAACAGAGATCGCAAAGGTTAACCATCCGAGTCAACTGTTGCCAAGTAAATCCTGTGGTTTGTTTCCCAAAGGTAGCTTTTTCAGCTTTGACACACCTGTTTCTAAGTATAGTCAATTTATAAAAACAAGCAAGCATTTTTGCAAGCTTTGAAGACGCACAAATTACTACTTCTACCAGCGCAAACGGCATTTCCTTATCCCTGTTTCCACCAGGCGTGTGAAACTTATTTTCACCCACGGTATTCAGGTGCAGCTGTTTGGAACAATGTTAAATGACTACCTGGGAGAACATCCTTCATATTCCAGAAATTTTCACTGAGCTCAAAGAAAGTGTTAATAGTGGAATAAAGAGCCTTTCTTTTTGGACCTTCCAAAGAGGAGAATAATATGCTGCCTGCTTAAATGTGGTGGAACCAAAAAAGGTAAGCGGTATGACATAGTAATTTGCTAAGCACAGCTTTGCCTACATGCTTTCATCACCGCTGATGTGGTAATATAAAGGATTTGTTCAGCGTAGGTCAACTCCCTCTTCCAAATGTCTCCAGGCTTTTGGGCAATTTTAGTTTCTGGAGTTGAAGTGTATCTGTCTCACAGTGAGTAAGCTTTGAGGGCTGGGAGTGTAGTTGTGTATTTTCTACATCATTGTGACAGTGTTGTTGGTGCTAAACAAACTGGCTGAAAAATGCTTTTCTTTGTTTAATTTCTAGGGAGGGTGAACCAATAAGAAAAACTGAACTATGTGCCTTGTTTAAACTGTGAAAGTTTATATTTCTTGTGAAAATCTGGGTAAAGGTTTGGTCCGTTCAATAGCGTTACAGTTCAGGTACCAAGATACAATTTCTAAAGAAACTGAATTCTAATTGAAGATTTTATTTCCACTTTTTATGTAAAACCAGAAAATATGTTAAAATCAGTTTTGATAGGCAATTTTTCATGTAAAAAAGCTTTTCTCAAAGTATCATCTAACTCTAGGGCTAGGCAAAAAGAGAAAAAGGAACAGCTCTGAGTTGTGAACCACTGCGGTGAGAAGGAAATTGTCTTCTGCCACGGCTGAGATTTGCAGTATGCCCTAGACACATACTCCCCATAGGGCAGGGATATATTTTTCTGCTATGCATCAGATACCGACCATTGCTGAAAACAGAGGTTGGTCTTAACGAACTAACATCTGATAAAGACAACACATTCCTGGAGCTGAGTTGCTAGAAACAAAGGTAAAAAGAAATTCAAGGTTTCAGTGCTTTAAAGCTACTGGTTATTACTTCTGGTTTCCTTTGGACACTTTCTCTTTGATATTGTAGTATCAAATACCCTCAAAGCAACCTTCCATTAAGATATGGTTCATTAGATAATAAACAGTGCCTTTCTCTGGACTTATCACCTGAAATTTAGAAAAAGGGCTATGCAAAGCTGCAGCGAGGAAAAATAAGAGAGACACAAACACGGAAACGTCAATTAAGATTAATAAGATAATACCTGGAGTGACTGGCTTGGCAGTCATGCATTTCCTCTAACATTTTCTGTGTAATTCATTTCTGAGAGATGAATACAGCGATGGAAGGTAAGGGTGGACAACTGATGAAACAGAAATTTTCATAGAAACAGTCTCTTTCTTGCTTTTGGGGATTTTTTTCATTAACAGTAACTTATTCTTTGTTAGTCACGATGACAGAGAAGTATTCCACAACCAGTAGAAGAGGCTGGGGTGAAAATCCAAGCGTACGAGAGGGTCCTTGTTGGCTACACACAGGTAGTCTCTGTTGGTGGCACCTGCGATCTTCTTCCTGAGGTTTTTGGCTGTGCAGGAAGGAAAGGGGTCTCATGGAGAGGGGAAGGGAATCCAGGAATGACTCTAACCGTCTGAAGAGGAAAGTTCCCCTCTCCAGAAAATGATTATGAATTTCAAACATAATCATCTTCAGACAAAATACGGAAACAGTCTGAGAGCAGAAACCAAAACAAAGCGTCTCCTGCACCTCCTTTCCCAGACAGCATCCCTCATCACCCATGATTACTTTCCTCTTTCGGCTCTATTCATCTCTTTCAGCACAATGCCACAGCTCATGCTGGAGCTGGGGAAAACACCCATCTTAGCCTAGCCCATAGCCTGGTATGAGATGTGGGTTTGAAGCCCTGAGGCAAGGAAGCTATGGATCTGGGGTTCCCGGGTCTCTTGAGATGGCTCACCACAGGGCTGGTTATTCCCTGCAAAAGGCAGCACTTAGTTTCACCATTTTTTCCATCGAAAAAGCTGCCTGCCAGAAGGGCTAGCTGGGAGCCTTGTGGGATGTACGCAGGTGGATGGAGGCAAAGCACTATGTTGTAAGATGAGTGTGATGGGAATTCAGGTGTCTAAATTCCCCGTATGAAGAGAGGAACTTCCCTTTTCTCTCCTATCTGATCTATGATGTCTGCACATTGTTTTCAGAGAGGGAGGAGGGAAAAAACCTTTTAAAGGCTGAGCAGCTAGATGCCACTCTTCTGCATGCTTAGAATTAAAATGAGGTGCTTTATCTGCTCCAAGCTGTGGTAAGTGATGTGGCAGATAAGGTGGAAATAAGCTATTTGAGCTCCTTTTTTTCCTTTCATTGATTTATATTAAAAATGTGGCATTTTGGACTGATGTATGTAGCTGTATTCTTGCACGCAGACACAACTGCATATCGGCGTACGGCTACAAATGTTAAAGAAATAAACCTGTGGGGGTCTAGGAGACTGGAAGGGAGATATGCGGAAGGTCAGTAGCATTAACCAAGAAATCTCGCTATCAGGACGGTAGCCAGAGTAGATGCTGGCCAAGTGAAATAAAGGGCTTACCATTCAATTAAGTCATGGAGCCAAACATACTATAGCTTTGCTCTGGAAACCTGAGTCAGGGGACGGGAGACAAACGCAGAGTATTGCTACCCTAGAGAGACCACCAACCCTCCCCTCCTCCAGGAATACCAGAGCACTTTAGAGAACTTTAACGTGGGCTTACATGCCAAAATTTGTGCCTTCCTGTAAGGCAAGCTGACACCTCAAGCTTTTTATCTCAGACACTGCTTCAAACTTTTCCTCCGCAGAGGTGCTGGGTCTCGTTCAGGTCTCTTTTTGAGCAGGATTGCTTTGCACAGTGCTGGCGTGGTGGACCTACATCACACGACTCAGAAAGAGCTTGAAGAGCTTGTAGGATTACCAGTGCTTACGTGGGGGTCTTGTCAGTCTTGGGAAAAGGGTCTGTGAGGGGAAGGGACAAACAGACCCTGGGTACTTTCTTCCCTTTTGAATTCAGTCTGATTTTCTTTTTTCCTACCCAGAGAAATAGTAAGGCTAAGGGACAGCCCAGAGGGAACAGGAGATGCGTGTTGGAGTGGCTGTCAGCATGGGACGAGCTACTTGTACTGTGCTCCGAGGATGTTGTCTGGCTGGCACAATAAATGGGGATATATCTCTCCATTCCTTTCGAGCCACGAAATTCATGTAACCTGTGACCACCTGTCTTTATGGCCAGAGACCACGTCTTTCTGTCTTGCTTCGTCTAAACCAGCCCATTGTTTTTCAGCTCCTCTCTCTGAAGGCATTGTCTGCGGCAAGTGACCCACTGCTTGTTTTTGCAGAGCACCACAGGGAAGAGGGCCAAGGATACCTCGATGTTTACATACCAGGATGCAACGGCCTCGTGTTGCCTGCAGATATATTCATATCAGTGCAAGTCCAAGGTCAGATCTTGATAAGCGGTATTTTCGAGCTCTTGTTAAACACACACACACACTCTTCCAAACCGTGCTGGACTTGCCACGAGCTGTTTACAAAAGATTGAGCCCACGGTGAATCCACCCTGGCAGGCAAGTCCTGCGCTGCTCTCCCTGTTCTGGCTGATGCTCCTCGGCTGCCTGTTCTGTGTGAAGCAGGAGCACCGTCGGCCACGGGCAGAGCTTTGCAGCAAACCCCATTATCCAGCAAAACCCTGGATGCAATGGGACTTACGGACAGTGACTTGCAGAGACCCACCCACACCACTGGGCTGACCCAAGAATTTGAAGACAAATAAGCGCTCAAGTTGGAAGGAGATCTGCGAGGGCGATCCTCTAATTTACTACCAGTGACTTCGCGTTGACCTTACTAGTAGGAATGCTCAAATACTCGAACGCCGAGGGGTACCATGTGGCATTTTAAAAAAACTATTTTTTTTCTTAAAGTATTAGATCTCTGAGTGGTAAAATCAGAGCCTCAGCACTCGACTTGGAACGTGTGCCTGAGGCATTCACTGAGAGGCATGATAAAGAAACTATGCGATGCATATATTTTAATTTAAAATAAATCAATGTGATAATCTGGGATCAGGTGGGATTTAGGGGCTAGAAGAAAAGGACAAAGGGAGGTCATTATTTATGCTTTTAATAAATCAATTTGTTAATTAGGGATCAGGTGGGATTTCCCAGCATGAGACAGAGGACAAAGGAAGCTCATTAGTTATATTTTAAATAAATCAATGTTTTAGTTGGTGCGGGATTCTGCTGGAAATACAGGACAAGGCACAGATACTTTAAAATTGTCACTTGAAAATATCCTTGACGTAAGAAATATAAATGTTTCATACTTACTTGGTGCATCTATATTTTTTAGGCACCCCTTAGCACAAACCCAGTGTGGCCAGGCTGCAACTCTTGTAAGATTCAAGGAAGCAAAGAGAAATTACCTGTAATATATTTAAATAAGCAAAAAGAAGAAGTTATTTCAGCTTTGTGTGGCTCACTAGGTCTGGCAAATTGATTTCAAAACATTCCAGCATTCAGAACCACTGGACATGTCTGAAGTCCTCGTCTTTTACCTGAGCCTGCCACAGGAAAATGTCATCTACACAGTAAGATAATTTCTACCAGGTTCTCCACTGTAATAACCGTTCACTTGGAGCTGAGCTCTTCTCCCCTGTGGCTTATCAGGACAGCATTTGCTTGTTCTGCAGACCTCCCTCTACAGAGTCCACCTCTCACTTGCACAAGGTGATGTGGTGATGCAGCCCTGGTGATCACCACCGGCGCAGAGCTGACTCCACGCAGGTCCTGCTGAGGCTGGTGTGACTCTGTAGAAAGCATCATTTGTTGGTGGACTTGTGTTGACGCAGCATCGGAAAGCAAAACATTATCCAAGTAAGAAAGGGAGACGGGCAGGTTAAAAAGGACGATGCTCAAATGACCAAATCTGGCAACATTCAGCCTGTTTACTCTTCGATGCTGCAATGGAGGACAGCAATTCAAAGCCATCACTACATATTAAGGAATGCCAAGCACTACAGGAAGCAAAAGACTTCATCGTAATCAGTACCCGTGTGTTCCCTGGCGTGCTGTGCATTAAAAGAGCATTTTGAGGCAGTCTTGACTAACTCGCTGCTTTTCTTCTTGCCTTGTTTCAGTTTTGTCTTACCTGCCCTCCACAGAGGGAGCCTTGCTTACTGCTGCTGAACAACAACCCATCTTGCAAGGCTAATATCTCCTGAGGGTGCTTCTACTCATGTCGCCTGCCACCTGCACAACGAGATGCACACGATAATTACCTCCTAGGAAGGCAATGGCTCATCTGCGTCACTGTCACATCTGCCCATAGCTAATAGGTGTGCAGCATTTGCTGTGAATTTAAAAACCGTCCCCTTTCAAAGGTCAGACCAAAAGTTCAAATTTCACGGGGATTTGCCAAAAGAGTCCGCGCTGCCACTCACTGTCCCAGCAGGCTCCTTGTGTGTGACAGCAAGGAATCGGCAGCAGCGAACTTGCTAGTACTGTTGTTTCAACAGACATATAAAACCGGAGACCCAGTCAGCTGTAGCAAGAAATAATAAAGATATTGAGTTTACATACAGTCTTCAAAAATTTCCTCAAAGCGTCTTCAGTTTATTTTCTCACCTCTGTGTGAGGCTCAGTTTTGACAATATGGCTGCCAAAAGGGTGATTTACCCTGCGGCTTAGACAGGCTGTTGTGATAGATAGTGGATACTATTTCAACAAAGACACAGCGCCTCGAGTTTTAATCAGCTATGTAAACTAATAGAACCTTGCTCAAAGTGTTTTTGGCCCTTCCTTTGCAAGCAAATTCTCAACAATGAGTAGGAAAACACATCATATCTATGACTTACCATGCTACTCTTCTCGTAAGGGAAGAGTCATGGAGAGTCCAAGCACAGCAGCATCTTCAGAAGTTCAAAAGTCAGCAATAAGATTGAGTCTGTGCTGAAACCTGACCCGTGGGTCTAAGACAAAGAGCAGTTTTATTTTTGAAATTTTTCAGTAAAAACACTAAAGTAATTTTAAGTTTCAAGAATGCACATAGAGTATAAGGTTAGTATTTTGAGACAGGGTTGGGTTTTTTTCTTGCAGAGTAAGTTAAACAACACTTCAATTTTTCAACTAAAGATCCACAATCCGTTGCCCGATCACAAAAGTGTTTTGTTTTGTTTTTTTTTTTTACGAAAAAAATTCAGTGGCTTATTTAAAAATAATTTTCTGTATGTAGCCTTAAAAAAAAAGAAAAGCAAAGAAGGAAAAGAAGGGCTCTTGGCCCCAGAGAAGGCTGCTTCGTGAAAATATCAAACAAGATTTAACAAATGTAAGCAACCCTGTAGCTGCTACTCAGCCTTGTTGGCTTGCTCTTCTCCTCCAGGGGACACACAACATCCCTGGAAACAGGATACACTGAATTGCAGTGGCAATTCAGAAGAACATCTGTCAGCAAAACGCTCAAGTACGTACTTGAGTGCTATTAGCATAATTGGGACACAGGAGTATGACTGAAGTTAAGTATGATTAAAGTTAAGTTTCTTTAAGATAAATGGATTAATGCAGATGTTTAGGTAATTTTGAGCATCAAGGATAGCAGGTTTAAGCAATTTGTCCAAATTTACATGTGATTTGTATAGGAAACCACCATTTCTGATCTCACAAGTCCCAGTCAGCCCCTCAAACGCCTAAAAGCTCGTTACTCCAGTACTGACACACTGCCTATTTTCTGCATATTCTGATGATGTCTTTTGGAAATCACATCAGGGGAACAACAGGGCTGCTTAGGCTCAGCTTGAATAAGGGGCTGGGCTGAATTGGCCAAAAACTTCTTTGCTGAGAAGAGTTGGTCAAGGCGATTTCTGGACACTGGCAAGCTTAGCCACCAAAGCTGTGTGCCTGGTTGTACTACCAAGTCATAGGAGAATCAGGGACAGGACCTTTGTACCTCTAATTCGGCATACGCAGCGCCGAACCCAATGCTGACCGCCAACAGGAGGAAGCTCCCACAACAACTAACCCAACCCCCACAGAAGATGCCAACCCAACAAGGTCCTATTGATTAATTCACAGTAATTTCCTCCTCCTCTTTGTCGTCTGTGCTTAGGATTTCAAAATCAAAGCCATTAATCTTCAAAATGCTAAAATGACAGAGATCCTACAAGCAAGCATTCAGTTTCACTCCCTTCGAGATCCACCAGAGAGAGACAAACACAGTCTGGGCCACAGCCTAACTTTATCGTAGGCTTCAACTTGATATCCAGAGATGTGAAGCTCTGCTGGATGGCTTCAAATTTGCCTCCAGACTGTTGCTAATCGGGAGGACTGTTTTTCTTTATTCTTTCTGCAGTGTTAGCAGAGGCACACGCAGCGTGCTGGCAGTGGAAGCTGCCACTTTGGGAAGAGTTTTGATTAAAATATACATTGCTTTGATCAGTGGCTTCCCTGTAGCGTAAGATAAACATGATCAGCAGTTTCGGTTGGTGTTCATTCCTAAGGCACATGCTGTGAAGTTGCTGTACATTAAGCTGTACATTAAGCAAAAGCTTAAAAGGAAATTACTGTAGCCGACTGGTACTTGGAATTAACCTGAAACTAGAAATCTTAAAATCTAAAATGAAGAGAAACCAGTACTGCCTTTCCTCCTCTGCCAGTAGGGTCTTCCACACTGGCAACTCCAAGAGGCCAGGGTTGAGATCTTTTATAACCAGGCATGTATGTCAGAGGAGGAAAGGTATGAGAGCATGTTCCATAACTAATTTAATGCTTTACATCTTCTCATCCAACACCAGGCATATCACAGAAGTACACTTCCCTTCACTTGGAGAAGCTTGTTTGAATCTCACAGCTGGGGCCTGGAAGAGTTGTCTGAAGTGTAGCCATGGTCTTTATGTAAAGACATTTAAATACTACTTTTTCCTCTTTTTTTTTTTTCCCTCTTTTTTTCTTGTGAAGCCAAAACGGTGTCTATTACAGGAAACTAGTGTAGCTGTTAGTACAAATAGCATTCATGGAAATTGTTTGTTTTCTGTACTACAGCTTTGTATGCAAAATTAAACTTTAGGAATTTGTTTTAAAATTTCTAATGCTTAAGGCTTTACTTTTCTAGGGAAAAGTGCAAAGAAATTACATGATGAAATAAATATTTGCTCAGAGACTGGCAAGTAGCTCGATGTTGCCTATAAGCTCGTGAAAGAAAAACAGGCATAAGAGGAAAACTTAGCATTATGCTTTGTTTTTTAAGCTGGACTTTTAATGACGTCTTATTATTTCCTTGGAAAAGGGTAATTTCTCTGACTGGGGTGGGGATCAGCCTACCCTTCCATTTGCCATTCTCAAGACTGGGATGGATCTTTAGTAAACGTGAAAAGGTAGAGCATCACCAAAATCAGTAAATTTGCCCCAAATGAGATCCGGGCGACCGAGTCTTCCACTACCTGCAAGGACGGGGGCCAGCAGGTGGGTGCTGCTGGCGAGGAGAAGTGTCCCGCTGGCACCGACGGCTCCCCTGCGTGACGTGCTGCTCCGCTCTGTCTGTTGGAAGGCCTTTTCTGATAAAGTAATAAACATACCGTAAAACTGTTTTACAAGCCAGGTCTCACTCTGCTCTCCAGCTTTTTCTCATTAAGGGCATTGCTGCTTCAAGGAAGTTCGGGCCGCAGCACATTTAACATCTGCATTCCTTTGACGTGTTTTGAAATTATTTTAAAACAATCGGGAGAGGAGGACCAGATTTGGGGGGGGAGGGGGGGGGGGGGTGGGTGCTTCAAAGAGAAAGCAGATCAACATATAAGCCCCAAATTACATAAGTAGCCCCGCCAAGGAAATAAATTAATTTGTTTCCCAATGGCTTATTTATATAACCCTTTAATTATAGCTAACCATATCACCTGTATTATACCATGGGAAAATGTAAAACTGTTAAGCAACCTACCACTCCGCCTTCTCCAGACCGACAACACAACCATTAAGCAACAACTGCGTGTTGGGACATCGCCTGCTCTTTTGTCTTTCAAAGGTACAGTTCAATAATGCGGGTATGAAAATGTGACCTCAACAGTAACTCTTTTTCTAGGGCTTTTGTGCGTTCCTAAATGCCATCTCCCCGTTGGATCGTAGAAAGGGGACAGCATTTGACCCGCTTGCAACACAAAAAGGGATATTGTTTAAAAATTCGCTATTTTCCCAGTCTGCACATGAGTCACAACCAGCAGTTGAGCCCTGTTAACTGCAAGCGCTGCTCAGTCTACGCTGGGTTTTGAAAAGTGGTAAGTTTAGGTAGCGCTGTTGACTTCAATTAAAGCATTTCTAATTGTTTCTAATTCAGCAGACGCCAGCTGAGACCCTGGCTTTTGCTCTACAAAAGGCACAGTGTGTTAAAGCAGCGTGCTGCGGCTCCCGGAGGCCTCAGGAATGCTACACGTTAGGAGTTATTAGACCAAACCGCTGCGATGGACAGGATGGCAACAGTAACAGGGAAGATTTTACAGGTGAGAAATATCAGAATTTTCGGAAAGTGAAATTGTCAAAGCAGCTGTTTCGATCCATGTGCCGTCCGCTTCAGAAGACATTGTGCAAAAGTTTCTAAGAAAAACAATCTCATGATGTTACAAGATAAAGCTGATGGTGGCACGTGAAGAATGCTCTAACTTCTACTATGGGGTTGCAAAAAGAGTTTCATTACAAACCATGGAAATTCTTCTTAATATTTCTATGTTTGAATTGGTTTTCAATACTCAAATCAGTGGAATCTTTCAGGTACGATGGCTTTCTTGTCCGTGAAGGGGTGAGTCTTGGTAGCTTAGCAGCACTGTAACATCAACAGCTTTATTTAGGTACAAAGATAATGCATCTGAATGCTAGAATAGCCAATTTAGCTGAATATTAACAGCCCTATATATGACCAAATTAGAACAGATCGTCAGGGATGCTTTGGAATCTCCGTCAGTCAGACTCTATCTATCAAGCTGGGTATCCTAAAACATAGGCATCATGTCTACCCCACGTTAAGAGGTTCAGTGCAAAAGCTGTCTTGGGTGTTTTGAGGAGACCTTGAAACCAGCCCTGCAGATTAGACAAGAGTCATTCCAGGCTCGGTATTCAAGAATCTATAATACTCCATCTAAAGTTCAAAAAGAGCTAAAGAGAGAGCACAAAATATACAGGAATTGCCCACGAGATAATTCCTCAATTAGCTTGCTAAATAATCCTTTCTTGGTAGTTATTTTGAATTTAAAGATGGCATAAAGTGAGCTTGAACAAACCATTCCTGCATAACTCCGTGTATAGAGAGATGAAGCAATGCTATAATTCTATCTTCTACACCCTTTGAAGCAGTATTTCGTTGGTCGTGTCTGCAATGCCTGAGGATGGCCTTCAGACCAAGTTCTGTACTCTTAAAAACAGATCAAAAGAAACTTGGTCATCTCCTTCAAAAGGCAGCTGCTCTCCTCCCCTTTTTCACAGAGCTGCAACATGAAACAAGGCTTAGTGTTGAGGGACGTCTTCTGTAATTTGGTATAAATGTTTTGGCTTGCAGTCTCCGTTTTTTAGATGGGAATAGCAAATTAGCTACCTTCAAGGGAGTTAAATTTATTTAATCTCAGTTCTGAACTAAGAGGGAAAAAAAATGAAGTTTTCAAGAAAAAGTGGTGGGTTTGTATCAAGCAAAAATTAAAATGTTAAGCCTTGTGTTAGCTGCTAATATATCAATGGCATTTTATTTAAGGATTTTATTACGACTAAACAGAGACACAAGATTATTTAAAAGTTTTCACCATGATTGCAATAAACAAATACGTTTCCAGCCCTCACAATGGTAAAAGAATGCTGTCAAATGTGACCAGTGTCTGTCTACCCCAAAAGCTTGAAAACAAGAAAAAATAACAAGAAAGCAGCATTCTTGAATAGTGTGCTATAATTTTGTGTTTTCTCATCCAGACCTGATTTTTAATCAAAACTTAAGGTTTGCAGTGGTGAGATCTGTACAGACCCATACACCTCTTGCTGACATTTCAGGTGACGTTCTGAGTTACACAAAATAGAGAATAACTGTGCTGAGATGTAGAGGATAAGACTGGTCTAGAGAAAACACAAAGTGGTCAAAAACCAAAAGCCTAATTCCTGAATCTTTAAAAAAGTTTAGTTCATATATGTCAATATATTTTTCCCACAAAGTATCATTTCCTGATTTTGGCTGGACATAGTAAAGTACCTTGAGAAAGACTATTTCCATGCTGTGTTTAACTCAGCAGAAGCCAAGACCTACAAGAAATATCTAGGGAAAACAAGACTTTCCTCCTGTTATTGGTCAGTTGACTGTCAATCTTCTCCAGGATTCCCTGATGATTCAGCAGGGAGTTTAAAAAGCTACATAAAATCATTGACTATACTTCAAAGTCTTTTTAAAACAAGTTTTCTCATTCAGAAAGGCAAGAACTGAAAGCTGGTCCTTTGTGAAGTCTGGAGGGTGATGTACATAGCATGAAAACAAAAAATCTTCATAAAATAAGCATCTCGGAGCGCTCTGCACCAGAGCAAAAGCTCTCCAGCCCTCGCTGGTCAGACTGGCTAAACTCAGCGGCTCGAGCTCTGGAGCTCTTGGAGCTGGACTTGACTGGGACAGCCTGCTGGTGAGCACTGGTGTGTATCAGCATTTATTTCTGCCCCGCTTCATTGCAGCTTGCGATAGCTAGACTGCATTCAAGTGGGAACTACGATCAGGTAACTGTCAGGCAGATGTGGCTTCTAATAACCTGCTCTTCTTTTGGGAAAAGCAAGGAAAATATCAGGTAGCCAAAAAAACAACCACCCTTCCCCCCAAAAAAAAGTCTTCTGGCTACCCAAGGTCTATCAGAAGATCCGGAGAGACACTATCACCTGGAAAACAGGGATACGATCTGGAACTGATTTCCTTTTTTCCTAATATCCCCCGGTAGAACAAAACATCTGTGAGCTGGATAGCTGTAGGGAGATGGAGAAAGACTGGAATTTACCCCACCAAGACGTAACCTTCTCTACTGGGAATAATACCACCGCAAAACCACATCAGATCTGAATAGTTCTTGCAACTGTTTGCAGTTCAGGAAATCAGTGTGCTGCATTGCTATTTGTAACCAATATAACTTCATCTCCACTCCGTGCCCACTTTCTGGTAACGCAACATAGTCACTTTGCTGACAAACGGCAGGGAAATGGGGATTTACAATCTACTATGCTCCAGCTAATGAAATTAACAGGGAGAAACAAAAACCCAAACCAAATCCTGTATTATAACCGTTTGGGTCGTGCAGCTGTGCAAATGACACATGGAAAAAAAAAACCGGCAAGTTTTAACTTTTGTTAAGAAAAACATGGAACAACTTTTTCATTGACCGGAAAATATTCAGTTGAATTCTGCCAGAAGAACATTTTCAGCGGAGAAAAACCAAAATCAGGTCCCTGTGGACAAAATTTACCAATATATGGATTTTTTTTTTCAGTTTTCAGAGAAAACTTTTTGAGATTTTCAGTTATCTCATTAAAAGTTGTTTGCTTGCTTGTTTAAAAAAAATATTCAGGGAGCACAGGCTCTTTCCTGGGAACATCTGTATTCAGTTGCAAACTCCATTTTCTGACGACAGTAACTGGTGATGAAGGAGTTTTGATCAGCCCAGGAAAGATCAGCACACCATATGTAAATGATGCATCACTGGTGGGTCTTATCCTGCCTGTGGCTTCTTGGTGTAGACCAGTCTCCAAAGGGAGAGACACCAGCAGCTACTGGGAAGCCAGTGGGATGCGTACTTACATCTAACGAGGCCGTCTTTGGCGGAGCATTTGCTAAAATGCTGAAGTCTGGGTTTTCTCTTGAATCTGCATTGATCCTAGAGCAGAAGGGTTTACACTGACTCCACCAGCTGAGGATCTGGCCCTCTTTTAGCCTTCTGGATGGATTTTTTGGCACGTTGCTGCAAGTGGGTTGGGATCCTGCCAGGGCGGGGGTGAACAGAACAGCATTCCTGGGCTCTTAGTAGTGTTGACCATTGTCTTGATGTGAATACATAAAAACCTTCAAAGGCAGAAAGGTGACTCGCTGTCATATGCAATGCTCCTTCTAGTCCTTTCAAGCCACAGATCATCAGCATAGTCTCTGCCTGAACCCAGGACACGCTGCTTTCTCCACTGAACGAGTGATGGAGACTATTGTAGTGAATAGTAACAGTAGATGAGGTGCTATCTTCCCCTTTAAATTGAGCCATTCAATTTGTCATGAATGGCTGAGTATTTCTCCCCGGCATTTGGGACTTAGATTTCAGCACTGGGAATAGAGTGAATAGGATCAATGATGAAGCTGAAGTACAAAAAGAAGGAGCAGAAAAGGGCAAAGGACTAAAACCGATAGAGACAAGCAATTACAAGGTGTATTACTATACACTGGGCTAGGCTGGAAAGAGGGAAGAACTTATTCCGGGGGATTTTTTTTCCATGAAAGATAAAGGGGAGGGAAGTGAATATTTGTTGTTCGGGCAATTGCAAAGCTGCGGCTGCAAAGAATAAAGAGACCTTTTAGAACATGGCAGCTGCCTCCAAGCCTCGAGCGTGGTACTTGATACTACAGTCTACCCTCCTAGTGCTTTTTGGCCAGCTTTTGAGAACAGCAAGGAAGGCATTCAGAAGGAAGACAATGACAAATGTCAAGAAAGAGAGAGGAAATCTGGAGTTTAAAAGACTATTGAGTGACAGGCGGGTTAGATCAAAGGCAGACATTTACCAGGTATTTATAATTGCAATGCTAATAGAGGTTAATCACAGAAAGCAGAGCTGAAGGGTGGGTGTGTATTCAATCAAAAAGCCCATATATATATATTTAATACATACATATACATAAACATGCACACATATGTATGTATATACCGTACTTCAAAAGCCAGCTCGTCATTCAACCAGTCACTGTCACCCATTCTGGTTTTCTCTGGGTTGTTAATGGAAAGGGAGCTTTTTCCAGGCAGAGCATTTGAACCCTTTTGCTGTCAGAGCCAGTGGGATGTTTTGAAGGGAGCACACAAGATGGGGCTCACGTATAAATCCCTGGGAAAGCAGAGTCAGAATCTGTTTCTTTATAAAAAGGCAACAAAGCCCCCAAAATCTGTGCCCAGCAAGACTCTGTGTGTGTGTTTTCATAGCTTTTAACACAGAGAAAGGAGAATCCTTATTAAGGGATTTTTAAAACTGAGTTTCTTATCTTGCTAATTTTGAGGGCTGGATTTTCCAGGACCTCAGTACCAGTTACACAACTAAACAAGCATCAGCTTTTCTAAAGGCTGCACAATTTTGCAAACATGGGCTCAACTTTGAGCACTTTTGCTTACCAGCCCTTTTCAATCTTATCTCTCTCACAGACATGCTCTCTCTTGTTATCATTCTTCCACCCATTCCTTTCCTATGCCACACACAGATTTCAAAAAACAAAACAAAAACATTTCCTATGGGAGTCTCTCCACACTCATTTTAAGGAAAAGCTGTTCTTGTCCGCCCTCTGTGGCATGTAGCAGTCCCAGCTGTGTCTTGCAGCAAGTACAACTACAACAAGACTTAACTGTGTCTAGAATAATTCCTAATACCACAGCTATGTCTGATTTTACCAGCAAAACCATTCTGATGTCATGTACTGCCAGCTCTAGAAAAAGAAATGTTACGTATAACAAAATACCACACGCAAACTGTTAATGAAAGACCACAGCAATACTAAGTGAATAACTTTGTGTCCATATCCAAATCTCTTCACCCAAAACCTGCCAGCGGGTTTGCTTTTTGCCCATAAATCAGTCACAGAAGGACTAGGTCTTATTACGTGTCTGGGCTAATTCCTGAAATTACAGGGTCTCTGTCAGGAGTTTTAGGAACATGCAACGCAAATAAGAGCAACTTTTAAAAACGCTTCATTCGCCCAGGAGGTATCTTGCCTGTAAGGAAAGGTGCTTTTGCTCATGGGCAATAAACTACCTAGTTAACTGCCATCAGAAAGCATGTGTAATTGCATTCATTCTTTAATAATGTGAATTTTGCCTCCTTTGTGCTAGGTCCTGTATGCAGAAAGGAAAAGGAAGGTAGGCATGAGAAAGGAGTACTGATGCACAGCTAAAGCAGACGTGTCTCCATTCACCTTGTGGGCGAAGGATGCTCATGTTGACAGTGAACTTGTCACGCCGGCGCTTACGCCGCAGCAGGCAGCCTCAGCCCTGCAGCCAAGAGCTGGGAGCGGTTCCCGGGCTGGGGCTTGCCCTCCTCTTCCGTAGATCCGGCAGGCCAAGCCGGCCAACCCCTCCACCCTGCCCGCGGGATCCCCGACCCAGACAGAAGCGGGTGGGCGACCTGGCGAGGAGCAAGAGAAGGCTGGGGTTGGGGCGCAGAGCTGGGCGCCGAGGCACGCGGGGGACCGATGCCCCAGTGGCTGTGTGGGCAGGAGAGCGCCGGCACGCACGTTTGGGGCAAGTCTGAACAGCCGCGGCAGAAATGCTCGTCTTGCTGCTTCCTTTTGCAGAACTGGAAGGAAGAGGAAGAACGGGGCGAGAAGGGGGAAGGGCAGAGAAAGACGCACACCCACGCACGCACAAAACGAAATGAATTTCTGGCGTTTACTGGGAAATCGCAGCAAAGGTCCTGTGGGCTCCCTTGTTACCTCTAGCCAAGGACAAATGCAAGGCACCATTTTCTGTCTCGTCGTCTTCATACACTATTTTTCACAAGCGTTTCATCAAGCACACAGATCAGAAAATACAAATACCAAAACCTGAATAAAAGGGTCTGCTTCAAAGTCTTTCTGAATTAACGCAGCTAAGACGTGTTTCTAAATGGCTTTGCTAAATGAAGCCCTGTGGCATCATTACACTGAAAACGAAGCAGGATTTAAAAATGTTAAAAATGGGCCAAACCCATAATACACCGGTTTCTGTCTGGAATAGGATTAGGTTAAAATTCAGAGGTTCAGGTCTGAGACTGGAGCCAGACTAAGGTTTGGGTCTGTCAGCACAAGCATCCCGTGAACAACTGAGCCAATATTCAGCCCCAGCTGTGGAAAGCTTGTAAGTTCATTTGGAGGCAGTTGGGTCTTGGAAGAGCTCTGCCATTTTGGAGAGCATCCAAAAAGCAAGCGAAAAGAGGCCCCTGGATGTTGGGGTTTTTTTGTAGCATTACTATTATTTGAATAAACCCATTGTGGGTTCTAAACAAGTTCAAATCTGGGCAGACGTGCTAAAACAAAACCACCCTTCATTCAGGGAGTAGGGAAGATAAACTCCAGTTTGGTCCCATCTCTGCTTTAGTGATATCTATCTTCAAGCATGCTCCTTCTAAAAATGAATTAAGAATTACAGCAGCCTCTTACCAAGGCTCCTCCCAGCAATAAACAAAAATATTGTTTGGATTATTTTGCAAGAGCTGAAAAGTTAAAAGCCTTTGTTAACAATTAACAGTTTCCATGACAAGCACTCAGCTCTATTCTGCCATCCCATCCAAGACTGGTGATCTGCTGGAGCACAGATCCTTGCATGCTCATCCTTACTGCTGGCTGGAAACCCTTCTTCCCCCCTGCACCACCCTTCATAAAGGAGCTACTCCAGGGATGCGGTTTCGGTTTCTGTCGGGTGACATCAGTGTCTCCCTGGAAAAGCAGTGTTCCCTGGATGTTTGAATCTCCTTGCAAATACCTGCCAAGTCTTTTTTGTCTCCAAGTTAATTTGACCTGTAGTCACTCTTCTGGTCATTTTCAAGTATTTGTATTAATAAAAGGGTGAGAATGTGGTTTATTATCTCCCCTCTTTTACCTTACATCGCTTTTGGAAGGAATAAGGGCTGTTCTGGCTTGAGGCTGCGGAGTATAGGAAAAAATTCTGGAGCAAAGCAGATGTCGCAATTTTATTTCCCATCTCAGTCACAAGGTAGGATATGAATATAGCCCCGACCCACCTTTCTGAATATTGCCTCGTGTATTATTCCAGTAGAAGATTGCTTAGCCTAAAAACAACTCCTGTGTATTGGCCACTGCTCAGTTGTAGGGAGCTGAAGGGCCACGGAAACCTCAAGCAATCGTTGATATCAGGTCCCTTTTGTTTCTGTAATAGGCTTTTATAGGGAAGAGTTAGATCCACCAGGCAGAGAACCAAAGCCTCCTAATAAAGAGCAGGGCAGCAAAAACTTACAGCGGTGCTTTCCCCCCTTCGAAACCTGCCTGCACGATAAGGATTAGAGGGAAAATTTTCTCCGAGCTTGAACGCCCGCTCACGGGTCAGTCCTCGGAGGAGGTGAAACCCTGCAGGGCGGGTGTAACAGGAACCCAAAGAGGGAAAGCGAGTCCGGGCGCTCCTCTTCTCCCCCCAGTTCCCTCTGCCTTCTGCCCTCTGATGAGTGTTCCTACTGGCCTAGCAGCACCTCCTGAAATCAGGGCAAGGCTTGTGGTGATCACATCCACCCCCTGTTCATGGTCTCGCACTCTTGCTCATCCAGACAAGCAAAACTGTGTGACTTAAACAACTTCGAATAGAAGAAATGAGTTTCTAATCTCTACAAGCTTTCGGCGTATTAACTGCCTCCTTCTGGCTGTAAATATAGTCTCTGAAGAAATGCAAAACTCCTGTTCCCCCCCTCTATTGCTGTTATTCCCACATCTACATATTTGTTACCGCCTCAGTAGTTCTTTCTTCATCGCGCAGACGGAAATGAGGTGGCCCAGCGGGTAGGATGCCCATCAGCCTTTCTATTCAGAAGCTGACTCTGTGAACTCTGCAGATCACCGCAACTCAAAGGCATGACTGCATATCAGACAGACATCCCTGATCCAGCTCGTTCAGAGGGGACCGTGTCGGTGTGGCTCTCTATGCGTGGGTTAGCCGTATTTAGCCAAAAAAACTTTGCAGCTCCCAGTGAACCTCTCCCCTAATCTCAATTCCCCTGCCACCACATCCAAGCCAGGCAATTTAAAGCCCGTGCAGGTATGCCAACACCTGCCAACCTCTCGACTGCAGCGCAAAGCACCGCCAGCCTCCATCTGCTCTGATAGACACAAAACTTTAAAATTAATGACATCTTATTATATGACTGAATAGCTTCTTAAGTGTTTTTGACAAAACAGGAGATCCAGATAGTGAAGAAAAAGGAAATGACTTGATTCTGACCTGTTTCAAACCTAGGAGAAACTTCTGATTTGTTTTAAGGTTAAGACCATCCCATTTTAACAGCCGAACAAATTCTCCGATTCTGTATGTTACAAAGAGGGGATATTTCACTCAGTCTTGGCTTATCTTGCCCTGCCTTCCTCATAACCATCATCACCACCACTACGGCCGCACGTCGCTTCAACAGGAACTGCAGGAGACAAGTGTAAGAACCTGTGTGATCAGAGGCACACGGAGGGGACAGGGGGCAAGGAAGGAAAAGAAGGAGGCGAAGGACAAACGGACGGATAATGGGAACCTGCAGAGCAAGAACGGGGGGGAGGACCAAGCCCTAGCTGTGAATGAGAGTAGAAACCCAGCTAGACAGCGACCATCTGGCCGAGGGCCACCAAATCTTAGGAATTTCCATTCTCTGAACCAGTGGGCAACTCGGACTGCCTGATGTAATTAACTTTTCTATCATTGGTATGCATCAGCCGGGGAGGAAGATCACACACTCTCACTGCGCAATAGATTCCTCTTGTGCCCTTTGCCACGTGGTATGCACAGACAGAAAGCTGTTGGCTCCCTAAGAGGTAGGACAGAAAAGTCCCACCGTACCCACATAGTTTTTAAAAGTGGGAAAGAAAAATCCTATTTTTTATTTGCTTTTTACTTTTTATTTATTTGCTTTTGCTTCTTTCCCAGGCACTTTCTTCCTTCTAGGTCAGCCAGTTTAAATTGGAGCCTGTAGCAAGAGATCCATTTCTCACCAAACAAACTCCTCTACAGGAAAGCTCACGTCTCTAAATATATTTTTGAGCAAATTTTCCCTTTCCTCCCCCTTTCTGAATTTGGTTGTTTTATTTGTCAGCTGATAATATGGACAAAATAGTGCCTCTCCCCTACACGGGAAAGTCAGTAAAAGCGCTTCTCAGGAGTGACTGGAGCAGCTTGGGAATTCATCTACCTTGGCAGGAAAGTTCCAATTCCTCCACTTTTCTAAGCTTAATAAATTCCTGCTCTCTTCAGCAATAATAAAACAAAATCAGTCTCCTGGGGAAGAATTCACTCCAACACACTGTGCTATTTCAGTCATTCTGAACTTTCATTGGTGGGAGATATAAAAAATAGGATGATAAACTCTTCCAAAAAAGATAAAAATAAACCCATCCTAAAAATGGGCTTCATCCTTCTCCCCAGCCCTTGTATGGAGTTTCTGTAAAGGATTTTTAGTGTGTGGATGGAAAGAAGTGCTCAGTTAAGAGCACTCAGTGTCTTCTGTCTTCAAGGCTCTCAAAGTTTTCCAAGAACCAAAGGTAGAGATTCTATGTGAGTATTGGATACCAGGTTTATAGAAGCTATACATCTGATTGAAACCTGCCGTGCATCACTCACAGTATTTATTATGCGGCTTGTGTTTCCAATGTCCCATCTATTTCACATAAATTCCTGTAGGAAAACCAAGTTCAGGTCTCTGTTGTTCTCATATCCCAGAGCCCAGGTGAGTTTGGGCTGGAAACAGGAGGAGGGTGGTGCTACACTGCGCAGAGCCCAAGGACGATTTTACACCTGAAAGCCCGCAATGTTCTCATCTGCACTAGTGAAAAATCTCCATTAGCCAGAAAAAATCAGTAGGTCCTTCATCATGGAAACCCTGGCACTTTGTGTAGGCCTCCACACTTGTAATGTTATTGAAGCACTTCACAGAATAGGCAATTATCGTTACTGGGCAATTAACGGATTCTTTTCACTCACTGATCAGTTATAATTTTGAGTTAACCTGAAACAGAAATACAGATTTGTTTTGTTTTGTTTTAATTTGAGACAAAAAGGAAAATGGAACGAAAAAAGTTCTTTGCAGAAAAAAAATTAAATGTGGCAGTCAACCCAACACGAAATACTACGTTCTAGAGATAGGTGTTTTACAAACAAATTTAAAAATCCAATTGAAAGAACTATAGCGTGATTTTTCTGGAAAATACATTTTAGTTAAATATAATAGCCAGGTTTAGTTAAATATCTTCGGCACTGCTTATAGGCAAAAAACATGCAGGAAACTACTTTTTCTCAGCATCAGAAAGAGCTATTTTTCACACAGTTGAGGGCACGGGCAATGCACCGTCTGTTCAGCTGCAGGATCTGGTTCAACCCAGCAGCCGCAGAGGAGCTGAGCCCCCAGCAGTGCACTACAAACGCACCTTTGGAGCTACGCTAAATTTGAACCTAAGTTTCAAAACTGAAAGTATTGTTTGTATGAGTAAGAAGTTTACAAACCACACGACTTTCCCACTCATAAATTCCGCTCTATGAATTTGTTTGAAACAAAATGCGAATACAACAGTTAATGTTTAAAAGAACTGAAGGGTACTCAAGAGCACTACTTAAGCTTGGTTCGGCTGTTCCGCTTTCTAAATCTTGCACATTTGTGTATGAACAACTGGTATGTTTAAAAACAATTACATGTACATTAAGGAGGAGTACAGCTGCCTTTTTAGGTGAAGTCAGTATTATGAGTACATCGGTAACGAAAGACTGAAGCTAATGCTCTTAACGATTGTTTCAAATCTAGATAAAATCCTAAAATAATAAAGGAAGCAAAGATCTCCATCATAAACACGTTCATTATTTCCACGTGGTGTGTGTGTGTGTGTTTGTACAGTATACGCAACTGAGCTTGCCTTCACAAATTAGAAATGTTTCACGTTCCATACGCACAATGATTGCTCACACAAGAGGCCTCAAGGTTTGTTTTCGGACACACTGGAGAAACCAGGAACCTTGAGAAAATCAGTGTGATCTCCTTCGTTAGAGCTGGGTGACTAGTGCAGCATGTTTTCCGAAAACGTTCATAAGGTTGAGCCCAAGCCCGCGGAGGGTAGGGAGGTCAGGCCCCTGCAGAAGTGCACGGACGTCACTGTTCTCACCCACTGTTATCCACATTTCCAGGACGGCTCTTATGAACGTTGACAGAAGTTGAGAGTTTAAGCTGAACAGAAAACAGGGCAACTAAAGTCTAAAAGCTGATGTTATTGATCTGTGTGGTCCAACAGGGCTACTTAAGGCCGGAACTTGACTTCCAACGCCTAACGAAAGAAGTCAGACCAAGATTTTGTCTGCTTTTAAGCAATAGTATCTCATTAGTTTTAATTCAACTTTAGTTGCCTAAATCCCTTTAATAATCTAGACACACTGCAAGGAAATAGTATGGGTTACCCCAACACATTAACATGGAATAATCATTGGTGAGCGGCGTTGCTTTTGCTGATGAAAAACCTAGTTTTTGTTTATAATGAAATGTCTTAACGGTGGTTAAGTGATGTAAAGTATAACTCTCTTTACTATTATACCCACATGAATTGTAGCCTCTTGTATTCTTGGATCTGCCTTAGCTGAATGGCCCTACAGGTATTACTCGTAGCCTTGGCCAGTACGCACAAGCATAACAACAGTAATAATCTACTTGGCTAAACGTTCTGAGATCAACTTCCACATGAGAAGGGCTTTATAAGAGCAATAAATGCTTTAAAGTGGATAATTTAACCTCAGTCATACAGAATCACAAAAGAACAGTGTGATGGCATCCCTTCAGACCTTTAAGACAGAATATGCCATCATGATGCTCTTCTAATCTCTTCGAGCGCCCAACAGTATATTTTTTTTGGCTGTTAAATTTAGCCTAATCACTTTCTAAACTCTACACAGTCCTAAACATTGTTTGACACAGTATTTTCTATGTGTGCTTGCAGAGCTGTGAATGCAAAGCAACCAACCTCCTTTTTGAATGCGTAAACAAGCAAAGTAGCAGCTTGGAGGACTCTCTTGTAATGCTTTTCTTCACTTGCCTCTGGATCCTTTCTCCTTTATTACCTGAACATCCCTCTAGGGCAGAACTTTGCAATTGCCAGTTATTCTTGAGGAAGGAAGGTTTTAATGAATCAGGAAATGAACTATTTAACTCCAAGGCCTAACACATCATTTCTTTTATACAGTTAGCCTTGTATTTTAATGATTTGGTTGTTTTTTCAATAACTAATCTCATTGTTTCTTTTTCTTTCTGTTATTTCTTCTCCTACCAGTCAGTGTCTTCACTTTTAAACACTTACTTAAATTTAAAACTAAGCGGTAAGGTCTTTCAGAATTCTTCTTGTTTTTAAAAGTTGTTTTAACCATTTCGTCACTGTTCTTGCTCTGCACCTGCTGCCTTACCCACACATTACAATACTGGAACCAGCAGGAAGTTAGAACATGTGCCTGACATGTTTAGCACCACAGCAAGTGATAACACCTTTCTGAGTACAAGCATTAATCCAGATACCATCTTGTGACCAGTGAAATAAGAAAATTTCCGGTGATGCAGCGGTAAGACGCACACTTTGAAATCAAAAGCAAAGGCATCACTCCAGGGCTGCTGACCATGTTCCCATGAATCTCTCAGAGCAGTCAGGGAGAAATAACATACAACTTCAATTAGTCTCTGTTACCACCTTCTTGCATGACACTGGAAAACTCTGTAAACGCTCCATTTTTGTCAAAAGGATTCAGGTGGAAAATTCACAGAATATAACACCTTCAATGACTACTAAGATGGAACCTTTGTCTTAGCAATCCCTTGACCTGCCAACTGGAAGATGCCACAAGGCTCTGTAACAGATGATTCACTCCGTACTTGTTTGCCATCACTGAAGAAAAGACTCCAGGTGAGATTGACCCACCACAGCAGCTCTTCCAAACTTTGCAAAAGAGTAACAGATCTATTACTGCTTCTGAAGCCCTTCAACTTGCAGTGATAGAGACCATGCACACTCAAAAAAACTCAGCCGAAGTCAGTGAATAAAGTCCTTTTCCTAAGAGATCCTCGAGAAGGCTGACTTTGAAAAGAAATAACAGAACATACAGGTCTACCTTGAGTTGAGCTGCCAACATTCTCAGAAAAACATCAGGATAAATTTTATAACACCTAAGCTTCGGTCCAGTTTTAAGAGGTATATTTCTGAGGTCATGAGAGACTTCTGATGACACAAATGTGTCAGCTATGGTGGAGAGAGAGAGAAGACAATAGTGATGCCTGTGCAGAAGTGCAGTCAGAGTTGTCCTGACCAAACCATCACCTATCAGTATAGCTTGCTCCACTTCAGAGGCAGTGAGTGAGACTGGAAGAATAGTCTACACTAGGTGGGTTTGCATAAAATGCTACGGTGGGTAGGTATATGGCGGAAAGAAAAATCAGATATTTAAACACTGTCTGTGAGCAGCTCTTTGTATAGATGCAAATTATATTGTTAAAATAGAATACCTGCCGAAACAGCTTCTGTGATTCAGGAACATGGTCTATGTTCTGACACCTGTGGAGCTCCTTTTGCCCACACCAGCTCTATCTTCATTGGCTCTGCTTGTAAGAGTAACCAAAAGGATCAAACAAAACCTACCCTTTAAAGCTTTCAAAGGCTATGAGGGAAGGAGTAATATTACTTTATATATTTTACTTTTATACAAATAGGACCTACTGTAAGTCCATTTCATACTTCCATAAAGTTTCAAAGTTTGCTCTCATTTACACTAGTTATTGAATTAATATAATTTTTTTTATGGTTCCTTTGGGCAAACATTAGCCCAAATACTCTTGAAGTCAGTCCCTATCCTCTGGGCAGATCATTGCCAATTCTTTCAAAGGTATGGTTGGAAATTTAATATTTTCATAATCCCTGCTTCCAAGGAAGAGGGGTTTTTTTAGATAAAAGGTGTTTCCTTAAGCCAGGCCCATACAGTAATATGGCTTAAAACCAATTTTGTGCACCATCTCTCCAAGCCAGAGAGTACCTATGCCTTTATCCTGCCCTAGGGCTTGATACACGGTTGGATTCATTTTCAAAAGAGCCTAGGGAATCAGGAACTGAACTTTCACGAAGTTGGAAATAGTGTTGTAAATCACATAGTGCCCCTGAACACCCCAGCCAAAATACTTTCCCGGAGACTTTCCAACATAACATAAAGGAGGCTTCACTTCCTGAGTTGTGTATTGGTCTCTGGAGGTGAAGAAACCTGATTCTCGTTTGGTGCTAATGAGCAAAACTGTGGCATCAGAAGGGCTCTGCTCTGCACAGTCAGCACTGATACTGCTGGTGGCCTGACCCAGAAAGTGCAACTCTGGCAACTGTCATGGTTGCCACGTGACTATTACTTGTCCCTTCAAAAGAGTAGTTGATCTGTACTTATGTCGTTCAGAACTGACAGCCACATCCCCTTAACGTCTTCCCACATAGACCCTGTTGCTTAAAACTGAATAGCTACAGCTTGAGGCAGCCAAGGCAGCCCAGTACAAAGTTCTCAATTCCAACAACTTTATCTCAAGAAGTATCTTAATCCAAAACCTGTCATGGAAATCAAGAGATGTGCCTACACTAGAAGTGGTAAGCTATTCCCAATGTTTATTCAAGGGTTTAATCTAGCTCTTACTGAAACCTCAAGGACTTTTCCCACGGATTTGACGAGGGTGAAGCCAAGCGTTTCAGTGGTGGCACAAGATCAGGTGTAATTTAGAAATGTTCGTGGATGTGCCTCTATGTCTGTCTTCTGGCTGCTTTGGAAAATCGAGCAAAATCGAGTCTAGTTTTTCCCCACCTGGAAGAGAAAGCTTTTAACACTAGGAGCTGGTAGGAAGCCTCCCTGCCTCTGCAGCTGCCTACATGATAGATCTCACTATCCGAAATGCACGCCAGGGATGAGGTTTGTGAAAAGCAGGGGCTTGCTTCAAAATGGTTTTAAAAAATACAGTCGTAAAGCAAATGTTGATGCCCAAAGACATATTAGTGAGAAAGTTTGCTAGATACTAACACTGCAAGTGCAGTGCCAGCTTGTAAAAACCCAAACCTTTAATATAGACTTCCTTGGAACAAAGTCCCCTTGGTACGCTTTACCCTGTGATCAAGCACGTTGTAAACTGAAGGAAATTTAATTTTGCGTTGGCCAGGCTTTTGAGGAAAAAAACCCCCAACACTGATACTCAAAGAAGAGAAGTTGTACAGTTGTATAAGTACATACACACTTGTGTGTAAAAGGGTTGTCCTCAGAAGCAACAATTAAATAATAATCTTCCGCCTTTGTCAATCAACTAGAGTGGATTACCGCTTCAAGATTTATTTAAGAGAAGCTGCTGCTTCAGATAATCTGTGCACTGTGTGGGGGGAGAAATGCGTGCAGAAGTTCCTTCCCAACACCGAAGGGATTGTGGAGCGCCATGAGTGTGGACCTCTCTGGTTTGGGGGGCACGTAGAGGGGAATATGTCCATGGATTCCTGGGTACAGAAGCAGCGTTAGGGGGAATATGTCCATGGATTCCTGGGTACAGAAGCAGCATTAGGGGGAATATGTCCATGCATTCCTGGGTAAAGAAGCAGCTTTAGGGGAACTGCTACAACACGTTGTAAGACACGGATACGTGTGAAGTCGTACACGACTGACTCAATTGAACGTCTTGGGTGAGAGGTGTGGCGTACGGATGTACGGACTATGGGACTAGGTGCTATCGAAGGGACAAGGACAAGTGAGGCTGTAAAATACACATACTGAGGTGATGAGGTTAACGATGGACGATCAGATTTCATTACCAATAGCTGCAGTGCTTGGAAATTGCTGTCTATAAAGGGGTGATTTTATAAGAGAGCAAGTTATGTTTCCCATTTGATGCAGTTTCGGCACAGTAGGTACATTATTATCTCTAGTGCGGACGGTATGAAGTTCAGAAGAAAGTGGAGATGTGTGCCTATCCCAGTTATATTGCAGACGCACGCTCCACTTACAGTTTTACTCTTTGATTCTTACGATTTCATTTCTTTTGTGTGAGATACACTATGGTGCCGGGGGGGGGGTGCAGTCAAAAGACAAAACAGAGCCTGGGTTTCAAAAGGAGAGAGATGTTTTGGCTACCACCTGACACAAGTACTTGCGACTAATACCAGCTGGCTGCTCAGACACATGTATCAGCATTGCGGCAGGGCTGGCTCATCAGCTTCGCGCCGCTCGGTAAGGCTGCATTTGCTCAAATGATGACTCAATTAGCGCCCGAGTGACATTGCGGCACCAGGCGCAAATCCCACCGTCTGCGGCCAGAAGCACCAGGCACAGAAGAACAAATGCGCCTGCTCGGTTCCAGGACAAAAGAAATATGAACTAATTCCAACCTTTTCTTTCCCATATTTCTGACTCACGGAGAGCCATCCAAATTTTGCTGATAACACTTTATTTCTCACTAACTGGAGATTCTGCTTTCTGGGCAGCTCTGTGATACATACAATGCTAGTTAAAAATCAAAACCCCAAAATTTACTTCTTGCCCCAGGATGCTCCTGCAGCGGCAATCTGGAAATGGTTAACTTGACACTTTAGAACTCATCACCATCATGCAGGGTATTTCTTGATCTGAAAGGTGATTCCCTCCGGATAACACATGAAGAACTGGAGAGTCAAAGCACTAGGCAAAGATTTAAGACTCTCTGCGGGTTTATTATCAGAGTGAGTAAACAGCAGTATCGTGTGTTTACAGGTGAGTAAACCTAATACAGGGACAGGGTTTGAACACGCCACCAGGGACCTGTACAGCTCAAGAGGAACCTGATTCATCTGTAATGGCAGAGAGGTAGAACAGGGGAGATGCTACTTTGTCTTTTTCCTTAGCTGCATTTAAATCTTAGATGAAAAAAGATGTCCATTCCATTTTTAAAACAAGAAATAGCAACAGCGCTGAAGTAATTGTCTGGGCCACAAGGGAACCACACAGAGACCTAAAGAAACTCTTTGCCATCTTCATTGCACCCATGAAACATTACCCCAGCTCTTGGCAAAACCCCTATTAAAATTCCTATCTCTGCAATATTCCCAGAATATCAGCAAATTCGCACTTATTTTGAGCAAACACACAGACCAGATTCCAGCAGTAGAACTGTAGTTTGACGAGCATGGGTCAGCATTGATTTGCCCTCACACAGAAGCAGATTCTCACACGAAATTATGGAGCAGGAAAGCTGAGAAAGAAGGTGCGAAGACACAGAACAACTGAAGTCATAAAGCAGGCTCTTGCGCGCCGTCTGGACTTCAGGACCTCTCCTCAGCAGCTACGCAGCCTGAATTAAGCCATGGATACTTTTGTGATTATAATGGTAAAACAGCTGAGACCTCAGCCCGTTTAAAACTTCCGTTCTTCGAGCTTTACATTCATAAAATTTTAAGGACCGAAAGGCTAAACTGGAATACGTCGCGGCTGCTTTACAAGCCCAACATCTGAAGGGTTGAGCAGAGGCAGGGTCCGCTGACTTCCACCGCCCTGCAGAGCTGCTAAGCTCCGGAGGGTTTCTGGGATCCTCGGCTGGACCACACAGCTCTCGCTGCCCGCCGGGGCTTCCAGGCTCCTCGGGGCTCCTCTGTCTCACCAACGTGACGAGAGGACAGGTCCCTTCTGAAAACCAAGGAATGACGACTTCCAGCAAGGAAATCGGTGCCCAAATAGCTGTACTGATGTCTGCCTCCACAGGTTGCTATTTCGATAAAACTAGAGCAGAGCTTATCTCCCTCATGTAAACAGGGTCTCACACTTTCCATGGCAGCTTCAGCGCTTGAAATTTGGTCTGAAGTGGTGAAAAGTGCTAATATCTTTGTGGTTTAGGGTGGAAAGAAAGTCAGAGTGACTGTATCCTGCTGCATATCTATTTCTATGTGAATGCTGAAGTTCCCATTGAGTTTCCTGAATGAAAAGGGTGCCAAAGACTCAGGAAACGCTGTGTTCTCATGTAAGAAAATTCCTGTCATTTGAAAAGTGCAGATGAGATTATTTGGGGGGAAAAAAAAAAAATCCAGATTTCTCTTTTCTCCTATAGTGCAATTAGCTTCAGAGGAAAATCTTAGTGCTTTGAAAAAACTGGAAGGGTGAAAGATGAGTTTGGATTGAAGAGTTTGCGGACTTAACTCTGGACACTTTTTTTATGCTTCTCTCCTAGATTTTCTGTGGCGGCTGTGCGAGATGAATTTGCGATGCTGATTGCCAGCCTCCTGCCTTAAATTTATTATGCAGACTGCTCACAAAGTGCTAACTAGAGCCTATTATTCAGTCCTTTCAGCTCCCACCTGGTTCTTAGTGAGATGTTACACTGCTTTAACACAATGAACTATGGCTTTATTGCTCTCTGCTATTTCCTCCTCCCTCCAGCTTGAAAAACCACACTTCAATCAATGGCTGATGTCCGCGTGGGAGTAATAACCTTCATTTATAGCAGCAAGTAGGGACATCTGGACAGGCCAGGGAAAGAGGCAGGGAGCAAAGCCATCAGGATGTGCAGGTTACACCGTTATCGTAAGACTGCTTGGTTTCAGGAAAGCTTTTTAGTGTGGAAACATCCAAAACGCTCGTTCCTTCAGCTAAGGGTTTTTCCTCTGAAGGACACAGAAAGGTCAAGAGAACTGGGACTGACAGCATAGCAGGGGTAGTAGTATGTTTGTAAGTTGCAGAAAAAAAAACATACAAAGCATATTGCAGCTGTTCAGGCCGATTCTTAAGGAAGATAACTGATGGTACTAGAAAACCCAGAGTCAAGTACAAGAAGTCTAACCTCAAGGTCAGGCGGCATCTCAGCCTGCGTCCAGTTCTGCCTTCAGGACAAACCACCAAAGCTTTCGGTGCTCCCCTTCCCCTCCCACCTACGCACTGATTACAGCAATACTTTCTTTTTTCTGTTATTTATCTGCCTTGTTGTTCTGCCAGGTTTTTATGGGACAAGGACCATTGCTATGTTACCTATTGCTACTGGTAATAAGGTACATCCATCCCACACAGGACCCTGGCACATCACCATCGACATGTGGGTTGTTAGCCTTTGGGATGAGGATAGAGAGTGTACCTGTTCAAAATCCGCCTTTCTTTTACGCTTTCTAAAAAAAAAAAAAATAAATCCCCGAAGAATTCATGACACAGACTGATGTGCACAGGCTCTTAAACCCTCCTTGAACTGGGGAGTTGGTTTTATGTCAGGAACGGCTGTGAGTTTTACTCAGGGCTCTGTTCAGCTCTCTGTGGTGAAGACGTAATGCCAAAAACATCTTCGCATGGAAGGTGGTATAATTCCAGCCACTGGACAAAACCATCATTTTTATTTGCTAAATTACTTCTGAAGGGAAATTCCATTTTCATGGAGAAACTTAAGCATTTCCACAGCAAAGATGACATTTCCTGGTGAAAATAATGTATTTTTTTCCCTTGCCATGCTTGCTGGTCATTTAGAAACGGAAAAATAATTTGATTCTTTCACAAGAATTAAAAAAGAAATAGAGAGGACAGCAGATTGCTTTTGTTTTACTTAACTGAAATGAAAATTAATATTATTTCGCAGCATTCTAGATTACTAAGCAACTCCTCATGATCCAGAGAACTCAGCTTTTGGCTGTTATAAACCAGGTTTTTTCATCCACAAAAAAAATGAGCGTCCCCTTGGTTAAATACCTATCCCTTTAGGCACTTGGATCCCTTCTCCAATATGTCGGAAATCAATTATCTGGTTATCCTCTAATTTATTAAACCTCACGTCTCGGATTCTGAAAATATTTGGATGCTGTTGTAATGCATTTTGTACCGGCAGAGAGATTTGTGCTAACACATTTTGCACGACTCAGCCGAGGCATCTTGGCATTCTGAATCAATCTGAACCGTATTGAATACAGTTTAATTAATGTCCAATGTACCGTGCCTTGGTGAAGCGGACAGCTGGCGGCTTATCTTGCGTGACCTTGGGTGACAGACACAATCTGGGATAACGCTAATGTGTGTCTTTTGTCAGTTGATACCAGGGGGAGCCAAAAAGTCAGGGCTTTAACAACCAAATGATTAGTACATATCCATGGGGATAAAGATGGGAGAGAAGATATGTCTACCATGAAAATGTCTCAGTACCTTGTGATTCACAGACAGGATAATGCCCGATGCAAGGCAATAACTTTTCGTTTTACAAAGTTTCTTGCACTGCTTTCACCAAAAGAACGGATTATTACAAAGGGGGAATGTAGGCAGGGGCCAAAAGACTGGAAATAGTGAAGGATTTTGAGGAAATGAGCAGGCTGCTCACTCGTTTTAAGTGCCACCACAGCTGGAAGATCTGGGCAGAGCTTTTCTCAAAGAGGTGCCAGTAAGGCAGTCAGGTATCGGGACGGAGTTAGGGTATTGCACAGAGCTAGTGTGGGGACACCCCCACCCCTGCCAAAGAAGAGAATAAGGAAAGAACTGATACTTCTGGTCAAAACTCACTGGGACATGGAGTTAAAGCCATGGAGAAAAGGCTAAGAGGACAGGAAATACTTGCAAAGCCAAGAAGTAAAGAGAAAAGCAACAGGAGACCTTTGGGATCAGCTCCTGATCGCTCAACGTTTGTACATAGGAAATTGTAAAATGTTCATAAAAACAGATTAACTTGTTCAGAAATTCTAATAAAGGAAACCTAGAAGCATTAAAAAATCATTCCAGTTGGACAGACACGGAGAAATTATGGAGGAATCATTTTCCTAAAGGACAGGGAGAATTTGCTAAAAATCATTTTTCCTTGGCAAAGTACAGAACCCAAACCGGAAGCAAAAACTAGATGACCAGAAACGGAAAACCGAGGTCAATGGATCCCCATTCACACTTGTTTGCACAGATGAAAGTATAAAGTTTCAGTGTACTTTCCCCATGTGAGTTCAGGATACTGAAGATGGAGAAGCCTTTCTGCAGCTTAAGAAATACTAAGAGTAATTTTTAGTAATGAATATTAGAAATGGAGAAATAGTCAAGAACATTCTCTTAAATATGTTCACAGCTTATTCTTTTCACTTCTAAACATCTTGTAAAGCTATTTCTGCTGTTCCTCTGGCAATTGGAAGGGAAGCTAAGGGGAAAACAGTGCAATATCTCATTTAACTTAATTGCCAGCAATTGCTGATGCCCTAATTTCTCTGGATCACAGAATTTTTCTCCACTAGCTTTCTAGCCGGGCTTGTGCTGGAAGCACACCATGGCTCGTGTACGGCAGCAACCACAAGAGGACTTTGCCAAAGGCCTTGATCCAGGTTTCTATATACAAACAAATAATAATAAAACAACTGACCCTTTAGTCAAAAAAATAAATCCGGGTTTGGTTTGCCAAATGTTGTCTCCGTGCAAATTATTTTCAGGTTTCTCTTTTCCTTCCATTCCCTTCATATAGTTATATTCTGGAACAATACCTCATTGCTGCCAATTGCTGCGAGCTTTATAACATGGAAAAGTGTAGCACAATCTTTTTTTTAATGGATATAAGTTAATAAAAGCTGGTCAGAAAACCTTAGAAGCGTTTCCAGTAGAAGATGAAATGCAGTCTATTTTGAAACATTTCATGTTAATGAAATTTTGTTCCCCAGTATGAGTTGCAGGGGATTCTGATAATGTCAAAATATCTTATTTTTCGTGCTGTGGTATGGAATATCTTTGGTTAATTTGGAAAGAAAAACATTAAACTTTATTTACCATACATAGGTATACATCTGTATGCATGAAAAGACATAGCAACATTAAAGAACACAGTGTAGGTAGCTGTTTGAGTTCCCCAAATGTGCCTCTAACCTTCAAACACAGGAAGAAAAGCATAATTTTCTTCTTCTTTTTTTTTAATCATAGTGTTATGCTATTAATATATTTATCCCTTTATCACAAAAGAGAGCTTGAAATCTACAACCAAAGCCAACCTCAAATCACTGAGTACACCCAACATCAGTAGACAAACCTTGCAAAATCTTCCAAAAACCCTGCCCAGAAATTGTCAAACCTGTAAATGTTGAGCACTATTCTGAAAACAACAAGCCCAGATCAGAGAGAGCAGTAATCTTCCCTTGCTCCTGAACTTTCTTATAAAATGGAAACTTGCTTGAAATGAGTCTCTCATCATTTTTTTATCATTCTTTTATCATTTTTCATCAGATTAGGGTAAAGAAAAGTTGCAAAAAATTACCATTTTTTTTGGTTTTCCTTCAATCGGGTACAATTTACAAACTTGATTTCCCACTTTCTCACTGGAACTCTGTCTCCCCTAACTCTGCAGCCTGAAATCGCACCCTGGACAGGACTGGGTCTAGCTCCTTAATAATGTTATAGCTCAGTTGTGCCTGAAAATTACAGCACACCGTAGTTTTCCATTTTCCCCGCTTGTCAGTTGCGCAGGAAACACTTGCATTAAGTGGGATATTTAGCTCCGTTCCCATCTGGCCACAGGTGTCTGCAGCACCTCTCCAGACTTCAACATCTCCTATCTTATCCCCGCATCCTTTTGATCAAGTAGCATCTTTGCGCAGGTCTCTTCTTCGCGTCACGGCCAGCGCCACCTGGCTAATCTCTCCCCTCCTGCTCTCACAGAGGAGCTGGGGGAAGCACTCAGGCAGGCGATTCAGGAAATCTGGATGACAGGCTCAGAAATTCTTTGTGTTGAGCCTCATTCCCCCTGTTTTTCCCAAACAACTGCTGTAGAGTCATAGCTGGCAAGGTACGTACTGGCACCTCCTAACCTATCCTCCAAGGATGTGTTAGAAAAAGAGTGATCTCCTACCCAGCAAGAGCTGTAGCATAAGAAAGTTTGCTCTTTCAGGAACAAAAGCTGTCAGCCCCGTTAGGTGCCACCATTCAGTAAGGTACTTAAGTCACTCCTGATCTTTAATAACAGAAATAGCTCCAATGACTTTGATGGGAGAACTCAAGTGCTCTGAGCAAGGCACGCACGCCTTTCCGAACTGGGACCACATCCGGCACCCTTATCGGTACGCTCGCGTGAAGCTGCTCTGCCGGGCAGCTGTAACCATCATTGATGGCCTGAGTCTCCGGCTGAGCAAAACGGCTTGGTTTTCGGTGCTGAAGAGAACCTCCCTTTCCAAGCTACTCCTAGTAAAATGATAAACAAGCAAAGGTCAGATTTCAGACTGCCGAAACTATTATCGGGCCACCATCCACAGTAACTCTTCAGGAAAACGCATAATTGCCCAACTAATGAGTCATCTGTATACCGCACAATTACCACAACTGCCCATGTAATCATAGTAATTGCATATAACAAAGCATGGATGGGAGTACCCACAGCACAGCCAGGCCAATCAGTTACAGCTGAACACACGCATAAATACAGACACGGTTTGCAAAGAGAGGACTCGAATAAATGCACGTGCAAACCTATTAACCACGCTTTTACGTAGCCTGTACGTAGCCAACAACCATTTTGGCAGTTCAGACTCGCTGGAGGTGAAAACAGGGAGGGCAATGTAAAATAAGATGAAGCAAAGCACAGAAGATGGAGATGAGATGGAGAAGAGTGGAGGAAGGTATGGGAAAGCAGCAGCAAATGAAAGCTAAAGGTAGGTATGTATGCATGTATGAAAAGGCACAGCAACACCAAAGAAGAGTGTGCAGATAGCGGGCTAGTTCCCTCAGTTCGCCTCTTTCTCCTCCCAAAAGAAAGAAAAAAGAAACGAGAGGAAAAATAAAGAACAGACAATTACAAACAACAGAGCGTGAAGGTAGAGTGAGTCAGGAGAGGGAGAACAACAGATAAAGCTGTAGGACTAGAGGAGAGGGCACTGTAAGCTTTGATGGCATTTTATTTCATTTAATATATTTAAGCTCCTTTATTGCTGTATGACTTTGGCAGACGTTCTAAATCTCTGCAAGTGTGAGAAAAAGACACATGGCAGCTATTTGGAACTCCTGGGGATTTCATTGTTGCTGGCTACTTAGCAAGTTCTCTAATTAAAGGCAATTTAGCAAAGGTAGAAAGAGAACCTACTGTTCACCAAAAGCCACAGCCCCTCCCAGAGTAAACCACCAACTTCACGGCAAAACCGATCTTTAATTAATACCAGAGTCATAGATTCAAGGACCAGGGGGGTACTCTCAAGATTTTTAAGCATCGTCACAACGGAAACCAAGGAGTTCACCCGCATCCCTGCGTGGACTCATACATTGCAGGCAAGCTGAGTAGGTGTTCTAAAAGATGTCAAAATCCCAGCGCAGACAATTCATGTGATGGCAACGTGGCAGCGAGCTGAAACAGCGGCTGGTCGCGCCGGGCACGCACAACACCCTCAGCCTCTTTGCTCGGGCAAGCCGCACGGCAAAACCTCGGGGCTGGGAGGCCGACTCCTCAGCAGGGAATCCCTCCGGCCCCGAGGCACCCAGCGTGTGGTGAGAACAACATTTGCACGCTGGGGCTGAGGGGTTTCAAGTCAGGGAGATGTTTTCAGGCAGAGCTGAAAAGCCTTGCCCAGCTGCGATGCCGACTAGTGAAGCCAACCTTCCTTTAACTGCAGCCGCTGCTTTTTCTGCAGGGGAAAGAAACCAGCGCAAGCTCCCTGGATTCAGTAGATTTGCATTTAAACTCAACCACTCTTTAAATATTTTTATACTGTTTAACAGTATGTGCCGTTGGGCTCCTAACATGACCCGCACTGGGATAAAAAGCGACTAAAGGATTTAATTTCAATTGAGATGTCCCTGGTATAGCTTACTGTTGTCCTGTAAATCCTCCTTCTTCGCTTGTCTCCAGCACAAAGAGGCATCTTTTCCGCCGTGAGAAGGGGGAGGCAGGGGAATGCGGCGTGCGGCAGTGCAAGGATCCCTTTGTTGGCCGGGCTTTGTGTGGGAACGCACCCTTGATGAATGACAGCCAGGCCTGAAAATTAGCTTTAGCTTTTGTGAGCTCAGTTTTCCTTCTAAATTACTGCATTGCTGTAACTTCAGAAGCCAGGTATTTCCCTTGACAGTGAGCGTTGCCATCTTTTGGGCCAGGACGTGGAGATCTGAATGCCAGGCATGATTCACAGGTCACTCGCTGCTAGTTTACAGAGCTCTGAAAGGAGACCACTAACACAAGGCAATTTTAACTTTGCTCTGAACCATGGACACACTGAAAAAATCCTACTGACACTATCAACGGTTTTGCCTCTATTAGTGCTGCAGTGTCAGGATTTATTATTTTTTTAAAAATTTATTTCCCCACTAAATTCAGCTACTGTAAAGCTCTGGAGGTCCGTGTAACGCAGATGGATAATGCTTTCATCAAATCTTGGCCAAAGAAAAAGCCTCTAGGGTAGAATCATGAAGGCAATAAAGCCTTTTTCCTGACTTCTATATTTACATAATGTTATATTCACTGTTATGCCCCAAGTTCCCAGTCAGGAGTGAAGCCTTCTGCACAAGGACATACTGAGAAAGTCATTACCCTAAACAGATCACAGGCTAAAACGACAAGGCAAGAGGTTGAAGAAAGGCAGTGAAATCATCGCGCTGGTACAGACAGGGAAATGGAGGTACCCAAGTCATGCCAGGAAGCTGCAGTGCAGCTGATAGCTAGAGCAGGAATTATAATTCCTCTTCTTGTCTCTTAAATTCAGGCTGTGGGGGCCACACAAAATCCAAAAATATGGGGTAGGTCTAGTCAGTTATTCATACACATATTTCTGGTTTTTAATGTTTTGAAAGATTTTTTTACAAGGGAAAATAACATTATTGCTACAAAATACTTGACTGTAAAAGGCATCACCTTTGCTCCTTGTTTTATTGTTGCTTCCGAAGACCTGCTTCCCACTGGGATGAAGCCTAAGCAAAGTGCCCCAAGATTGGTTGCTGTGATTGTAGAAACCAAGGGATAGGACTAACTTAGCAGGGAAGAGGTTTTCCAGCTTCTTGTGAGCAAGCCTGTCTGAGTTCAAGTAGCCTGTCATTATCCACACATTCACTATTACGATAAATTATCGCTATTATCCTAAGATGTACAACTTGCAATCAAGTCCCGGACTTTGCTGGCACGGCAGCCAGAGGACGATACAGGAGCAAAACGACATCCCCAAGGCTGCCCAGTATGTGAGTGGCAGAGATGGGACTCCTGCACCACATCCATCCATCCATCCATCCATCCATCCCTCATTGTCCACATGACCCAGAGACACACGGACAACCCCTGATGAAGGTGTAACCTTAGTGAAAGAAGTTGTGTCCAGAGGAAAGGAGCGGGTGCCCCAGAACGGGTGAGATGGAGTGACAACGGGTCCCCCGTTCACGCACGTCCTGGTGAGCAAGGAGTCTATCTGCGGGCACCTTGGGGAATTTCTAGCGTCCATTCCTGTCACTCAAACACAAAGATACCCCACTACCAAACTGCAGTTTCAGAAGGCCCTGCAGGGTTACAGGGCTCTGTGCTTTGCTTTTAATGTTTTCCTCATGCCTTTCAACTCCTGGGCAATGTCTAGCTTTTGACGGCGAAAAGAGATCAGCTCTGCCCATTTTCAAAATGAAAAGTGCATCTCATAACAGAAACTTTTATTTATCTATAAGTTTTAAATGCTGTAAGCAAAACCATAAGAAAAGCACAGACTTCAAGCAAGAGGAAACATTGTGTTTGCCTTATAGCAATTTTTCCCAGTTTAACTGTAATAAGAAAACCTTTCTGTGCTTTGTAAAAACCTGAAACTGTATTCCTGTTTGCCACGATTCCCAGCTCAGGCGATGTTCTGAGCCTGTTGTTATTTTTCAATGTGGGAATCTGCAAAGGATCCGTCTTGCAAATACTTGCTCAATCTGCTCTTGAATTCAAGTAAACTTTTTGTATTTACAGCCTCCTTTGGCAAGGAGTTCCCCAGACTGCTACCCCCTCCAAAACGCCCAATTTCCAAGTGGAGGAGCCCTAGTTTATTCAGCCCTTCCTTACATGGAAAGTGTTCCAAAACATTCATCGTATTTGCTGCCTTTCTCTAATCTTGTTTGTTCTGCTCTGCTCTTGTTGAGCTAAGAGCACGCACGGTGTATTTCAGATGCAGCTAAACTGATGGCAAACTGGTATTTTCTGGTTTGTACACCATTCCTTTCGTTTGCTTTGCTTTTCTGAGTGCAGCCAAGCACTGAGCTGGCATGCTGATGGAACTAGCTATCATAAACCCAAGGGCTTGCTCCGGAGTGGCAACGGTCAGCTCAAGAGTCCACCATTTCACATGCGAAACTACGACTGTATCTCCCTGTGCGCACTGTTTTACATTTATCTACATTGCATTTCATTCATCTGCCGGTTTAGTGCCCAGTCACTTGCTGCTCTAAGAACCTCTGCAGTTCTACACAGCCCTTCCTCTTCCTTATCAACATGATAATGTCGTAACATCACCAAACCTTGTCATTTCATTGCTCTAGCACAGACCCCTGCAGAACCTCCTCGAAGGGAACACCCGTGTACACCAATCTTTTTCAGTCAATTATATATCTATGCCAGCAGCATCTCTTTTATGCTTCGTTTCTTTTAAAAAAACCTTTTTGTGAGGAACATAACCACAAGCAATCTGGGAATCCGCGCAAAGGTTATTATTTGGACCGCTCCTACCCACACGCTTTTTAGCCTCCTCAAAAAACACCAAGGGCTCTAACTTCAAATGGAATCATTTTCTCGAATCAAAATACATTCAGATGCTTTTGAAAAGCCAGATCTGAGCGTGGGTCTGATCAGGTTAGTCAAACAATGCGGTCCTGTTTTATTGTTAATCATCCGTGATCAGATATTTACTAACTGCTTTCTGTTTATAGGTGCATTACACATTTTATGACAACACCGTTCCCTACAGCATCTTCTGCTAAAGAAACTAAGCTCTCCCGGCACAAAAGTGAGAGGCGTGAAGTGGCTCGCTGGATTTCATTCACATTAGCCTTCCTTCCTGTGGAATTTAGTAATCTGGCTTATTAGGTAGCTATCGAGAAGGTTACGAGATCTGTAACACTATTTTCCCTTGACGGTGTATGGCTGATATATTTACAGGTTCAGGTTGCATCTAGTAAGGAGGTTGAGCTGCCAGACTTTCATTAGGAATGGAACATGAGATATCTTCAAGTGTGAGAGTCGCTGGAAGCTCTGGCAAGAATAGAGACATTTTACTGGGCCTTTTCCCTCTTCCTGTGAAGCACATTTTATGAAGTTCTCAACTAACTGTTGCTTATTTTTTCTACCACGCTAATAAGCAGATACTTACAATTTAATGACGCACTTTATGACTACACCAAACGACTTAAGCGAGAGGCAGCGTTAGGGTTTGGCTATTTGCCTACGAGGTGCAGCAACCCCACGGTAAGGGCAGGCGGTGGTGGTTTTACCTTCCACTCCTGTTTGCAGACAATTCCCAATTTGTTGGAGTTCTCGAGGTAACACGGTGAACCAGCACAACTACCTGGTGTCCTGGCCATGACCTTGCCTCTGACGTTACCCGTCTGGGGAGTCACAGCCAGTTTCTGCTGCGGCAGCTGCTTCTGCCAGGCAGCCCCGTATGCTGGCATCAGCCGCGGCAGAACCGGCCAGAAAGTAAAGCTCCGTGCCTATGCGAGTGCGTGTGTGTTTCAATACATGCAGAGATTATTCCCATTTCACACGTTCTTCACAGCGGCCTGCAGGATGATTTTAAATTGTCTGCGCGTCACGGAAGACGGGAAAATTTGCACTATAAGCCCACCACAGACAGGGAAATGTCAGTAACTCTTGCACACCTTAAAGAAAGTTAGAGAGAGACAATGCTGAAGACCAAATGATTAAAGTGTGAAACAACCTTAAAGAAATACTAATCACGGATTTACATATCTCCATTTGTAAGCCACCATCTGCACTCGATTTGCCATTTGCCATATGGCAAATCAAATATGTAGAGAACAGGAAATATTTCGTGTCTTTCCTGGACACGAGCTGCAGTTCAGCCAGACGAGTGGCAAAACAACACCGTAGCTGCCGACAGCCGCGAGAGCGCGCTGCTAAAGACAGGTACTTTTGTCATTAATGCTATAGCAGATCCAAGAATATAAGTTTGTCACGGTGGAATTTGGCTTATCTGCAACACCCAAAGAATGCCAGTGGAAATACACCCGAAAGGAGACATCACGAATCATTAGCTGAGCCCCTCATCCTCTGTGCCCTGTTGGCCACTTGTGCCACAGCCAAAAATGCCTTTTTTTTTTTTTCTTGGAATCTCTTTCCCCTTCTCTTCCCTGTACTTTAATTCTCTTCTGCTTCTCTCTATTATCATTCAAGTGATGCCCAAGTAATTTTTCCACCTGCCTTCCAAATTTTTGTAGAGGTCCTAAAAGCTTCATTCTCCTGCCCTTCTGCTGTCACAGAGTCCTCAGCAAATGCAAGTTCAGTTGCCGTTCCCGAGCTAGTAGTCCCTGATCCAGCCCGATTCCACACCCATCTCCTCTCGACTGACACCTCCCTGGAGGTGATGAGCCGTAATGTCAGGGTCTACACGAGCTTTTAACCCTCCCTCACAGCCAACACTTCTACGCGGTCCAGGGAATATATCAAGCCTGACCCATCTTCTCTAGCCATACTTTGCCGGGAATTGTTCAGGATATTCTTTGAGGCTACACCGGCTTCTGATGTTCCAGTTCAGCAATGAGGAGCAACACCATCACTGTAGTGGGTGCTGCCCTCGGATCCAAAACCACTGGGCTGTACAATTTTATTCCTGAGTATAAAACGCTTCAGCTGACTACACCTTACTATTGTAATGTGGGGGAATTTACAAATAAAACTCTAAAGCCTAAGTTAAATGCTGTTGGGGCTACTTCTAATACTTATATTACTGTGGGGGTGTGCAAGGAGATACTTAACACAGGATTTCTTGAGCTGTATTTTCTTCAGCAGCGCAGGAGCAGTTAGGTGTTTTGTTTACGGATCAGAGCAATCAGATTGTAATAGTACAGGTTCTAGCAAGCAAGGCTGCTACTAAGGTACATACAGTTCACAGGGTAGGTTTTTTTATTATTGAAGTCAGACTTTGAGCGCAACTGAAACTATATACATTAAAAAATTAGTTTCACAAGAGTTTCTGAACTCTTGCAGTGCTCTTGTTGACCACTACTACTGGTTACATTTTAAAGAAGCGAAAACTTAACTTTTCTGTTTCAGAAAGAAATTCTACCTACATTTATTCTTGCAATCAGACCTATATTATCAAATGAAGCTGTTCATTTAAAGAGAGCATAAATTATTTTTCAATTAACTGCCCAAAGCTGTCCAGCACTCATGGCTATAGCTGGGATGATAATTCAGGAACTGCCTAGGAACACCGCATTATCTAAGCATCGACCCATCTATTTCTATATCTGTAAGAATATTAAATCCATAGGACTAGTCCAAACCCTTTCATATATGGAAATGAAATAAAACACAAATGACACATGACAATGCCAGCAAAGCCTATGTCAGGGAGAAATTCAGGCTTGGTGACTTATATATTCACATTAGTCAAATTGCAATCGGCGCATTACAATGCAAAGCTTTAGAAGTCTTTAGTCAAAGCAGTAAGTTTAAAGATTAACATACTGCTAAAGCTTGAAATATGATGCTTATCAAACTTGTTGGCATGTAGAGGTTGAGAAGAGGTGACAGTTTGTAACATCAAATATGTGTTGCTCTGTATCACCAGAATTATGTAAAGTTCAAAGGTTTATCACCTGGAATCCAGACCACAAAAATCTTTGTCCTTAACTCAGTCATGTTAGAGATTGCCTCTTTTTAATTAACAAACGCTTTTTATTTTGTGATATGGCACGTTTGCAAGTCCTGTGATATCATGTCGAAACGCATGAAAAAGATTTCAGTGAAGCCAAAGAGCAGTTTTTACAAAATCATTATAGACATGTTAATATAATTTCTCCAGAGCAAATTTTGGCCTGGTTGTTCTCCTTTACATTCATTCCAGTTAATGGACTGTCATGACATGGATTGAAAAATACAATTAAAAAAGTAGACTGGATAAGTATTCTGTCAGAACATTTGAAGCAGAAGCAATTTTCTATATATAGCTCTGCAAGTTTTGCTGGTTTTTAAAGAAAGATAGTAAAAGCAAAGTCAGCTAGCCCTCTTCATCTTACCAACATTTCACTTCCATTGGTGTATTATCCTTCCTTCAATTATTTCCCTCTTAATGCTCTTCAGTATCTTCATCAACTTATTGAAGAAGCCAAAAGGCACAAATCTCTGAACAAGTGCATCCTTACTGACAAGGGAGCAAAGAAGCCTTGAAAATTTTTACTTATATACTGCTTCACTAACATCCTCTAGAGTTCAGACTGCTTCATGGTATGTCCTTTCTCAGATGTAATAAATACAATAATCCCCAACTTGAGCCACGTCAAAAAGTAGAGAAAACTAATAATGAAATAGTACCTTAAGTGGAATGATGTGAACTCATTTCTTCAAAACAGAGTTTTCCTTCTAAAACTGAGCTAAAATGTTACTCATTGAGCCAAATCTATCACAGACTTAAACTGGACCATGACCTGGCCTGTTGAGCATCGCTACACACTCACACGTGCCCAGGGCAAATAAAGCTGGAATACTGCAAGGATTGTGATGAACTGGAAGAAACCACTAACATCACAAAATGAGATCTGAGGGAAGGACACTGGAAAGTTAATCTCCAAGTCTTCTGGGCAAAATGAAGGCCTAATTAAGATGTTTGGCCAAGGTTTAGTAGTTACATAAAGAAAGCATATATGCATTCTCCTCCCTGAAGATAAATCAGTATGTAATTACTACAAGGCCAGCAGACTGGGAAATTCAGAGGAAACCCCCCTGTGTCGCAGGCCCCAACTTGCCTGTTACCTCTATTCCTGCTGATTATCTAGAGCGTTGGTCTCTGTCAAAAATCAAGATGAAATTTTAATGTAATGCAATTTCCTTGTTTTCAAGAGCGAACGTGTGAATACAGAATGATAATTCAGCCCCATTGCACCTTCCTTTGTATAGCCTCTGTCTCCTAAAGGGTAATAGCTACCTGACTGAAAAGGAAATCCAATGGTCCCGTCAGTCACTGCTCTTACAAATGAGATGTAAAGATGGCAAAATTTCGCCATTTTATAGTAAAACTATAAATATATTATTTTTTTAAAAATAGAAACATAAGCAGAAAACAGCAGGAGCTTTATTCTCCAAGATGCACAAGATGACGAGTGTTTATCCTAGGAAATGCTTTCAGATCTCTCTGAGTTACTGGTTTACAAAATCCTAGGGGAAGGAACAGAACAAAGGACTGAGCATCCCGACCAGAGCTGTAAGTCTTACATCCCATTATATTATTTTGGAGAAATGCATTTCATGTGCCCTGCCATCCTTGTCAGGGAGGAATTTTTAAGTACTTCCTTTTGAGCAGCTTATCTTCTGCTCCAAATCATTTAGCCAAAGCTCATCTGAGAATGTAAACCTGGCTGCATAGACTTTAATTCCTGGTTTGGGATGTATCCATAATTGCTATTGTTGTTGTTGCTTCTCACCACCATGAGTCACCATCTGGCAACGAACTGCAGTCCAGGAAACTTCTATAACTTCCCCTTAATTTAGTTCTTCAGGTTTCTCACCCTCGTTTAGCATGATATTACCAGAAACCGATCCAGATGTTACAGGGAGAGGCAGGAGATAAGTAGCTACTAACTGGCTGCGACAATTCTCTGTAAGGGTTGGATTCACAGCAGTTACTTTCAGACACAACTGCAAGCAATCAGGGAGAACATAAGTCCTTTTAACTGGAGAATAATTAAATGAATAATTCATCCAGGTCATGATTCAGCCAAGCATTTAACTACACAGTTAACTTTAAGCATGTATTGAAATCAACTGCAACTGGGTATTAGCCCATATGTTAAATTAAGTCATGTATCAGAATTTTGTGGAATCGGTGCCTACCATGTGAAGGAGAAAACACATTTGTGATGTACAGACAGCTGCTGGACTGTAAGTCTGAGTCCGTTTGGTCTCAAGTAGGTTTGAGCTGGGATTTAAATTAGACTTGAATAAACCGCGCCAATGCTAAGCTGAAGTATCCTAGAGCCCACTTAAAACCCCCCACATTTCTATTAAATATGGTTAAGGGAAGTAATTTTCCCCCGAGAAAAACAGAAGATAAAAAAGTAGAAGAAAAAAAATAAGACAAAGGAAAAAAATTCAGGACTTGTTTAAAATTAAACATCAGTGTTTTTCCAAGCACCTCCACTCTCTAGCGAGGGCAACTCTCCAATCTGAGAAGTAAGTATGTTTGCAAAGGCCTTGAATTCTTTAAATTCTGGCAACTGAAGTTCAGAGGTGATCTCTTCAGTCAAACAGAAGACTCTCATGTGCCCTTCTATCCTGGAAGACACTTCGCAGCTCTATAGGTTATTAAAAATTTCTGTGATTGATTCTGGCCTTCTCTTTTTGCTTTTATCGGTGTCTCCTGCCAGGGCCACGCCGGAGCAAGAAAATGATGGCAACGTTTACAAGCTTCTTTAGGCTCCCGGGGCTTAGGGCACTTCCCCTATAACCTAAAGGGCTTTTCTGATGAATGCCAGACATCCACAATCCCCTCTTTTATAGCGATCCTTACATAGGAACTCCTAAGCCGCTCAGGGAGGTGCATCTCATACATTTTTGAGAAATGCGTTAGGGTTTTGGGGCGCACACGCACAATCCGGTCACCCAGGGCTGAAAGGGACACACTGCCCTGTGTTTGTCAGATTACACAAGGTCGCCACTGTCAGTAGGAAAGTGTTGGGCATAAACAATTTTACTTATTTAGAAAGCACAGATCTGCAATAACAGGGCCAGGTTGGAGAAGAACCACATGCATTATTTAGATCCTTAACAATAATTATTCTCTCTAGCTGTTCTTGCATCTCAGCTTAGGAGTTTGTCTAATTGTCCCTCCTAATCACTTGGGGCTGGCTTTTCCCGGAGCGTAGGTAGCACGATGCCGTTTCTTAGACTTACGTGTAGAGACATACCGGGAGCTCGTCAGGCTGCGATCGTTAAAGGGGGCTTTTAAGCCTGCTCAGAGCCACTGGCTTCTGCTTCTGTACAACCACCTCTTTTTTTCCTGCTTCCCTTGCTTTCTTTTTCTGTGAATGGGCACAGGGGTATCACATGATAACGCGGGGCACAGAGCTTTCCCCTCCCTTCTCTCTCCTTAGAGTGCTTTAATTAACATTGCTATTATATGCACTCATTACCACATTCCTGGCTTCAGCTTTAAACTGGTCATTCTTGTTACAAGCCCTCTAGGACACAGTGGTAAAACTTTACACATCTTATATTATAGCAATTATTAATCACAGGTACATTTCAGTCATTGAACTGCAGCAATTGCTACCAGTCTAAACATAATACTTAAACAGAAACAAATGACAACACGGGGAACAGCGGTACCTGCGTAGGGCAACAATCTCTTGACCCCATTAGTTTTATAGGATCCTTTGGGGGCTTTATCACAACTACAACTGTTCCACAGCCCCACTGTGTCTGGGCAAGTAAAGTGCTTCTGTGGCCGAGCAGGTGTGTTGGGCGCACTTATTTAAGGAGAGCTACTAAATCAACTGGTGACCCAAGCCCGCGGTGTGGATGGCGGTTAAGAAATACTCCTCTAGAAAGCATGAAGGGAATCAGAAAATATTTATCGGCGGAGATGGAGACGGCCCACATGGTTTCTCTTTAAAGCCCACTTTGCAGCCTAACACCTGCAAAAGAAGAGCTGAATTCGGGCAAATCCTCGCAGTGGGGCTCCCCTGATGCTTTGTAGCCAGGAGAAGAACAAGCAGCCAAGAAAAGGAGGGATTGTATCTTCCACCTGGACTTTGGCTCTCCCGGCCATCTCCTGCACCAACCTGGTACAGCCAGGAAAGTTATCTGGCTAAAAAGTATGTTGGTTCTACTGGTTAGCTTTCAGCTGGATCCATTCCCTCTCCAGACCTCCTGCGTGGGTGGAAAAAAGGCCTTTTCTCTACTCATATCAGCTTAAAGCAACTGCTTCAGGAACGTATCACTAGCCCAACTATATGCTGCTGGTGTTGCAATATTTTTTTCTGATAGCACTTCACCCTTTTCGTGTTTGCCTGAGCTTAGAGGGTGATTAGCAGGCGTTTTATAAGAACGTGAAACAACTGAAATAGGAAGCTGAAAGGGAGGTTTTATATGCAGGCTTAGCCTAGCGGGAGTAAGTTCTTTCTTAGATCCCTCTAATTGCTTTAATAATTAAGAAACAATTTTGCTAAGCTATATTACACTTGATTTTAATAAAATCACTCATGTAGAGCCAAGAATTTAAGCAGCACTTCATGTGCATACAAAGAAAAACACATCCCTCGGTTGTGCCTTCAGGAGAAATTAATAAAATGTGTCTGAATATCTAAACTGAGTTTTCAAAATCTCCTCTATGCTGATGAATTTCTCCTATGCTAACAAAATGAATGACATTGCTCGATAAGTGCTCTAACCGTGATGCAGAAAAGCACTTGACCACACACTTTACTTTAAACAGTTAAGCGATCACATTAAACTCAATGGAACTTCATTTAGACCTAAAATAAAGCGTGTTCTCAGGCAATTTTCTTCTGGGGGCCTCTACGTTCCATTGTTTGTGTAAGTCAATAAATTTTCACTCTAAGTTAAAATTAGCCAGGATTTTCAAATCCGAGACAATAGGAGATCTCCGATTTGCAAGGGGTGGAGGCCTGGCAGCTTTGTATCTCAGACTTGACGTTCTAGAAATAAGGCTTGAAAACCACCCAGATATATCTTGAAAAGAAAGGGAAACACTTTTGAGCTGTTGTCGTGCCTGGCTGCCATGAAAACGCAGGGTGGCTCCACTGAAAAAAGAAAAAACCCTCTTGACTGATCCCTCTGAATTTTCTATGCTTTGGGTTATTTCTTTACATTTCCTTTTCTCCACAGCTTCCCAGGGTCAGTGCCATCGCCAGTGCCCTCCAGAGCTGGTTCAGTTAGGAAGCCTTTACGGAATAGGAGATATTTGCATGGTGAAAGTAACCCACGCCACGAAAAACATCTACTAAGGCCAAAATGAAGTGCCGTTTATCTAAACAGGTCTGATGCAGAGAATATACGGGTATCCCAACCACAACTGACGAAGCAAATAGTTTTTAAATTTTCCTTTTAAAGACTTCATGCTTAAAAGGCATTGTAAAAAAACATAACTTTTTTTAAAGGACTACTAAAAGAGTTTCTCATCAACCTACATTTGAGAAGACTTCCTTTTAGCTGCATGATAGCTCAGACAATAAACTCACTCTCTGTGTCTAGTTAGCCAGTTACCAGGGGTAAAATAACATTAGAAATAATTGGGGGTGGAGGGGAGGGGGGAAAGCCCAACAAACGCTGCCACGAATGGCACCTGGAATGAAACATACCTTTTGCACGACATCAAGGTAAGACTGGAAAGTTAGTCCCTATGTTTGCAGCCAGCTGCTAAAAGGTTAAACATTAACCTGACCAGGTAGGGATTTCTGTGCCTTTGGAAAAAATACACTAGTCTCAGGGAACTGCCAAAGTCAAGAATGTTTGTCCTGTAGCTGTACCTCCAGCTGTCCAGACGCCTGTGCTGGGCAAAATGTCCTGCAGGCAGCTTTTCTCTTACGTTTTCTTTGTCACTAGATGTCACTGTACACGCAAGTGTGTACCTGGGACTCCGGGCAAGCTGGGCACTGATGGCCTGAGGACATGGGAAGAAGTAACCTCCTATTTGAGGACTGCTGTTTGGCTTTCACCTTTGCCGTCTGGACTTCCAGCCATTTCAATATTCACTTCATTTTGGAGCAGAAGCAGGTTTGTTCACTTTCGCAGCAGATGTTTCACCGCCGATTTGACGAATAATTTTTTTTTTTTTTTTTTTTAAACATTGGAAATTCCATTAATGAGACACTTCAGCATATTCCAGCTCCAGCTCGACGAGCAGAGGAGCCGGCGTTTAAGCTGCTGCAGAAAGGGAGCCCCTGTGCACACCCCAGATGGGCCAACTAGGCTCAGTCTAAAGGACACCTTTCCATGAGCTACCACCAAGTGTGAAGCCAAGGAGCAAAACCTATGCTACAACTCGAGGAAATAACAATCATAACTGAACTAAGGGTGCAACTAAGATGCCCACATCCGTCTCCCGAGCTCAGATGCACTCACAAGGGAGCCCATTCCCCCCAGGCGCAGGCAGCCATTGACTGGGATTCATCCTGCTAAAACACCTCTTCCCACCAGACTGGAACTCAGTTTAAAGGGAAAGCCAGCTCAGAGCCATCTATTGTAGTGTATCATCAAAGCTCTTTGCCCTTAATGAATTATCCAGCAACAGACACATTCATATCTATTGTCCATACGTACACTGGTCAGCAGTCGGCAACATTTTGGTGATAAACGTCTTTCAAACAGTGACTTTTCTGCAAGTATCTGGTGAGATTTTTGACTAAGTCGCATAATTTGCATGCTTTCTGATTGGTGACTGAAGCAACATGAACGAGAAAGTGAAAATCAAAGTGATTCCAAGGCAGCTGCACCAATTTCTCATTAAAAGATACTAGAAAATAGCTGTGTGATTTTTACTTTTTTGGCAAAACTCCTTTTGGACACAACTCATTCACTTAAACATTCACAGATATTAAATTACACGAGTCACACAAGGAATTAAAGTGAACGCACAGGGATAGATATTAGCTGTTGTAAAACAACACTACTCCAGAGACTTCAGATTTACATCAGTTAGGAATTTGGCGAGCAGGTTTTATTTGGTTCTATGTTCATAGATGATTTCCCATTCATCCAGATTTACTAGAGCTTGTTAAAATTCTCTTTAACCATTGTAGATAGGAAGCTCTATAAACCACTGATTTTATTTTTTTCTATAAGAGATGATACATTTACAAAGAGTTTTTTATGACTTCAAGACAGGCTGAAGTGTGGGAAACACACTGAATGGCAAAGGTAGATTAAAGTATCTTGACCCTCAGCATCCACGCAATGTAAAAGGAATACAGGACCATTTTATAGGTCCACATCCTTTACTCTGAGAGGCATTTATGGTATCACATTGGATTTGCTAAATGACTAGAATCAAGGTGCAAAAGGGATAGAAAGACTGAAGGAAAAAATAGTGTCTTCACACAGAAAATTCCCAATGACAAAATCTGAATTTGCATTTTGCTTGCAATAAGAAAAAAATCTGCAGTATCTTCATCCTAAGACTCGAGTAATGTCTGAGCATTTTCAGCTTCCTGCAAGTGCATGTAAATTTACAATGTGCCCTACAAAAACATTTATGCATGTGATTTTGACATTTGCTTTCAAGAAATATTTATACGCAGTTAATTTGAAATACTGAGTACTTAGAGAGAACATGAGCGAGAAGCAGTCATTGCAAAAGGCATTCGTGTAGGAAATCCAACATAATACCAATATTTATGCATTACTCGCCCAGCTACAGAGCACCAGATTGCTGGCTAGGATGAACCAATGTCACCCTATCACTTATGTCAGAAGACAAGTGATAGAGCCCACCTTTCATCTACCTCTACATATTCCATAGTTTTTATTTTTAAAAGAAAAAGATCTCTATAAACTTTTGCTGGAGAGAGAGAGAAGCCTGTCAAGGCTTACCCAGACCCCCACAGACAAACTGTTTCACGTACTTTGCAGGTTTCTTTTTAGCACAACTCACTGGTGGCTTTTTGCGACGCTCATCCTGTTCTACATCCCAAACTAGACAACCTTTATTCTACTTAGCAGTCATTTGAATAAACCATTTTATTCTAAGGCAGACAAAATCAACATCTGACGTAGCCTACTCTCATCCTTCCACACCAGCTTCACTCTGCCATGGCTTAGTTCAGAAAGCAATTAAATTTCCTGTAGCAGCCAGACACTTCAGTTCAGCAACAAAATCATTTCTTTTCAGCAGTACATAACATCGAATGAGAAAAGTGGAGCAGAATAAATTCTTCAGTAAGTTAAATCCTGTCTGAGCATTGCTAAAAACGTTTCAGAGGTTTTATCTAATCCTGAATGCATCACTGCAGGCTACCACTTTGGATCGTCTCCGAAATGATACGGGTGATTCTGTCACGTTAATTTTCTAGCCACACCATTTTCAACAGAAATAACAGCACTGGAAAGAAAGAAACGTAACAAGCCACTTGCAAAACCCACTATAGTTGTCCTAGAAATATGAAAATCCTTCTAAATTCTTCTTCATATGGGAAGAGCATTGTATAATTACAAATCTGGTGAATTCTAAAAAAAGGCGTTGAAAATAATTTGTGAAAGAGTGAAGAAACAGGAAATGGTGAGAAGGCTGCCCTGGGCTCTCTCCCTGGCAACCCCCACATCTCAGACCTGTCTTGTGGCCAGAACCTACTCACAACTGACATCCAGACCCTTGGCAAAACGTGTCCACAGCTTTTGGGGAGCTAACTCCTGGCTGGCCAGATGGTTAAATGATAATTGGGATTTGGAAGCTGACTGCGTCCCCTCCCCAGTGTCTTGTAACTGAGGTGCGATGCACTTCCACGGAAAAATGGTCCCACTGGAGATCCTCCTGAGACTTTCAACAGTTACAAAAAGTCCACGTATAATATATCCTCTCACGTCCATCTGCAAAGTGCTGGAGAGACAGACGAAAGGACAAATCCTAAGCTGCCCTTTTCCTCTAGGGCACGGCAAAGCCCTCAAGGGAAGTGTTACCTTTGGAATCCCACCACAGGAAGGCATGCCAGGAAGAGACACGTATGAAGACGGGACTGCATCAGGCACCGTGGAGCAACGGGCACTAGAGGTGTAATTAAAGCCGGCAAGGAGGGGGCATTTAGTAACTGAGTGAGGGCAGGAAGGTGCCAGCGGATGGAACCAAAGAGACACCCAAATCCAGATTTTTCCCATAAAACCTATGCTGAGATGTGTACTAACTGCACGCACTACTAGAGCCTAGTAACTAAGGTATTGATGCTAACAGCAATCAGACAGTTTCTTGCTTATACCCACGCTCCACTCTGATGACATTGCTCACACAAGACCTGTTTACTCCAGAGTCTTTTTAAAGCCTATTTTTAGGGCTTGCAGGTTGCAGGAAGAGTGTCAAATCCCATTGCTGTTCCCAACCCTCAACAGAGAGGGGGGAAATTAGGAGTACCTGCAGATACACCAGTCTTCCCCCTCCACTGCATGAGGTTTATTTGTCCGGCGCTCTTGTTGTGATCTCAGGCTCTAATGCAAATGCAAACAGTGAAGAGACGCTGGCCTGTCCCTTGATACTGCACCCTGTTCCGTGCATGAAAGCCTTCTTCCCTCCTCTGTATTGATTTTCAGGCTAATGGTTTTCATAATCCACGTCTGGAAACTCAAGTATGGCTTCAGTAGTCAGTGCATATCACTATTGCATCAGCTGCTCTACAGGCATAGAAATCAAAGGTGAGCAAACCGAACCAGGACTTTGGATAGACACTTCGAAGGCTGGGAAATCTCTTCCATTAACTCACTTTTAAAAGCAGCTTGCTCCCTCCTGCTTCAAGACATCTCCTTCAGCACATTTGCTGATGACTGCTGCTGAGTAATCAGGCAGTGGCTTGTGTTTAGGCCGAGGGGAAGGAAATAAAGGGTTGGGATCCAGAAATAGAAGAGAGGAATAAGACTTCAGATGTTGCTCCGAGTACTGGCAGTCTCAGTGAGGTCAAAATTCAGCCCTACAACTTCATTTTTTACTAGAAAATATCACGACACAAGGATCCCAGATATTTTTGCGTAGTTTGTTGAAGGCACATAAACAGGCAGTGACAATTTGCTTGTCCAGTAAATCAGCGGAAAGATTTCTCAGTTGGTTCGGATAAGGCAGGCTCAAGATCAGCTCTTCTAAGACTGAATTTGGTTTGTCAGGACATCCTCAGATTTTGTCATTGATGTTACCGGGACCTTCCTGAAAGAGTTTGCCACGTTCCACTAACTAATACTCTTACAACTGCTTTTCTCAGGCAGGAAAAAAGCTCACATTATCTTTAAAACAGGTGCCAGTAAAGCCCATTTTTGACGACTGTTTTTCCCATCAAGGCATACCATAGGCTAGGTGACGGTTCACCTGCCATCACCACATCAGGAACTCGTTCAGTTGTTACACTGCTTTCTTTTATTGTACGGTAACTGCCCTGTGGTGCATATAATCATCTCCGAGCAGTTGGCCTGAGGCAATTAGTGGAATCCCTGTCCCTCAGGCAGGGAATAAATAAAGGATCTGTCACCACCAAATAAGCTGTGAAACAAAGCTCCAAGGACCTCTGCTGAAGCAGGTGACCAAGAAACCGAAGTTGCTGAGCCACTAATGTACTGTGATGGAAATAAGCGTATGATACGACTTGGCTGCCAGCATCCTTAATTACAGGACATGGCATCATTTGGTTCACAATGGAATAAATGGATATATTTATATATTTGGAGGTTTGAATGAGGATTTCCTGATTTCCTGATGAAGTCATTCCTTTATTAGAGCAGCACCTTTTGTGGCCTTCTACAGCTAAGGTCAAGTCAGCATTTCCATTAAAAACATAAAAACCTATTTTCAGGGCTTTATTATTACTCATTGGCAGAAAAACTTTGTACTGGGTGAGACTTGGCATACCGGGCTTCAGTCCAGGGTAGAGAAAGGGGGAGGTGGAGATTATTCTCCCTTCTTTGCTTTAAGTACACAAATAAATACACAAATGCTAAGTAGTAGCAAATGATGTCTTTTAAAGACTAATAAATCCTGCATAAGCTTTTTCCTATAAATCCCAAACACAGACTTCTGCTCTGGAGTACATGGGGGAGAACATTAAAAATTATTAAGCAGTTTTGTCTGGGAAAATAACTGCCTCCCACGTGCAGCTACTTCTTTTCCAAGAGTAATTTCATAATGCATTTTATTTATTAACTGAAGACTCTGCACAATTAATACAACAGACTGCAGACAAGGGCTTAGCATCATAAACAAACCGAGAGTTTTATTCCAGCATTGCTCTTGTATTGGTGCAAATGCAGAGAGCTCTCCCAAAAGCAGCAGACCCACAAAAAAACCCCCTCTGCTAGGGAGAGGAGGAGCCAGGCTCCATGCGCCGTGTCCCGGGAGCCCTCCAACAGGAGGCTGTAATGACTTCAAAGGAGCTGTTGTGCTCTTTCATGGGAATCATCGATGTACAATGCAACCTTGTTTATCCAAAGGGCTCAGGTGACACTTAGGACCTCCTGATAAAAGGTGGTGGGGATGAAGGAGGGAAAGGTCCAGATGGGTGCGACAAGATCACCCTCCAGGGATCAGGAATCGCCTTTGCCTGCTGAAAATTGGGAGGACGGGTCCCCACAGCCCTTTGGCCAGCCCTCCCTCTACAGCAGATGCTTTTTGGAACTCCATCTAATCTTGAAAGCAAGCTCCTGCCAGCCTGGCTCTCTCAGCAGCAATCCCACGATGCGAGGACCGCAAGGACAGCGTCGCGATGGCGCACACCGGGTCGGTGCAAAAAGCGTGCCTGTCCGGGACTCCTGCACCGCGGCACCGATCCTGCCGTGCCCCGGTGTGCCCGATCGCGCCCACTCGCGCCTTTGGTCTCCTCCATTTAGTGGAAGGAGGCTGCAGAAGGAGCCTCTCCGCAGCCTGCCCCACCCTCAGCCTCCTTCAAAATGCCACGAGTCCTGCGCTTGCAATAGCCAGGAAGGGTGGAGGAACTTGAGCTGTCAGGAGGCTTGCTGGTTGATTATTTAATTTCTTTCTGTTTTGTGCTTTCTTTTATCTGCCACTCTCGGGACCAAAGCCCTGGCTCAAAGTCAAGCTCGATTACAACGGTGCTCCACAAACACCTCCTAAGAGCTTTTTCCCAAAAAAGCAGACCACCTGAAAAGAGACCTACTTGGCTAAAATTTCACACCCACACACTGGGACTTGAGATTTCCTAACGACTCGCCCTTTTGCCTGATCGTCCTGCGCACACTGCTGGTAGTGGTCTGGCCCCACGTTTGGCTGTACGGTATTCCTTTTGGCACCTCCACGTGCTTCTTCTGATGTTTCCACCAATTCAAGTTGATGGGGAAATCCTGAGCAATACCCTGTTCCTAGAAGATGGGAGATGGGGTGGATTTTGGACTGCAGTGTAGCTGCATGAAAGGGGAATGAAGGAGCAGAGATTCTGTTTTTACATTTTGCAGAGGCCATGAAAATGGAACGTGTTGCAGCAACTGGGTCTTTGATCTTATTGTGACACAGAGGTCACCATAATTTAAGGAGATGTATTTGGGTATTTTGCTTTGCGGAGTGAGACTCCTGAGCTGAGGGGGAGAAACAACCCACAAAAAACCCCCAACCAACCAACCAACCATCACCCATGAAAGGTATGATGTTTTTGTCTTTTTTGGTGACATGAAGGTGCTAGGATGTTTGGCAATAAGCAGCGAGATGGAGGGAGGATTAGATGAACACTGACCTGTCTCTGTGTCGGTGTCACTCTCAAAGATGAGCTCACAGGCATTTCATTCACAAGAGGAGCAGCTTTCTAACATGACTCTCCTTTTGGCACTGAGGCTGCATCCACTAGATCTAACAAACTCCCGGGGCGTGATGAGCTCAGACTGACTGAAAACTGGTCTAATGGAAATGGTGGTTTTAAACCCTGTACATCAATGGGGACCACTTCAGAATGTCTCCAGGACACGCAGTACAGATGTGCCAGAAGAAACTACATGATGATTAACCTCCAAAACATTTCTAATGTAGGCAGAGCCTAGGGTAATTCCTTTGCTTGTAGCATATTCCATACTGCCTGGCTAGAGAGACTGTCTTTTCATCCAGAACAGTCCCATATAGCACAACCAAACATGGGAAACCAGAATGGGTAAAACAGCTGTTACAACCCCCCAAATTCTACAAAAGTCTTAAATATCCTATCTGTTGCTTATTCAGAGCCACACGTTCAACACAAGAAATCAAAGCCAACAAAGTTGCTACAGAATGGGTTTGCGTAGTGCTATCAGGCTCCCAGGGAAGTGGGAATACACCCCTGACCTGCTCAGGTATGAAACGATGGTCTGTGCTGCTGGAGTCACTTCCACGGCCAAGAGCAGAAGCCGGCGATTGCCTTCCCTTAGGGTCATCGCTTAATACTCTGGCAGATTTCGTGCTCTAACTCCAGTGCACAGAAATCCTTGATGGGTTTTCTTGCGCAAATCTGCTTGTCTAAGTGGAACGGAAGACTGTAAAACATCGAGCGTCCGTAACAAAAGTTTCATGCTCACTAACATGGACCAGAAGCCAACAATTGATGCGCTCGGTAACGTTCTTGTGTTGTACTAATCATTTACGAATGCAAACCAATTCCCGCAGCCCCTTCTACACCAAACACACCCCCTGCCAGGCACACAGCCACTCCAGAAGAGGCTTTTAAGAACACGGGGACAGCCACACCGGGGCAGGATCCCACCCAGCCCCAGGACTGATCCTGCCTCCAACAACGACCAGTAGCACAGACTTAGGGACACAGTATGAAAAACAGGGCAATAACCTGAGTACATTCTAGCAACGAGAAGCTCTGCCTGACATAAGCAGACTTTAGGTAGACAGAGAAGACTGAAGACGCTGTTTGCTATTTGCACTTTGGAACCTTTATGCGCTCTTGGTGCGGTGACCTACAGAGTAAGGAATCCCTAAGAACTCATTAATAGGTGGTGTCTCATATAGCTCCACTGAGACTGAAAATGAGAAATAAAACACAGACTATTTGGGAGAGTTGCCTGTATAATTCACTGAAACATTTCAGATTTCCAAATGTTTCCTATTATTTATCATTTTATACATTTGCTCTTTTGAATTCCAAGGTAACGGGCCAAGTCTAGGAAGACTAGAACAGGATCCAACCAAACCAGAAAAGAAAATTAAATCGTCACTTCGCTAAACATGACTCAAAGCCCACAAAAGCACGAAAAAGCAGCGTTAAGGCTCAAATGCCATCCTTGCCTCTGTCTGCTGCCTTTCAGGGAGTCTCCAAAGCAGGGGTGATTTCACAGGTCACACGCAATGCCCAGGCACCACGGGAGAGGTTAAGGAGGGAGTCCCAGCCTTAACTCTGCGTGTTGCTTCTCCTGTGGTTTCAAGTCAGACTCCCGATGTTAGTACAACCTATTTTTTGTGGTTTAATAAATCACATACTTTAGCTTATGTAATGAGTCAGAGTGAGTGATTGTATTCTCTTCTGGCCCAGAGGTGGTGTGATCATATCCCAGCTCTGTAAGGCAATGGAAATCAATGGTTGCTGCTGGATTCATTTCAGGCAGGCTGGGATGTGTGGAGGTGGTGAGGGGTTGGCTCAAACTTTGAAAGTTTACTAGTTCCAGATGGAGTTGTTTACAAAAAATAAAACATTTTTGAATCAGCTTGTGGTTCAAATCTCCTTCCTGACCTTCCCTTACCAAAACAGACTAAAAAGACATGGCTGAGTCCTGCTGACTGACAGCCCTTTATACATGATCTAGTTTTCTCCTTGTTTTAAAACGTTTTGCGAGTCCAACTACCTGCTGAAGTTTAAACATCCTTAAGAGCTGCACGGGGATGTGAAGTCACACGCTGCTCAGCGCCAAGGTTTGCTCTCCTGCACATGTAGCAGTGAAATCTGAAGCTGTTCACTGCGGCACACATCCTCCTCATTAAAAGGCTTTCCCATTACACAGAACTCTCTTGCATGAAGGGCTTTGGCACCCTGATTGATTAAATCCCTTTGAAATCGTCTCCGTTACACCACATCTATGTTGCTGAGAGCAAAGGGGAGGAGTGGAGGGAGACTTGCCTGCGTTATAAACTTTGGGGCTGCCCTGCAAAGCAGCAGAAGGAGCAGAGAAAAAGCGAAGGGCAGTCGCGGACGGAGCCTGACCCTGCTGGTACGAACGGCCACGGCGGAGTCACATTCAGGCCCGAGACGGAGCCAAACCATTGCTCAATTCCACCGAGGGCCAGACCTTGCCCATCTGGAGGGAGAGGTCAGCTGGAGCAAGGGCAGGAAAAGCAGTAGAGCGAGGTGCCCGCCGGCAGTGCCAGCCCATCCTTGGGGAAAAAGCCCAGCCAGAGCGGTGGCACCCCGCATTTTTGTTATCCCGGCCGCCTCTCCGCCGTCAACCCTGCTGTCTTCAAGTCGTGGGGGCAGCGACCGAGAAAGGAACCTGCTTTGACAGATGCGTGGCAGATTTCCTCCGTGATGAATGGGCGTAAGGGACAACCCATTGCCACAGCAACTTTGTTGAACCTCGCGCAACCTCGAGGACTTGGGACTCAGCCACGTGCGTTTACAGAAGTCGCTAGTTTCTCATAAATAAGAGAAGAGAATTTGTTGCAGGAACCATGTCTGAAAAATGTAACCTAGTTTACAATTTGAAGGGGGTTTATTACTTCTTTTTTTTTTTTTTTTTTTTTTTTAAATGAATCAAATCCATACATCATGTGTCTAGCATTGTTTGTACTCTGTGGGCAGCTTATAAGAAGCCAGCAAGAATGGCTGGTTTTCCATATACAGTTGCCCTGCTGTGATCCACAGAAACCCCCCTGCCCTCTTCAGAAGGCATCCCTCCCCTTTGAAAATGTGGCGCGCACAGTTTCCTCTCACGTAACACAACCAAACATCCCTTTTCAGGGGGTTATATCCAGAACATGTGCAAAGATGCTGGTGAGAAAACTGGTTTGGTGGGGTCAAAGAAGCAGGATATCTGCTTATAAGCATTTTGCGGGGACTGAGGCTTGCGTGGCAAACATAACGCGCCGTGTGGCATCCAGCAATGCTTTCTGAGAAAGGAAGAAAACCAACCAACAATGTTTGGAAAAGTCTTCTGAAGAGGAGAGGGAATTAAAGCATTCGCCCCATGTAGTTTGTGTCGATTTTCCCACTTGTACACATGTGACTTTTCTGCCTGAAGACAGAGAGAAATACAGGGTGAAAGCCATTTCCTCGTCCAAATCCCACGTCTCACGAGTCCAAGAAACAAAGACCCCAAGAAATAAAGTTTTCAAGTGAAAACAGTTCTCTTCAACTTCACAGCATACAAAAGTGCCGCTCTCAGTGCTCATAGACTCTGCAGGAAACAAAACTGAGAGTTTGTCCTTCTGGAGAATAATGGAAAGAAAGAAAAAAAAAAAGAAAACTTCTAAGCTGCCTTTGCTGCAGCATCCTCTAACCAGCCCTTCACATATATCTTCTAGCTATAGTGTTTCGCACATCTGATTTTGAAGAGCATTTTCATATTTCCCTTTGAATTATTATGCTTTTCTTGGTTTTCATTACAGCAACAAGGGGACCCAACACCCCTCATAATGAAAGGCAGAGCGAGGATGAACAATAAGAACTGGAACTTCCCACCAAAGCCTGTGAGAAGACAATTACGCTTCTATCTGAGAAATGGGAGCGCGGCACAGGGGGGCCGGCAGCCACACCAGCTTTCGAGGTCTGCGCCCACCCCACGTGCTGGTTCCCAGCACCGAGCTCAGGCTGCAGCCTCTGGGCTGTGACGAGCCAGCAGTCTGTGAACTGCGGCAGTGAACGGATTCCGGTTTAAAAACAAACCTGGAAAATAATAAACCCAGATCTGGCTTAAATAAGGCCACGCGGCCGGCTGTCAGGACAACCCTGAGGTGCTCAGCAGGGTGAGAATGAGCACCTGAAAGGGAAGCTCCTCAAGCCACGACTGCTGCCACAACTACAGCCTGGCAGCCTGCGTTTCACGGTGGCGTTTGGGCTACGGAGCAAAGCATCTGCAGTGCCAAACCTTCAGCGGAAGCCGTAAGAGAAACGGCTGAACTTCACCCAGCTCTAAGCATTGCTCTGCCTCTCCAGGCACGGTGATTTGATTGAAACACTCTGTACACAGTATGAACCCTCCGCTGCTCCCTCTGCCCTGGGCTGAGACTCGGCTCCCCTACTTGCATCAATTATTCTCCAGCTTCCCTCCCTGCCACCCCCTGGACTCCTCTGCATTTCAACATTCTCTCTCTTAATTTTCTTTTGGATTTAAAATAAACCTTTTGAAGAGCTATTTCCTTTCCAGTGTCATACTCCAATGTAGACCAGGTCTGCATTTGATTAGTAAATTCATCCCATGCTGGTGTTTTTGTATCCTCAGTGTCATGTACATTTAATAAAATGCTATACCCCTCTCTGTCCCCTGGTTCTTTTTTTTAAAGGGAATACGTGTGTTAAAGTGATAGGAATATTCTTATATTCCTACGTGATGGAGAAAGGAAAAGGAATTTCAACGTGGTTAAAGTTAATAACCCAAAGTTTCCGAAAGCGCCAGCAGAAGTGGCAGGCAGCAAGCACGCACGTCACTGAGTCATTCCACGTCTTCCAGGCATGGTTGAAAGCAACAAGCACCTTTGGAAACAGCCAGGATGCTTGCAACTGCCTCTGTAAACTGGGAGGAGGCATCACTGCTGGTCCCTCCACTCTGTGAACCTTTCTTAGGGCCCAGAGCCAGCAGGAACCCAGAGGCTGTCGGCCAAGAGCAGGAGGGGAGCCAAGAGCCAACACCGGCAACGGAGAAGAGCGGGGAGAAAAGCAGCTTTTCTGCAGGGAATGGAAGTGGAGAGAAAAAGTGGTATATCCAGAGGTGCAAGAAGTAAGGACCGTACCCCTGGACAACACGGGCAGAAAACAACAGAAAGAAGGAAAACCAAGCACAAAAATAAGTACCCGGGAGTAATGCCAGGTGCTGGAGAAAGGTTGGGATGTGGAAACGTGAAAGGCAGGGAGAAAAGATGTAGAGAGGACAAGGGGAGGAGCTGACAAAGAGGCAGAAATGGGAAGAGGAGAGAGAAGCATGGGCCGGCTGTGGCCTTCAGCTGGTGACCCGGCTGCTACCTTTTCCCCTCAGAAAAAAGCAGGGAGGAGCCCAGGAGAGCACTGAGCCCACGCTGAGGTGTCTTACACATCGTGTGAAACACAGCCCGGTTAGTCCCTCCGTTCAGAGTGGGTTGCATCCATCCCTCTGCGCTTGTGTCCTTCTGGCATAGATGAAGCTCAGAAGCTCAATGCAAATCTTTACAGGACCATAAGTATCACCAACAAAAATTCAGAAATACCCAGACCCTGCTCGGAGGTAAAACGTTTCACCGTTGTGCTTGTGGATGGGGTATATTCAGGGCAAACAGGAACAGGAGCTGATCTCACAAATAAAACATGGCCCAAAGGATAAAACCACCAGGGGGATGGCCCTCAGCTCAGTCAAATTCGATGTTCTATCAGGATCTGTCAGCATCCTTTCCCCACGTTTCCTTCAGCTCCCAGAATCAGCCCAGAGCTCAGAGGTGAACAATGAAATGTTAATCTGATCCGTTGCAGCCAGCTATTTAAAAAAAAAAAAAAAAAAAAACCATCCCAGAAGCCACCTCTTCTACAAACATACCCATCTAAAAGGGATATTAGTTGATGCTTTCGCAAAGAAATGCTAAGACAAAGCTGCTTTTGTTATAAGCAAGATGTCCCAGTGACAGACAGCTGCTGCGCCACGCCACGCACAAGACGCAGATCCGAATTACCTCGCAGTGAAACATCTCCGGCACCAGCATTCTGAACGTTTATCATCGGCTGGTGAAATGAAAGGGGTCTCCGGCATTTCAGAGAGGGCAGCCAGGAATAATTGCTGACACGACATCTATAGCTGGCACTTTCTGGAAGCCAGCCTCCTTAAAAGTGAAAGCCAGAAGAGGAAAGCTTACTAGAGCGCTCGCGGAGACGGCTTACGTGAAGGAACTGAAAATGAGCAGAAGGGTTGATAAAAGGCATAAAGGTTTTACACAATAGCATATTCTCCTGCAAACCACCTAATTCTTCTACTTGGTATTCATCACTGTCAGAAGCCTTTATAGCGGTGAATGAAGGCTTTATGCTTAGCCTCATTATCAGCTCAATGATAGAGGGCAAGCCGTGCACATGAAGTTCAGTACCAGAGATATGTTGTTAAAATGCTGCAATTTGTCAGCATTTAGATAAACAAATGAGGGGCAGATCGAGTGTGTGAAGTGACCTCTGCCGCATTCACTGGATATTTTGCCACTTGTTCTGAAAAAACGTATTCAAGTTGCTCGGGTGCAGTGAGAAAACACTGATTTTAAGAAAAATCTCTTTGAGCAAGACGGAGGTTTACTCTCATTTTCTTTAAAGTTGTTTCGCTCCCTGTAACCCCGTCCTTTGTTTACTCTTGTGCTTCCCATAGACCCCCACATTCCAGTAGGGCTTCCTGGGCTTGATCCTGAGCAACTGGACTCTCCAGCACATTCCTGGTGGCTTATTTGCCAGGACAGGCTCAGTGGCCTGTCACTCAGCGGTGTGAAGAGTTCAAAACCAACTAATAACCCATGTGAAATGATAACGTATCACAGTGACATAACTGAAGGAATGCTCTCTTCCCTGCTTCAGCTACTATGTAGAAAACGAAAGCATAAAACGAAAAAGGGAGAAAAAAAAAATATCTTTAAAGGTTTGACACTCTCATTTCTTTCCATTGGGAAAGCTGATCTTTTAGGTTTTATTTTCGGTAATATTTACTCCAAGGCTTACATTTGTCTGTTTCCTGTCGATTCTTTCTCCCAGCACTTGAGTGAAGCACGCTTGAGGAGCAGACAATGCTTCTTTGCGGAGGACTCCATTTCGCAGTTTCTTACAGAGTTTTTAACGATGCCGTGAAAGCCAGGCACCCGAGAAATCAAATCAAATGAATTGCAACACTTTCTGAAAAGCGAGATTATGCTACAATGGGGTTTCAGTCACCTCCGGGAGAACGTTTGTCTGAAATCAGGCCTTCCTCAGATTATACACAGCTGTTGAGCTGCCTAATGCTTTCACAGTTTTCCTATGTTGAAGGAAAACCTTGGTGGCATGGGATCACCATCAATCTCAATACCTCATACAAAGTGGAGTCACTAAAGTCTCATTTGCAGCCCCTTTTCTTTTTTGGCCTATACACAAACTTTTCTGCTCATTTGAAGAGAATTATGTGGGCTTAATTAAGTGTAGTAACTTATTGGTAGCACAGTGCCCAATCAATGCAATGTGCAGATGTGATGCGAAATGATGGGGCGATGCTGTTGTGAAGAATACAAATCAGGGTGACGGCTATTATTTGTACCCAAAAGAAGTTATTTGGGACTCAATTATCCCATTCATAGTAACTGTGGTGCACCAGATGGTTACAATGCATACGAGTCTTCCACGACCATAACATTTCTTCTGAGCACCTTTTCTTCTTCTCTAATTCACCATACGACGATTAGTTTCTTATTGGGTGTTTATTGAAATGAGGGGGGCTAAGGAACAGATTTAGTGCATCAAGGAACAAAAGGGAGGGGAGACCCATGAATCAAAATAAGAGACTGCAGCTTGCTCTGTTGTTTTTCAGAGGCCTTGAAATAGTCGCCTCGCAGCTTATCTGCAATGACCTTCTCTCCCCAAGTCCAGGAGATGTAAAGTTTTTCAAATCTGACCGGCTGCTGTGCCGTCTGTCAAAGCCTTTCCAGCCAAGTGAGCAGTTTTTCATTTAATTCACTGAGTTGTCCTCAATAAAATTAATTCCTTCTCATCGGCACCATTGAAGCAGCGAATAGGAACAAAACCAAACGAGGTTGTGAATATAGTGCTGGTCATTAACTAGGGGCACTGACTCTATCATCTGTTCATCCCTTCGTCTCATTGAGGTGTTGGCGATATAAAAGGAAAAGCAATGCGGGCGGGGAGAAAGCGAGAACAGAAAAGCCTAAGGAGCCACGTTCTCAGCCGGACAAAATCAGCTTATTTCCACTGCAACCGATGAAGCAACAGCTGTTAATACCAGGAGGATCTGGCACTTGCGTTGGCACCGTCCTAAAGCTCTTGCCCCTCGCCTACGTGAACCAGTTGGCAGGACACGAGGCAAAGGTACCCGAACATGCCTTTCTGCTTTGCACGTGCAGAAAAAAGGGAAGTCACTAGGCGCATCGCGGCCACGTGCCCCTCATTCTTACGTTGCAGTCTTTGGGAAAAGAAACTTTCTGCCTGTTTCAGGTGAAAGTCCTCCGGAGAGCAGCTGCCATGGGCTCCTCCGCCACGGCTGGCAGCACTGCGCAGAGCGCTCTGCCTGGGGCAGAATGGGAAATACGTTGGAAACGAGTTGGCCTTTTCCCTTGGCAATCATCACTTTCTAACATCTTTTTAGCTCCCAAGGCGAGCAGTGTCGTGGCGCTCCTGGGCTGTCCTGGTGCAGGATAAGGAGCGTGTAGGCTTTAGTTTTAGCGTACCTGTTGTTATGGCTACATTTGTTTGTTAAACATAACGATGGCATCGGGAGTAACGCATTATGACTTTCCTGATTAAGACACCAGCATAGCTCTAGTGGCGTCTACTTGAAACTTGATCATGTGGCTTCAGAGGCTGGCAACCACATCCTACTTTGGGGTTAGCCAAATAAAACTATAGTTTGGTTTAGTACTGCTAGCTTTGAGGAAATGATGGTTACGAAATTTGGGCCAGAGTTTATGTTTACTTAAACTAGGGCTGCCATGAGGCAGAGTCCATCTTTCCTAACAAAGCAAAGCAGCATATGAAATATGTCTTTTCTAATAACATTTTTCAAAGGTGCTTTCCAACTTAAAGACGCAGATACTACAGTGCCAATTGTGTTCCGAAACCCACATTGAAGTGACACTAAGCTGTAACCCACAAGCTCAAGTCATGCTTTGCAAACTTTATTATTTGCAAATACATAAAGCTTGATGACATGTATCGCACAGATCTAATTTCAAGCATGTCTTTTCTTTAATAAACAAAACACGCTGTACCAGCAGAGCTATAACCAAGTGATGATAACATCTGGTTTTCAGAGCATGTACAGATCACAAAGATAACTTTTTTCCTCCTAAAATGACAAGAAAATGACAAAAAAAAAAAATAAAAAAATCCCAAATCTGGCTTTTTGACCACTACTGAATGAGCAGGGGCAGATTTTCAAAGATAAGTAAGGGTTTCACCATTCCTATCTACTATTGTTTCAACCAGCATTCTTAACGCTGATCTAGGAATTGAGTGCTTCTCTAAAATGTCTAGGTTCAAATGGGCCATAGATGCACTAAGACATTTCATGTCTATTTTACAAGAAAGATGAGGAAACAGAAGAATGAGACAAATTGTTTCAGACTCTATTGTTTCCTTTCCTTGGTACAGGCCTGCTATGGTGACTTCAGGTCCCCATAATCCTGTTTTCTATCTCAGTTATGTTCTTTACTGAATGAAATAGACAACTGCACTGCATGAGAATAGGAGACTTGTCTTTTCTATTTTTTCTAGCTCAGGAATAATACTTTGCACTATCAGACCATGTCTCAACAGCCTGTTGGGAAGAGATCAGAGCCAGAGGCCTTCTCCAGTACATCCCTGGTCTGGACAAGCAGAGGACCAGGGTTATGGGAAATCTATTTCACAACTTGGATCTAGACCTGTTTTGCCACCAACAGAAGTGAGAATAAAAACTAGAAGCCCTGAGTCACATCATCTTCTCTGCATTCCTGTCATTTCACTAACTAGATCAAATAGCCATATCGTCACTATCGTGCTTTCTGAGTAGATCCCTTCAAGGCGAGCAGAGAGGCAGCTAGAGAGCAGAAGACACAACGTTACTGATCTCAAGAAGTGGAGTGGAACTTTTCTCCAGGGGTGAGTGGATTAAAAAACAATTTAATCTGTTCTCTTAGGTGGAGAATAAAACTGTGGCCTCACTTGAGTTGAATGCAAGTTTTCTATTGACCTCAGTGGGTACGTAATTTCATGTAGCGCTTTCTATTCTGTAGCTTAATACCATCGCAATCCAGGGGCGTGATACTGGCAGTTCAGATTCTTCTTCAAACCAGACTACAACTAACTGAAATTTGGCACAGCTTTCCTGACCATTATGCAGTTTTAAAATGGGAATCGTGTTAGTCAAAGTGAATTACAGTCTGTACCCTCTTCGGTAAACTCTAGGATAATTCCACAGTTTGGCTCATAGACTTGCAAAACCCCAACCAGATCTCATCTCGCTGCAACTGGGAGACAAAGTAGTTATCCAATAGGGCTAAACCCATAAAAGTTTGTTCCCACATTGTTTTCACATTAGGCTTTAACCAGGACCCAGATCCTGTTTTGCAAAATTAAGAAATGAAGCTAAGGCCGGTTTCGATTTCCCGCGTAACGGCTCTGACTCATTCCGTACCAATTCCTCTAAGCAAATTCAGACCCAGCTGCCAGCAGGTGTGCTGGAAGTTCCAAGGTTATGGGGAAGTCGAATGCAGAGGGACAGCCTGTACCCATGACACCATGCATGTTTAAATCCTCAAACGTTTGCCTTCTCCTACAGTTATTTTTATTGACTCTTATTCACCTTCCTGTACCAGGGGGCTCGGGCAACTCAGGGCTACAACTTTTCTCCTGCATTACAGAAGTGATTCTCTGTCATCGGGGCTTCAGGGAGATGTGGACTGATTTTTAGGAGATGTCCCTAAGTATCTCTGAAGAGCTCAGTGTTACAGAGTAAGAGGTAAATCGAGCAAACGGAGAACACAAAGGCCGGGAGGATGAAGCCATGAAGGTCACCAGACCTCTCGGCATGGGACTCCCTGTGGGTGCGTACCCACACGCTTCCACCGGCTTTTCCAGTGAGGCCAGTAAGACTGCTGGGCTTAGGTGTGCACAAAATCAGTACCAGCCATTACCACAGGTTCGTGACTGCTCATCTTACGCTTCAATTCCTTTGATGTTTTAAGGTTTTTTTTGTTTTTTTTTTTTTTTTCAGAAATTGTTCCGCAACATTGTAGTTTCAGATTTCCACTCAGACTGGCCTTATTGCAGAAAAATACAACCCCCCAATATTTATGATGTTGCTTTGTCTCCCAAGCAAGCAGAGATGTTTTTTCCCATACATTTTGGTTTGATCTTATCTATTAAGGGCTATAGCCCCTTCATTTTATGCAGGTCTCTCATTTTTGTTCTGTAGTAAGAGTACAACCGTGCAAAAATATGTCTAATGAAGTCTTAAATCCCCTGGGACCTATTCAGTGTGGAACTTAATGTAAAAAGGAATGTCTCTCATTAACAGACATTTATATATCATCTGCATAATGACTCTTTTTCTATTCCCTCTCCCCTTTTAATGCCTTTTATCATTTGACATTGTCCATACGTTGGCTGTCGGAGGTCAGTTACAAGACCAAGATTTGGATGAGAACATTCTAGCACACTCTATGGAGAATCTAAAATATATAGGTGCCATTGACTCTGTCAAAAGCCTTTTTCAATAGTTAAAGAAAGAGTTGAAATAAGGATTAGATTTAATGTTAATCAGGGTTAAGGTCAAAACTAGTCGTATCTTTTTATATCTATTGAATTAATTATAAACACTATCTGGTCAGGTGGAGTTATTTCAGTTACATTGGGTTCTATGCCTTTGAAAAGCTATTTTCAAAATAACTGGAAATAATTATTTGTATGACTTAAACATATCATACGCATCAATCTGTTTTTTCAGGCAAAACTTAAAGACCATAACTACTATTATAAGTGACTTAGAAAAAAGACAAATATATTTTTGTTCCAAATCACATACTCTTCAAACTAAAGCAATAAGCAGGTATTCCTTTTACAGTATTGCCTTTCCTCAAACAAATGGTTTTTCCAAAGCCAAGAGAAGTGCGGTACCCCAAACGCTCAAGGTTGGATTTTTTTTGTTAATATGCTTTTTTAGCTTATTCACCATTAAGAGTGGAGTTTGCAAACAAAATGCAGACCTCAGTTCCGCTGGAAATCTGTAGTTCTGAACAAAATTTGTCATTCGTTTAGAACCACAGTGTCTCTGCAGTATTAAATGGGATATTTAGGTAGGGAAATAAAAAGAGTAGCACTCTGAGGACCAAAGTACACATCCTGCGTGTTTGTATCTTTTCACAAAAGTCATACAAATATTTGTGAGGTGAGGCCAGATATTTATTTAGGAGAAGTTTTTTTTACTCAAGGTATGAAACTGATTTGCACCTATTGGTCCTAAACATAAAGCCCAGACTGCTACAACTTTCACTTGAACACACAGGAGCAAAAAAGACCTCCAAGGAGACTTGGCCAGAGGTTCCCACACCAGCAGGAGTGAGTAATGAGATCTGAAGGAGAACTCGCTAGGAAAACGTCGCTAAAACAGCTCCAATTGCCTCCCCCAATGGAGTTCTACAAAAACTTTTAAAAACCAGAAGTCTTGCACAGAGTTATATCATGACTTTGTTTGGAGCAGAAAACTTGATATTTCCTTTTTAAAATTAATTTTCTTTTCAAAATATACTTAAGTCTACATGCGTAACACATAAAGCAACAGATACAACCACGGTGTGCCTGAAGACAGGCAGACTTGCAGTGGCCACATCCCTGGGGTCAAGCTCTGTCTGTCACCGTGTGCAGCTGGAGGCACAGTTTTCGGTACGGTAGGACATCCCCATAAGCAACCTTAATGCACACCGTGCAGTGTGTATCTCCCAGGGTTGTAACCAGACCATCGTTGGTGGGGGACAGCCCTCCTGAGCTCAGTCCCACCACACAAGGCTTGGAAGGGAACTTCGTACATTCACCTTCCTCTCCTCCAGGGGTGGGAAAGGAAGGCTACAGTCTGAATTGATGTTCCCCCACTTTTAATTAAATACATTTGGTTAGCTGCAACTGGGGCCTTTGGAATCAGGCAATGTTTCCTTGAAGACTGCTTGGGGTCCAAAAACTTCCCCGAGTTTCAAAATTTCACATGACATGAGAACTTGCTTCAGTGGCTGATAAAGTTGTTTGTTGAGATTGGAAGCGCCTAACTTTTCTGCTCCTCCGAGCTTCTCCTTTTTTTCCCCCCCCTTTCCTCTCCCTCCTCCAGCCCCAAACTCTCCCTGCCCTTTTTTGGCATCCTCTGCTCCCAGACTCCAGCTACTGCCCCCATGCCACCCGATGTTTTTCGGCAGAGCTTGGGAGGGGGGGATGCTTCTTGATGCACTGCAGATGTGGGCTGTTGGTGGTGCTTTCACATGGAACTCAAATTGCTTGAAAAGGTTTAACCCTGTGACTAAATTCTCAAACCTGCAAACTGTAAGCAAAGCCCCTGCTCCCATCCAGGCTGAAAAGGGCAAGTTAATGAAAGAAACCCCCACCCTAGCAATCACAGGATGCATGAAAAGAAACCTAAACCCCCCGCATTCTCAATGCTAATTAAGCAATAATGATCAAGGCGCAGAGTATTTCCTGGGGATTAATAACTAACTGGGAGGAGATGATGACCCCAGACAGTCATTAATCCTCAGGAAATGCCCTGCATCGAAGTTGTTATTGCTAGTTCAGGCTAAATATGTGAGAAAAGAGATTTTTTGAAGTCTATCTTGCTGGAGGTTTTTCCAGTATGTTTTCTCTTCCATTGTGATTATGAGCCCTCTGGAGTAGGACCTCTCAGGTCCATCAGCCAACCAGATCACACAAAATATTCCTCCAGGCTCCAGTATGATCAGAAATAAAAATCAAACCACAGTTCCTCAAAGGGACTCTTCTGCAGATGGATCTTGCCGTTCTGTGAACGTTCAGAGCCTGATCCTGAACAACGCGACGCTGCGTCAGCTCCCCCTGCACTCAGTGAGGAGCTCAGCCTCTGGACCCCAAATCTGTGTGACCTCTGAGACTGTCCTCACCTGACCAGCCCGAGCCCATGGAGCTTTCTGCTTCTGAATACAGGCCGCGGCTCTAGGATGTGCTTCATTTCAAGTGTGTGCTTAACTTTAGGCAAACGTATGCTCAACTGACTTGAATAATTCAATAGAGAGCGTGTAGTGACCAGGAACCCTTTGCACCTGAGATCTCATCCTTGGGGTTTTTTAGCTCCCAGCATCTCATAGCCACAACAAGACGCGCGTGCTGAAATTCAAGCACACATAACGTTTTCAGGAACTGAAACTGCATTTAACGGCGACAGTCGCAACCAGAGCGGAATCACCACGCTGTAGAGAGCACAGAGGTGCAGTGTAAGACCCAGGGCTTGCCACCACATTGAGGCATTCTCACTTGCCATCTCCCTCGTCTCAGGTGCGTGTGTCTGCAGGAAACACACACTGGGATCTTCAAAACAAACAACATCTTCTGTCAGGCTTTCATAAAAGAGAAATGATGAGGGCATCCTAATAGTACAGCTATTTATTGCAAACTGTTGCTTGCAATGAAGACCCCAAGACACACACACAGACGTGCACAAACACGTATGCAAAAGAAAAGGAAAAGAAAACTCCTATTGTCATAAGTCCCCCCCACACTGCCGTTTCCTGGTCTGCTTAAAGAGAGAATTTAGCTTCTGCAAACAAAAAAAATGGAAGTTAAACAAAAACTTCCTCATTATCATTGGTAGTCTTTAAATTTTACTGAGAACAGAGCTTTCTGTATCCCGTTCAATAGTTCCTTCAACTTAGAAACTAAACAGAGAGGAAACAAAAAGAAAGAGTTTCATTCACACTAATCTTCCCAGCTAGGCTTAAAAATACATAACGGCAACAGTAGAAGTAATAAAAGGTAAATTGTGTTTTCTAAAGTCTTCGCTGTTTAAATATTATAAAGGTTAATAATGGTACAGGGAAACAAATATGTGGCACATATTTACATATATGTATATGTGATATGCTTTTATTACATTCTAAGCATCATTCTCTCAGGTCTTCTTTGTCACTCCTTGTCAAAAAAACCCTACAGGACAAAAAGGAAAGGTCTGAAAACAATAAGCCTTGCCTGAGTTCAGCTCCTATGTCAGTTAGAAACTACAGAAAGCATTCAGCATCTAACAGGATTAAGCTAAAGGAAAATACTTAAAAGAAGGTAGTTAAAATTCAGCTCCAACTACTGGGAAAATTTAAAGGTGATATCTTTTTTCCCCCCTAACTACAGCATCTCTAATCAGAAGAAGAAAAAACAATGAGCCAATGCAATATACAAACTACAGAAAGCTCTTAAACTAACGAACAGCCAGAGGAATTAGCAAACTCCACTTTCACAGGATCCCTGCTTTATCCTCCCCATAAATCTCCTCACTTTGCAGCAATACCAGCCCCTAGTGTTAATAACACAATGTCAGCGATTTTGGTAAGATTTATATCGGAAAACTGCACTGAAAATTGCCTGGTCATTATACATTCCTTTGGAATCAATGAAACACTATAAATCTTTAAATACATTTGTGCTCATATGATTCAGACGTACTCCCTAAACATGCCCTGACATTTATTAGAGGATACTTAAGCATGGTGTTGCAGAGAAAAAGAAATACAATAAAGTCGCTGTGATAATTTTTTTTTTTTTTAAATGGAGTACATAGAGAGAATATTGCAAGAGCAGAGTTGGGAGAGCTATTTGTCGGATGAAAATTAATAACTATTCTAATATAGAACCAAGCCCACTGCTCCTCCATACTATGGGAGCAGTCACTTGGTCTAAAGTTTCACGTTGGCCTATTTCTTATTAGCTGGGTTAAGCTGGCATCAAGGGGCTATCATCTGTCAAAATATCAGCAGGAGAAACAATTGACAAAGCCACCACTTGAGAATGTTGAGTAAACTGGGTAAAAAGCAGTGAAAGAAGTTAATGTGCAACCTGGCACACAGTACCAGCCCAAGCCGTGAGAACCACTTATATGATAATTGGTCCCTCACAATATCTTCTGCTCTGTAAAACATTGTCTTGGGCTTGTCTTTCAGCACAGGAACGGATCTCTTTGAGACGCCATGAAACAAACACCCACCTGAAAGCCCCCTCCAGCTGACAGGGGAGGAATTCAGGTGGGAAAGCTTGCTATTTCTGAACAGCTACAAACAGTTTCAGGTAACTCCAGACTCACCCAGGGTCAGTAGGAAAAAAGCAAAACGTTTGTTTGAAAGAAGGAGCAGCACATTTATATGCAGCCATTTGTTCGGTTCAGACAGAAACGAGTAACCTCTGGGATTCAAAGTATCTCTCTCTCCATTTTTATCCTCCTTGTTGCCCAGCCTTAAAAAAAAAAATAATAAATCTCTCTCGTCCTGATGAAGCGTTGCTAGAGGAAGAAATGTAAAACCAGGAATCGGAACAGAAGAAAAGAAAATTAACAAAGCTGGTCTGTCTACAATGTAGGAACCCAGGCAGCAGAAATATTAGAATATACGAACAGATTATGAAACATCTTGTAATACACGTGTTCCATAGGGCATCGAAGTGTCTTTCAGTCTTTCTTTATGTACATATGTATGCATATCTGTATATATGCATACCTGTAGATACCAGTTTTTCAAAGCTGGGGGGGTGGAGGGCAGAGTGACTAAAATCAAAACTAGTGAAGTATCACCATATTAACACTCATACATGTTCATATACATCTGCATTTTGAAAGAGAGCGCTGCTGTGCAGAGGCGAGAGTGCAAGCCATCAGCTAAAACCTATTCTTAAAGCACAGATGATGCAAAAGCTTGAAGTGGAGGGGGGAAATTCACCCTATAAGGCAAATTATTTTACTTTTTAAAGTTGGTTCACTCTGAACTTGTAAAGCGACCTAGGAGACTGTTCTAAAATGGGATCTTCTTGAGAGAAAGGGTCTGATTTGTAGCTACTGGAAAATATGAAATCTGTGTATGTTTTGGCACATCTTTAGATTCTCGAGAGTCAAGAAATGGGCCTCTCTGTTTTTTAATGATTCAGAGAGTGGCAGCCAGTCCTTAAAAAGTGGGAGAACTCAATGTTTGTAGAACAAATATAATTTCCTTTATGACAGAAAAGTTCCCGTAGCAGAATCTGTTATTTCTTGTGCTGTTTTAAAAAAAAAACAAAACAGTGATCCATGTTCAGGCTTGTTGCTAGAGCAAACGTGGGGAAACGCTGTTCTCAGGAGATACGCTCAATAGCAGGCCAGGTGTTCTTTTGTATGGATCTGGGCCTTGTCATATTAACAACTGTGGATGAATCATGACAAATTTCCTTCAGATTTCACCAAAGCTTATGATAACCATAGTTTCCTACTCAGTTTGTACTAAATCAATCCCTATTCCATCAAAGGCACCATCCTTTTCACAAGTAGTCATATACTGACTGGTCTCTCAATATGTCAACGGAAAAGTAAAAGGACAAAGTGAGTGTTCGGTATCCAAGATTAATAATAACCGTTACGGGATTTCCTTTGATGAGATCACCCCGTGTCTCACAAAAACAGCAATGCCACAGCCAGAACAACTACATGGAAATAAAAGAGATAAAAAGCAAGCACAAGGATGAAACTAGAACATCTCCCGTGTGAATAAGGCTCGTATATCCTGCTCTTATGGTTGGTAACTAAGCCAGAGTTGTGAGAAGAACGTTGTAAAGTCTGCTATACCTGGACATGGAAGGGCATGAGAAGGCTCTCCTTTGGGGACACACATCCACATATGGATGAAGAGGGCTCCTGGGGAAGAGCGTGCTGCAGCACTGCACACGTTCCAGGTCGAGGATGCAGCTGCAGACTGGAAACAACCCTTCCATACTATCTTTAGGCATATATTTACTCAGATGAATAAAAGAGGTCCTAGAATTTAGCTCAAACGCTGGAACTGTGAGCATCCATAATACTTAACTGCCAGGTCCCCCCCGATCATATATCCAGACTCTTTCAAGTAGCTTCCTCCAGTACCATGCCCATGCCAGCAATATTGCTCCCTGAGGACTTCTCCCAGAGGGGTGGATTCAGGGCCACCTCAACCGTTCTGCAACACTATCCCAGCAGGCTTTACACCCTCCGATGCTCTGCCACGTCCTTGTGCCGTACCCCTGTGCGCGTATCACCAGTTTCACGCTGTAAAAGCCACATGCCTGAGAGTCGGAGCATCCCATCACTGTGTTTCAGGCGTTTGATACTGGGAAAAACACTCAAATGCTAATTCTGTAAGACCCCCTCCTCAGGCATCCCACGTGAATTCCAGTTCAAAATGCCATGAAGCAGGAACATGACCCTGCTCTGATAAGGAGCTGGCATGAACCAGTCTGTGGCACCTGGCTTTGGTCGCAAGGACTGCTCTCTCCACCTCTTTCATCTAGAGGCGTAGACACAGCAAAGGAGAAGCGAGGTCTCTGAAGTAAAAAGGTTGTAGTTTTAGTCTCCATAATCCGCTTTTATTCATCTTCAGCTGCCATGTTAAGGATTTCCCTTGTTCTGCTTTTCACCTGCCCTCCCTTTAACTGAACTAGGAAAGGCTTACAGGAAAAATAGGCAACTTTCTGTTTAAAGGATCTCAACTCTTGAGAGCAGAACATCGGTACAGCAGAATCAGGTTGGTCCTCAATCAAGGCCTGACTGATTTTACCCCACTGTTTTCTGGACAGCCTAACTCCATCGACTTAGTCCTGATTCACCATGGCCTAAGAGAAAACCTCACCCTCCTTTCCTTGACAGAGGAATACCGTTAGTAAGCTGAACCCAGAGGAATTAAAGAGTATTTAGGCTTTGCCAGTAGGTCAAAGAAGGCTGAGATGGTCTAATACTGTAAATTATCAGTAAGAAATCCTTAATTTTCTGTACCCTTTTCCTAAGCCAGTACTAGCATATGGAGTGCTCAGCAGATGGAGTGGTACAGAGATATACATCTGGAATGCAGGTGCTCCACCAGATACTTGGTGACACTCCAGCAGCTGGATTTCTCTGTAGGCATCCTCCACTGTTTATTGCCAAGAAAGAGGTTTGTCCTTAATTGGCATTAACAATAACAACAATATCTCCTCCTCCCTAACAAGCTAAAGGCTGGAGTCAGTCGTACATGTTGCTCTGCTTCCCTTTACTCTAACTCTCTTATGATTAGACCACCCTCTTCTTCATCTGCTTGCCAGACTGCTACACTGAGGTGGTTATCAGGGCCACCACCAGCTGCAAGTTCTTTATTGCTTGTCAATTCTTCAGCTGAGCATATTTTTTTGTTCCTCAGCAGCTGGGAAAAAACAGAGGAGAGCAACAGCGACTTCTTGAAACTTGATTTTTTTCAGTTCTACTGGTAGCTTTCAAAGTCTGAGTATCATCTTCTGTGCTAATGAAAGATCATGTTTCTGCAATAAAGGGGGGGAATTTACTAGAAGCCTTTTCAGACAGGATAGCTCTAAATACAGCCACGCTAAATAAGCACACCTTTTAGGAGATGGACCTCATGAATTCATCTGACCATATCCCCTGTTTGAGCTGTTCTAAGCAGCTCTAGTACTATTACCAGCAAAGATGTATGTGCATCTTTTAAAATGCACGTTGCCCTGCAAGCATGCCATAGTCCTTCACAGAAAGTACAAGGAAAATGTGAATTGACTTGTTTAACCAAAATATCAGTTTAACTGATTGCTAATCCATATTTCAGAACTTTTCTTTTTTTTTTAACCCCAGTTAAATTTTCATTCTCAAAGGTATTAAGAACCATAGGTATTTAAAACACAGATTCTCATTTTAAACCCTGAAACAAGCTACACAAAACGCACCATGAATATCCAGAATGCTTCATCTGAAGCTCACTCCCCAAAGAACGGAGACTGGCCTCAAGCAGAGTGGCGTATTTTACTTTGAAGGATTTGTGGCATCCTGCTACTGCTTTGCTTCTGCAACACCTTTAAGAATTTAGCTGCATACAAAGGCAAATTCATTATGACGCGTCAGTAAAGTTTCAATATTAGGATCTCGATTAATCTTCCCAGATCGTTGTGTTATTACAAAATACATACTTGAGTAAAACCTTTTTTTATAACAGACTTATAGAAAGTAAAATATTAAAAAGCCTGTGGTTGTTCAGCAACAGTTATTAGAAAGAATTGCTTTGCACTCACTCTCAGCACCACAAGAAAGTTTATAAAGTCCCCCTATCGTGCAAATTCTGAAGGTTTCTTGTTGGTTGAACTTGTGGCCGTCTGTGACTGAGACGACCACGTGAATAGTCGTTTCTGAACATACCCTTTTTTCTGAATTACTATACTGCAAATTACTGCCTATTTCCACTATTATCTACCTTCTTTCATCCACTGCATCTTGACTGATAGGTAGACTGCGATATTCTGGGCATGAATGAGTTGACCTTGATTCTTGACTGAGAACTGCACACATTAGAGTAGCAACATATAGAAGCATTAATGGTCATTGGTTTATTTTGGGGCTTTTTCTCAGATGGATGAAGTTTTAGGTCCTTCTTACATGCCTTACTTGAGTTGCCCAGCACTTTAATAGAGTTGCTCATTGATTCGTTCTTTCCAGCAGTAGAGCTTTGGATGGGAAAAGATTGCTTTCTTCTCTCCTCCACCCCCAATTTTCTGAGCACCATGGTCTGGGAGTAGTTAGTAACATACAATGCACACCAGAGGCAATCATTTACTCACCCACCATTGTAAAAAGGAAGTCTATAATTCACAAGTGAGCCTGAGAATCCTAGACACAATTACTGTGTTGGTGCTATGCACACACTTAGTACCGTGATGAAGGTCACAGCCTGGCCCAATAGGAAGAGTGATCCAGCTTTTAGGGTACTCGCCCAAGCATTAGGAGACCACACCAGAGATTATCCTGCATTACACCACTTTAAAACACCAACTATGGGTGCCTCAGTTACTTTTCAGTTACTATGGTGCATAAAGTCAAAAGGCCATTAGGTGATCCAGATATCCCTAACTCAGACAGGAAGGAAAGGTAGTCAGGGTGCCCAAGTTCAGCATCATGAGAGATCTTACTTCATTTTTCTTTCTTCCAAAAAAAAAAAAAAAAAAAAAAAAAAAAAAATTTTGTCGTAGTGGTAAATTCTTCGCATGAAAAAGGTTTTACCCTCACAAAATTGTGAAAGCATTGCATATCAGTGGTCCCAAACTTTCTTATGGAGCAAAAAGATGGAGATTTTAACATGAAAATAAATTACGTTTAGAACAAATGAAAAGACACCAGACGATCCCATTGAAAGCTTGTTAAAAACAGAAAGTAGAGACCAAACTAGGTGGTTTTTTTTAAAAAAAGCTAGGAGCCTAAATTTAAGTACCCAGGTCAAGATTTAGTTTCTCAAATGCCCAAGCGATCCGAGTTTTCACCACTCTGCTTATCACAAAATCACTTTGGTTGGAAGAGACCTTTAAGATCATCAAGTCCAACCATCAACCTAACCCTGCCAAAACCACCATGAAACCATGTCCCTCAGCACTGTGTCTACCTGGCTTTTAAATACCTCCAGGAACGGCAATTCCACCACCTCCCTGGGCAGCCTGTTCCAATGCTTGACAACCCTTTCTGTGAAGAATTTTTTCTTAATATCCAAACTAAATCTCCCCTGGTGCAACTTGAGGCCATTTCCTCTTGTCCTATCACTTGTTACTTGTGAAAAGAGACCGACCGCCACCTCACTACAACCTCCTTACAGGTAGTTGTAGAGAGTGATAAGGTCTCATCTCAGTCTCCTTTTCTCCAGGCTAAACAATCCCAACTCCCTCAGCTGCTCCTCCTAAGACTTGTGCTCCAGACCCCTCACCAGCTTCCTTGCCCTTTATACTACAACAGTTACTGCAGACATACATGAGAGGTCTGCAATTTCTTCACTCTCTTATGGGGATGGAGGTTGCAGTGGAGAGAAAGGAAGCTGTTTTAATTTTTGCCACTTCAAAATGGTTCTTTGAGGAAGTTCAGTCAGATCGGCATTGCTAGATCATAGCTGACCACTTGTGACCTCAGTAGCTTCACTGTCACGGTACCCAATGGGAGAAAGAAAAATATAAAAGGAGAGAGAATCAAGAAATTTTCTCAGGGATCTGAACAAAAGGAGTGTCTGTCTTCTGTGAACAACAGCTGAGACACTAAGGGTGAAAAGCAGTTTATTTCACCGTATAGCATTAATGATGGGCTGCTTTGACTATGCTATCCCTTGACCCATTCTATTAGTGGAAAGCTTCTTAAGACTTTCATATTCTCCAAGGCCTCCCTTTTTTCTTGACCTGGACTGAAACCACATACCATACCACAAACGTATACTATTTCAGGCACTTAGAGTTTTACAATTCTAGGCTGCGATCAATTACTGACTATTTGAGATTTATAACAAGTGCTTTCCACAGAACTGAAATCTGATGGTGACTTTAACTAGGTACTTCACTAAAGCTGAAGAACTGATATTTAGAGAAGAGGCCCCAAATGGACCCATATTTCAAGATTTAGCAAACACAGAATTGGCAACTTTTATGCCAGATTTAATCAAACAAGCACCGTTAAAGGCTCAACCAATTACAATTACTTGTGTACATAAAAAATTACATGAAGGTAGGATGTGAAACTAGTTACACTGCAGATACACTGGTATAGTTGCACATATGTAAACATTTATTCTACCCTTCTTTTTCAGATTTCTTTTTGACACTGGGGAAATAGCTTAAACTAAGCCAATTGTATCATGGAAGAAGAGGACTGGATTGATGACTAACTTGTGCCTTTAAATTAGAAGATTGGTTGTCTCTATAGTCAAGAGAACACAATAGTCAGTTCCACAGGATACATCTACTCACATAAGACCACTTTAGCAGACTGCCCATGTAATTAGGTTCCCAACTTTGACACAATAATCAGGGGCCTGAAGTTGAATGGGATGAACATGGGCCTAGAATACCCAGATCAGGCATTATAGTAATGTAGGACCACGGTCCTACATCTCTTTAAGCACTACTAAAAAGGACCTAATACCGAGTCAAAATATAATTTAATTCAGCTCCATGCAAACCACCAGGTATCTAAGCTTGCACTGTGCAACACCATATCAATGTGTGGAAATGTTCAAGCTAGCTTGAAATAAAGTCTACAGAGACACAAGTAGTATATCTTTATACCAGTGTGATATTTCCACCATGGTAAATAGCCACGATAAGACACAGATCCAAAGCATCGTGTTAACGTGAAGTTTCTTCTTCGGAAGGCCAAGTGCAAGGCATTTGCACTGAACTGTGAAGGTAACACATCTCACACTGAACTTCCTGCTCTAACAGCATGAGATCATGCCCTCAGCAAGGGCTTTCATTACTCAACCAAGTTGTATTTTAACATAGCCCACAATGCGAGCTGCACGAAGAAAATACTTACTATGCTAAGCCAGACTGAAAAGCTGGGATTGCAATCCCCCTTAGCAAAACTGCAGGAACAGGGTGGAGGTGTTATTTCTTCTGGGTGTTACTCCTTCTGTAGAAATAAGCAAAATGCCTGTAGCTCTTCCAATGAGAAGAGATAGCGTGCATTCAAGAGTGGCTCAGCTCTGTCTGTCTTTCAGAATTATCTGTTTCAGAAATACAAGATTCCGGTCAAAGATTCCCATAATCAATATACGTTGTTAATTGTTAGGCACTTTGAAAACTCTCATCTGGAGTATTTCGATTAAATTGTGAAATTTAGTAATGAGTTACACCTTACAATGACCACAATGAAATGAAGTATTCTTTTCTCCAATTAAGAAAAGACACAGAGAAATCATCTGGGGTTGATCTGCAGGCCAGGGTGCAGGTAAACACGCTGTGTTTCCATTGTGCATCGGTCCAAATGAGAGGTTCACGGTCACGTGGGAAGTCTGTCCCAAAGCCGGAATTGAACTCAGATCTTCCTGCCCTGTGTTATTCCTACCCAGCCTAACTTCTCATTGGCCCGAAGGTACCTTAATGATTAAATAGAATTTACTCCAAATGAACAAGCTACTCGCATGGCCTTGAGGATTACAGTGATTCTTTTGGAATATATATATATTTCCCTCACGCTGCCTCCCTCTCCCCCGCCACGTTTTTAAAACATTGTGAAGAATTTTTAAGAGATTTTCTGCTCTGCAAAAGACCAAGTGAAGTACCTTGCTTTTCTGAAGTACATCTGTAACCCATCTTGTTAATTCTGAACACAAACAACTTTGTGCACAAAGATAAAAATACTGAAAATTTCTTTTTTCTGGGACTGCACTGGTTTTATATGCCTCCACCGTTACATCTCAGTAGTTCTAGGACCAAACCTGTCACATTGCAAATACGGCACATCTTGACGGGCCATACAGATGTACTCCAAGTGTTTGGGATACAACTCAAAGTCATATGCAGCTGGCTTTCTTGGCTAACTCTCACCCTATTGGAGTTTTATTTTTTTTATTTGCAATGCTCTTCAGCACATGTAGGTAACGGACCATGCAAATATAAAGCATTTTTGTAAGAACAGATCTGGATGTCCTCAATTACAATGCTTTCATCCATGCATTCCCAGTGATTTCCTTGAAACCAAATATATTGCTTTTCACAGGTATTTCCAAAGCTGGTCCATAATGGGGAATGAAGAGTAGAGCCAGTAAAAGTTTTCAGCTGGAAAAATTTCCCATAAAAAGTCAAGGCTTCCTTGAAAATGAAATTTTTCATAGCACTCAAGAGTTACATTTATCAGAGTTGAAGGCCCAGAATTTTCTATTAACTTCACAAACACTCACTTCAGTATGATTCTATCCAGGCTTTTAAAAATATCGCAAACACAGTGTGGACATTTATAGCGAGAATTAAATCTGACAGGAAAGGCTATATTTTCTATCACATTAAAAATGTAAGAATTTTTTTTTTTTTCCTGCCTTATTACTTTCAGTTTTTCTAACCCAGCATGTATAAAGACAGCATTCAGAATGTTTAAAGGGTACTAATTATTATCAAAGTCTTTTCAGTAAGGAGACATATAGGAGTTCTGAATGAGTCTGAGATCTTTGTATCCTAAAGATTAACTTTCTGGTCCCACCACGCTGCTGTGGAAAGGCCTGATTGCTGTACAGGACAGGCTGTGAAGGGTCTGGCTCATCTCTCCGACCTACAGAGGCTCCCAGACAACTAAGAGTCGGAGTATTTGATGGTAACTGCCTTACTGAGCTTTTCTAAGTGCAGTATGATATTATTCTGCAATTACACAGCTTGCTCTCTGCCCACAGATAGCGGATTTTCAATTTTTTTCTCCCACGCCAGTGGAGGTCAAGGATGTTTAGGTATTTCAACACAGGTCTCAAAGATGTCTTTAGTTCTTCCTTCCCAATTTCCTAACGTTCAGCTGTTGTCAGCTTGCAGGTTGCCCAGCTGCCATTCTGTACAGCGGTTGTGTACAACAACTGGAATCAGGTTTTCCTTGCCTTTTTTTCCCCTCATTGAATTTTCATGGCTTCTATTTGCCAAGGTTTGAGACACAGTAATTCACTGAACAAAGTCCTATTGCATCTACCCATCAGCATCTGTGCTGAAGAAGCCAAGCCTTCTCCGGGTGCATTCCCATACTTCATCAGGCTAGATACAAATGTGCACCATTTTACTGCTTGGCTTATTAGTTCTAAAATCTCCAGATTCTTTACCTCATTCTGGCAGCGGAAAGCTGGGAGGAGAGCTTTTAACTGAACGTATATTACAAAAACACTACATTTAAGCCTCCTTTATATTGGAACGGAGAACTGACCCCAAATTCTTCAGAGCTGTAATGAATAAAAGGTTCGCTACATGACTCAATGCACCACGCTCTCTACATTTGGTGGGGTGCTTCACCTTTATTACATATATGATAATCTTTTTAAATTCAGAGCATACACTCCACACCAGGATCTAATCTGTCTTGCCTTTTCTTTACTTGCCTGTTTAATACTGAGATGAATACTACGTGTGCACTGTTATTTTTTTTAATTAACATTTTTCTTGCTTTTAGAACAGCTGGGCAAACTGATCATTCTCATTTTTTTCTAAAAATTGCCCCTTTAATAATATTTCTGTTTAACAGTATGATCTCAGACTAGAGTTTATTGCTGCTCTTTTTTCTTTTCTTTACAAGATTTCTTTTAAACCTGTTATTTTAAGTACATTTACATAGTTGTTCTTCATTTCAACTTGATATTTGCTAATCCTGAGCAAGTAAGAACCATATACTTCATTCATACTTGTCAATACATGGAAGTATTAATAAATATACCTCTTCGCAGTCAGCGTACTATACTGGTTTCCAGTTTACTCTAAAAGGTTTAACACCAGGTAATTCAAAGCTTCTAAGGCCAAAAAGGCCAGCCGTAATTATTAACAGGTACTCAGGAGACTACTAGGAATTAGGAGTTAATGTCTTTCATGTGTCTTGAATTCTGGAGAGGATTCCCTGCTTTAAGACGAAGCTGGGCACTTATTGAAGAAGTCGCACAAATTGATGAGGTCTCTTAGGTTTCACAGTTGCTTTCAAACCACGTGCTCCCTAGGCTTCATACTACCGACCTCTTGGCTCTCCCACCCTATCTGCCGCCCTTCAATTTGTAGGCAGGTTCCCACACAGCACATATTATTTGTCACCCTAGCTGCCTGCTGGGCCGGAATCGACGTAGGCTCCTGGTCATAGTTCATTTTTAGAGGCCAAGTTCTAAGACATGAAGTGAACCAAGTCAAAGGCTTGATGCCATGCCTATCCTGAGCTGACACATCTCTCTACAGGTCGTGGTGGAACAGTTGCTGGACCTGACCTATTTCTGAGCTGTCTTCACAGGAAGAACCTGGCAGCATGCAGTTACAAGATATTCAACGGTTGATGTAAGCTTCTTCCCAAATCTACTTACCATTTCCTTTACAAGTTTGGAAATTGGGAAGTGTTTATTGTTACTGTGCCAGAGGCCCTCATCAGATTAAATATTTCATTGCACAAGGTGCCATACATAACCATATAAAAATACAGTCCTTATTCAGTTCTAAATTACTGTTGGGGGTGAGGATAACTGTAAGAAATAACATCACCACAAAAAAATATCTGGAAGCATGCTGATTGATCTGGATTTGTTTCCACACGCTTTTTTGGCAAAATTGAGTTTGGAAGTAGAATTCAGCTGATCAGTCTATGCTGAGTAAACTGTCATCCTTCCTAGTCAGTAGGAAAAGTTATGCAGCTGTTTCAAGGGCAGCTGTATAAATTCAACTAAATCACAGGAAAAGCTTTTTATTCATTATAATATGGCCTGAAGCAAAATAAAGCTGAAGTTATTAAACTGTAACTAAAAGCTAGCCACAGTAAAATATATTGAAGTCAAGATTAAAAGCACATACAGAGTATGAACTCCTAGTATGGAGGGGGGAGGTTAAGACAGGAAAAACCTAATTCCTCAGTGAAAAACTGAAGTTCCTGAAATCTCCGGTCGTGTAGCCAGAGTGGATTCTGGGATTTGAAAACTGATATTGAATGTCTGCATCACTCAAAAGAAGAGAGAATCAATCCAGTAATTTTCACTTACAAAAACGATAATAATAGCGTGTTCTTTCAATCATGACCTTGATAACTTTTTTTAAGAGCTTCAGACGGCACCCTATGTCAAACTGTAGTTTTGTCACGGCAGGGTTGAACTGTTTTGAGAAAGCAACGGTTGGCCAGGATAAACCTTTATCTTCATTTACTCATTGTTACTTGTATTTTTGTAGCCTTCTGGTAGCAAGAGGTCACATTTCCATGAAGATAAATTCCTTATTAGACCCAACCGTGGTCTGAGGTCATTGCATATCTGTGCCAGGACAGACTTAGAAGTGATGGTGAATAGGAAGTTTTTTGCGTTGTATTGTCGTGGCTTACTGCAGCTGGAGCCAGACAGCGTTAGGACCAACATCAGCACGGGCTAAAGCAGACATATCTTTCTAGTTGCTCATCACGCAACAATGAGTAAATAAACACTGTCCTCCATCCAGACTGAGCTGTCAGCCCAATTAGGCATGAGAATGTCCTAACGCGCCATGTTTCCTATATCTTCACCTACAGTTTCTACCGCTCACATGCCTGGGGTGATTTCAGATAGGCACGGCTGTATTTAAACACGGCTACGCCGCTGGCAGGGGTCAGGTCTGCTGTGTCAACACTAATCCTTCCTGTCTGCTATCAGCTAGTTTGGCGTTTGATTTGTGTCAAGTTTCTGTGACCACTGGAAGCCAAATATCACAGCTCTGAGATAACACTTTGCCCCACTTTCCTCCAATCACGGAATAATTTTGTATTTTCTCTCCTCGTAGTCTGAATCAAGGGGATCACAAGCTACTAGGGCGAAGGAGCACACGCCTGAGAAATTATGCTAGAACAGACACCATTTCACTTAATATCGTTCAGTGGCAGTTACAAAAGAATTAAACAGAAAGTCCTCAAGTACAAGAATTTTATGCCTGACATATTGAACATCTCATTGAAATGGGCTCTTTCTTTTATCCCGTGCAATGGCGTAGCTCTACTATAACACTGATTTTTATATACATCTTAAAATTCGACATAAAAAAAAAAAAAAGGCCAGCCACTCTAAGTACAGAACATCTCAATGTTCACGTCAGACTTGTTCTAAACGAAGCCAACTGCTTCTCTCACCCCCTCCAACTCCACCAAACAGTTTGTTATGACTCCGTGATAAAGATCAGTATCTACTGAAAGATAAGCCAGGACCACCTCCAATTTGGGCCTTCAAAGCATGCTGAACTGCATTACACCACAGTGTGAAAGGATATGCCTGTCATGAAGGTGCCAGCTCTTGTCAGAAGGCTGTTCCTCCTATTTTTGCACCAGAGCAGGACTTTCTCATGAGCCCCAGTAGCCGTAGGCTGAGCTTTTAATTGTATGCTGCACAATCCATGATGGATATGGTCCACAGTTCCGGCACGCACGGCCATCAGCTACGTCATGTACATGGGTTCAAACACAGACCGGCACGCCCAGATAATTCTGAACTGCAAAATCTCCACACGCGGAGTTTTGAAATCAAGATAATTTTTCATGCATGGGAACATTTCATTCTCCAGGTGCACAGGCAGAGGTAAAGATGGGTAAAACTTTCCTAACAGACAGCACCTAAGTAAGCTGCCTGACTCAGTGGCATGTTTACTGCACATTTATAAGTCTGTGAGAAAAAGAAGTATAACAGCCCTGAAATTTAAGCCATTTCTTAACAATAAAGAAAAAGAGTATTTACACATCTAGATATTTATTTATAGCATCCTAACCAGTCATCTAAGCCAAGAGTACTGTACACAGTGCAATAACTTTCTTTTGTTTTGTCACGTACACTGACACTTCCAAAACCAAAATTTTCCCCGCAAGGAAATGACTTAAAATTTCATATTTGTGTTATCAAAGTGATGAAATTTGAAAGCGTTTTAGATTCAGTTCCAGAAGATGAGCAGAAATAAGACTACAAAATACACGTGTATGTGATACAGTCACTATGGATACAACTATATACTATACGAAATTCAAAGTTTAAATAGTTTTCAACAGAGATTTAGTAAACTGTATGTTTACTAAACATACTTTGTCTTTGGTAAACAGTACATTAGTGCCAACAGTAAACAGTAAGGCTCTGTGTTGAATGGGGCTGTCTTCACAACACAAGTTAGTTCCCCCTCAGTCTAAGTGGTTTAGCTCTTTTAAATTTAAGGGATAGATTGTAACATAAGAATTCCTCCCTTACCCCCAAGTTACTAAATCACCCCAGCCTTTCACACTCATCAAACCACATAAGACTTGTGTGTCTGAGGCATCCCAGGAAAGAAATGTGCCCTCTCCATCTTTGATGACAAAATCTGACCTTGATCTCATTTGCATCTCCGGGAAGGATTAAGCTTGGGAGAGAGAAATCTAAAAGGCAAACATTTCTTTCAAATTCTCAACTAGTAGCAAAATACAAATATGCACTTAGAAAAAAATAAAAAGGCAAGAGCTTCAAAACCAAACCAAACCAATAATTAAAAAGATAAAGAAAATAAAGAAGTTGAACATTAACACTTAGGGTTGAAAGAAGATGTTTTAAGAGACAACAGAAGTTTAAAACCACGCCAGAACAACCCTTATCAGTCTTGGCAGTGAGATACAAATGCATTCCTATTTCACCAGTAGCAGCAGGTAAGATTACACACATTCCCAGATATATTTCCTTTTCCCTGATTAGGTTCTTGCCTATACCATGCCCAATCTTTCAAAGTGCTTAGCCTTTTAAAGTCATGGCAAGAGTGGTCAGCTCACCTACAGTTCACTACCCAAAGTTCACCTTGATTTCTGTGGGAATTCCAAAAAAAAAAAAAAAAAAAGGCTGCTCTAACTGATCTTGGAGGTCCTTTCCAACCTGAACCATTCTACAATCCTACACAAATGAAGACCCAGGTCTTTATCTGGAGACCGGGACTGCACGTGATTGTAGTATTGGAACCCTTGGAAACGTAATTTGAACTTTGGTTTTGTTCTGTTATCAGTAGGTTCGAATTCTTCATCTACTAGCTTGATGTCGTTTCCAAGTGTTTCTCTCTGGTCACAGGTTGTTTCCCTTTTACTCACCAAACCCTTGCAAGTCTTGCTGTCAACAGTTTCTAGCTTAGCATAGCTTACTGCCACTCACAAATCAATTATTTATAAGTAAAGTTCAAATACTGTTTATTTGCTGTGGCCTGGTCCTGTTTGAGTGGATCTACTGTTTCTCTTTCATTCGAAGAGTGCTTTTCAAGGTCTCTTCGGCATTCTGCTTGGTGCTGGACCATTGTGGTGACAGATCAGAAAGTCTGTGAAGGAAAGAATTTGTTGTGGACTGTGACTTGAAAGGGCAAGAAACTGGAATTGCTCACAATGCATGCAAGCAACCGAGGGACTAGGATAATTAGAAGGGCACCTCTGACCAGCAGGAAATTCTATATATGCTGACCTGTGCTGTGTCTGGCTTACACCTACAACACCAACCACAAACGGGATGAAGCTCGAGTACGTACACATGGTATGATACTGGTGCTCAGATGATAACAAACTTTACTCATCATGACTTAATCACAGGTAGGCTATCTAAAAATCAACCTACTGGATTTTAGGCCTTCAAACCATTACTTGATAACGCTCATTTTAGTCAATTCTCTATTACTAATCACTAAGATATGCATAAGCAAAAGTAGTACGTTATTAAGGAGGGAAAGCAGAAGAGATCCACAGCAAAGATTGAACCAAAGCAAAAAAAAAAAAAGTTGACGTGATCCTTTTTCTCCATGCCACCTATTGCAGGTCACCCATTCCTTTTCACAATTGACACCTAAAATGGGAAACATTCCTTGAATAATCAAGAATCTCTTTGTAAATTTTCATTTTTTCCATTTTCCTTATTGTGTGGAAAATTATTAGCCCTCATATCTGCTGGCAAAGAGGTAGATATGCCCAATAAAAATGCTTCTGTCTCTTATCTAAGATACTGCATCAAAGATCACAGCTGAGGGCAGGCAAGAGGCTTGATCTTCTGGGATTGGCTGGAGAAGAGAGAGGACTAGCGGAAACTTCAAGGCTGTCATACATCCTTCGTGTAGAAGATGAAATTATCTGTGTTGCATAAGGGACAGGAACATGCTGCTCTTCGCTCCCCTTGAAAGCAACAAGGGAAAGGAGGAGCTGAAGGAAGAGTTCATCTGTTTTCTGGATTGCTCCTGGGGCAGGATGGTTGTATGTTACCTACTGCTTACAGCCTGAGCACAAGGTAGTTGTGACCAATGTTGTTTTCTTAAGAATTTATATTATTCAGATGGGCATCTTCTCCAAAGTCATGCCAAATGAATTGTGCTGTTCTAAGAAAAGGGAACACAAGACACAACGATCCATGCTGTAGAGCAAAGATTGTCGGTAAAAATGCAGTGAAATCTGACTCAAATCAGCTTCACCATAGCTGCCAGGGTGGAAAGTGCAAGCATCAACATGACCTATATGAAGCACATCTACTACGCACTTTGACTCGACAAGAGGGTCACTGCTGTGCTAACATTGAACGTAAACTTCTGGCTGGACTATAAACCCAGGCATAAGCTTTCACTGAAAATATTTTGTCCACTTGCTCTTCAACTGACGTCCTTCAGCTCTTATAACAGCGAGCACAATGAGACGACCAGAATGGACTTGGCCCTATGCTGAGCAGTTTACAAACAATGTTCCTTGGCTCTTTTGTGAGCAATTCAGAATTTCTTGGGGTTTTCCAGCTGCTTTTAGATCACTGGTTCAACTAAGTCACAACATGGTCTAAACAGCCTCTTTTCCCAGACAGGAACTGGAACACATGGCTTGTGGTTGCGGTAAATTAATAAGGGGGTGAAAAAAAAAAGAGAGAGAGAAGGGACTTTTCCCATGTGTTTTACAACACTGCAAATCTGTCCACCATCCAGTTCATCTGCAACATACCATTTTCTTGCCAGTCATTCCTGTGCTCACTTGCTATATCACACTATGCCCCCACCCCCTGCAAATTTTATTTCTAATGAGTTCTCCGAATTTCAAAAGGCCAGATACTGATGATGTAAGCTGGTGTCACTCCACTGTAGATTTTTAAATCAGATCCAGATCTGCTTCTAAAATATGTATTTAAATGTATGAGGAATTTCCTACTTGTAATGTATATAGCCTTAAGCCATAATTATTGCCTGTATTTGCATAAGAACATTTACATAGCTATGCCATAAAAACACGTAGGAAAGAAGTAACTTTACTAACTGAATTTCACTTTACATAAGCATATCACAAACGAGGCCCCAAATTCATACCTTGGGAAAAGAAAATACAGCATTACAAATTCTTAAAATGTAGCATTTTTCAAAGATGAAAGATTCCCACTAAAATGCAGGATTTCCTGAAACAAGTTTTACAATAAAAAAAGCCCGTGTTGTATTTTTAAACTACATCCTCATCATTATCATTCATTTGTCAGTACAAGTACCATTAGAATTTTTTTTTTTTTTTTTTTTGTGGTGTGGCTGTAAGTTTCTTCATAATTATCAGCGGAATATCCCTGGAAACCACTTTCCGTTCATTTCCCCAGGCCTGAGGAGCGTGAGCAGAGCTGACAAATCTCAGAAACACGCTGTGAAGAGGCACAGCAACTTTTCATTCATTGGCAGAGCTTTGGTCAGCCTGTGGTTCACGTAGTCCGAGAAACCATTTAAGCATCATTCACATCATTCAAAATTACAGTGATCAAGAGTTGCCCTTCAGCAGAGGAAACCTACAAGGCTGTGTAACTAGTTTTCCCACAGTCCACGAATCCAAAACTTAAATCTTAGTGTACTCTCACCTTCTCCTTTTATACAGGAGATCGAGATTTGTAACCAGCCGATCTGCTGTCTATTAAAGGATACGGCGCTACCGCTTCGTCAGTGTGGTTTTAAATCAGGGAAAGAAACCACCAATTGACTAAAGTTCATCAAAATACACTGGGGAAGTTATTTAACTTGTAAATAAAGGGTCTTGCCGGGGCCCTTGACAATCAGTCTGGCAATGCTTGTATGCTCAGGCCTGCGTGTTCTCAGAAATCTCTTCTAGGCAAAGTATGAGATCAGGCTCCGGGACTCAATCCAAGATCCCACTGAAACTCATGAAAATAATCCCACTCATTCACTGCAGTTAGTAAGGGAAACCAAATCTCTCTGAACGTACCTGAAGTATATCCACAGCCAAGTACTTTATCTCTACGCATATAGCTTAAAACCATAGGTGTCCGCTTATTCGTATTCTGCTGTGCATTTACCATAACATCACAAGATCCACTTTTCATCCAAGACATGACTTAAGCAGATGATAAATGTTGGCAGTAAAATCACGTATTGTGGTCATGCCCAAAATTCATGTTTGTCGTGCCAAGCATTACATATAATTAATTTGTTTGTCATGCGTAATTTGTCCCACATACGTTATCATGCCTCCTTCTCAACGGCTCTGCAGTGCGAGCCGCGACACCACAACTGAAAACAGTATTTGTTGACAGGTTTATAATGCACAAAGACTGGTCCAAATCTGGACCAGTCATTTACTAGAGAGACTGCACTCAGAGTTCACCAACTATTAGAAAATAATGCTTAATAAACCACAAAATATAATTTGAAGAGAAACTAATGGAAGAACTTGCTACTGATAAGCTGCGGTTGCTGCGTGCCTTTGAATGTGCTCCACCACCTTCTCATATACCACCTCTTCCTTGTGTTTTTTCAGCAATGTGCACTGCGTGCAGCCATTTGAGTTGTTTCTGAAACCAAAGGCACTCTGTACACAACAATGTACGCTTACTATGGCCACCAAATTTAAAAAATAAAATTACAACAATGGCTAAAAAATAATTAAGGCAAAATTCTCATGATCTAAATATGGAGGCTTCTAAAAACTAAGCCGTGATGTTTAATTTACCCTGGGAGCCAAAGGTTGGAAAGGTGCCTGCACAGGTAGGTGACTGTCTTAGCAAGTCTCCAAAAGGAGTCACAGACCTCTGTCGGTGTCGGGAATAACTGAGACTGTCATAATTCTGCACGCTAATGTAAGTGTTGGAATGGTTATTAAATCTCATGTCTTGAAGCTTAAACCAGACAGTAACTGCAGGGAATCTCTGAGGTGATCTAACACTGAGGATCAGAACATCCCACGTAACACTGATGTGCACCAAAGACCTTCTACATTTGGTTATTAGTAGAAACAAGTTACAGGACTTAGTGAACTTTCAGGGTGATGCAGTTCTTATATCCACTGTGCTCTAGCAAAAAAGGAGGTCTGAGAACATCTGAAGCCCACATTACGTATACGGCATCACAAACAATCAGGTGAATTGTCCCTCCTTACTTGTAAATACGCTGCTTGACCTTTGTGAAACACACATATGATTAGCTCCCACAACCAGGTGTACAGAAACAGATGAAAAAAGAATTAAAACAGGCAAAAAATGGGGAAGGCTCCTTTAAGAAAAGATCATTTCTTTGCCTCTCTCACCCTTGGATCTTATTCTGCAATTCACACACATTTTTAATATCCTTTTTTTTTTTGCTTTATACTCCTCACTGTGGCAGGAAAGAAAAGGCTGATCAAGAAGATATCCATGCAGTGAGTTAAAAAGAGATACGAGAAAGTCATTTTAAATTTCAAATTGAGATATTTTTAAAACGTATCAAGAGGCTGTTTCTGACTTTCTTCTTTTGCCCTTCCAAATTTTAAGTAAGGGCTGCAATAAAAAAAAATATCCTAAGGAATGATGAGATATGAATCTTTCACGTGGGCACAAAACAAGGTACATACAGGTACATGGATACCTTCAGTCACCTCGTGAAGGAGGTAGTTAAATTCCTACAAGCTCCAAATTCAGTGATTTATGGTAATGGGAAACTATAGAATATGCCCTCGAAATGCAGTTTGAAATGATTGATAAAGCTTTAGTCTGACTGAACACATACAGTAGATAGATTAAGTGGCTGGCTTATCTGTCTGGTCCTGGGCGTTCATCAGTCAACCTAACTAACAAGCTAAAACTCAGGACTGTGGTCAGCAAGTTCATATTCATCTAAAAATATGGGGTCTGCAGCGAGCTCTTTCACACAAAGAGAACACATTGAATCGGTTTAATGCTTGCTTACCCCTAATGCTCTCCAGCTAGGAAGGGAAAGAACTGTGGACTTGAGAAGCAAGCTCACCCCTTGCATTTACTTCCCCCTTCATTACTTTTTAACATCACTTTAAGTAACAACTGCTGAAACCCATTAACAAAATCATTTTATGGTGCCAGAAATCTCAATAGCTCATAAAATTGTATTATGAACCACGTTAAATTTTGCACAAGTCAAATGCGATTTAATAGCTTTTAATCAAAACGCTGGTGTTTGCTGTGTGGCTAGTTGCCTTCCGGCTTGGTACACAAAAACAGCTTCAAAGTAAAGACCCAGCTCATAAAGGTGACGTGAGGTAAGAAATGTGTGGTGTAGAAGACCTGGGTACAAACTCCTAGCTGGTGTAAAGCGGGATAATGCCACAGCTCTCCTGAAACCACAGCTGCCATAGCTAAGGAGGTGAAGGGAACACATCTAGGATCAGCAGCTTCACCAGTAACTCCCATCTCACTAATTTAAAGGATGTGACTATCAGTATTTTCACAGGTCAAACAAGTGATTTAAGTTGGATTCCGAGCTAAAGAAAATTTGAAGAATGTACTATGGGCCATGTGAACAATTCAGCACAAGATGAACCTATTCTGAAAGATCAGCTTCCTCCCTGCCACCATTCACCACATCGGGGAGGGATAAAAAAGAGAAAAAAAAAAAGAAAACGAAAAAGGAAAAAACGGATCAATGAACTCCAAAACCCCTTTGCTGTTAATCCGTGCTGAGTTTCAAACAAGCCTGTGGAAGGACAAGACCTGAAAAGGTATTCGCCATAAAAGAGGCAATGGACACAAAAGTATATGCTGTTAATTAAAAACTTAAAATTATATCACAATGACTTTAAATGAGAATGATCTCAGTCTAATCACATAATACTTTCTTTTGTGCTCTAGGTCATGCCGTCACTCAGATGCAGCATTCAGGAAGCACATTTCATTAGACCAAATAAAGCTTCAATCATGTGTAAAATTTCCAACTTGAATAGGCAGCCATCATATCATTCATCAGTCTAGATGTATTTAATGGGTGTAATTTCTTCCTCATATTTCTGTGTTGATTGTTTCATTTCCATTATAGAAATCTTTCACGATTGCTCTTTTTGCTGTTCTTTTGGTCAGGATAAATAACGCTTTTTAAGATGTATCCCAAATACATTAATTTTCGCTTGTCAAAAAAATTGGGTGATTGAGATAAATTTAAACGAAGACACACACAGAAACTACAAAACCAAAACAAAACACACAGCGCACACACACACACACCCCCGAAATGCCTGGATTTTACCCATGCTTGCATGTCTTGCAATAAATAATTATACTTAATCAAAAACAAATTGAGCAGTCTTGTTCAAACACAACAGCCCCCTGTGGATTCTGACACTGTTTCTACAGTTGAATGCAAAGGGATTATTTTTACCATATGACTTTAAAGCAAAATACAACACATAAAAGCTCATCTCCATCCCCTGCTTCCTTCTCCTTTTTTCACCCAGATATCTATGCATAGGCAAATAGTATAATAAAACCTTCTCCCTTTCAACCTTCAAATGAATACGAGGATTTAAGGAAGATTTGCAAACTCATCAGGCAGAAACCACAGCACGCAGTGTAGCCTCCCAGCACTAAATCTTAGTCTTCTAGTTCAATTTTGGGAATAATTTGGATGCACAATTACCTTGCTTATCAGAGGCAAAATGATCACAACTTAAGTATACTCCTGGGCTGTGTACATGTTGAAAGTTCCCACATCAATAATATAACTTAGTAGTTTTCTGTCTAGCGTACTTTCTCCCCCCTGCCACGCTTTGCTTTTTTTTTTTCCTGTTTATTCCTTTGTCTGCCTCCACGGAGGACAGAAATGCAAAACATCACGTTGGGATTGCACTAGATAGCCAGATTAAGCTTTCCCTCCTCTGACCAGCCTAAACCTTCCCAGTTCTGCTCCTTTTATCTTCCCTCCTCTTTATGTGCATTTCATCCCTCTGTTGTTTTCTCTTGTGACCTGGGCCCCAAACCTGTAATGAGATCTGTTCTGGTGCGTCAGGCTCAGCAGAATCAAACAACCCATGAGTCTAACTGGGTCCCAAAAACCTTCCAGACCCATTCTTATCAGCAGCACGGCCAAGCTGGTAGATGAAAATACAAAGAAGCTTACATTTACCTTTTCTGATATGCGAACATGTTTCAGAATCCCAGATTAAGCAAACAGGATGGGATAGGGGATTTATCCATCAGGCTATCGCAGCTGCAACCATAGTAGTCTCCTGGCTAGTGATGTGAAGCCCGTGGAGCAGAGTCCTGAAAAAAAACCAAGCAGGAAAAATATTGACTTAGTAATATGTCTTTTTTGGTCACAACTTCTAACAGACAGTAGTTATTTTGGATGTCATGATTATTTTTGAGGATTGGGATATGATGGGAGAAGAGTAACTGGCAGAGGTATAGAAGACCCAGCCTGAAGAGGCTTTGATTCTCTCCTCACGGTGGAGATAGAAATCTGACAGATTTAGTTGCAAACAGAAAAAACGTGCAGCTAAGGCAGTTACTTGGTTGCAACAGAAACCAGAAGAAATTGCACCAAGGACACTTACAACCTGAATCAGAATAAAAAGTCATGTGTAAAACTCTAAGGACCACCTTTCTAGCCAGGATAAGCAGGTAACTTTTCAGATAACTTTTGTGATAATACAGCTACTCAACTTCTGCTACATGACCTAATTTTCATTCAAGCCAGTGTTAAGATTCTGGTGGCTTCAGCACATGCTGAATTGGAGAACTTTATCCAACATCCAGAAGAGAAAGTGAAAAGCCAGAATCCTTCTCCAGGGACCACAGGGAAGCTGGAACCACTTTTCAGCTCTGCCAAAAGGTTCCTGTGTGACCTCCTGCCAACTGTTAATTTTGTCTGGCCAAAAGCTCAAATACGTTTAAAAGCTAATGAACTTTATAGGCCAGTGCCTCTGTGCCACAATTCCCATTAAAAATATAATAGTACCTGGGAATCTTTTTAGCGCAAGAATTTTTAAATGCTCATAGTAACCACCTTTTCCCTCTTTTGTGGCAAAGTGAGAACATGTATAAAGCTTTCCTCATATATAGGATGTGGCATCAACGTGGACAAAATTGATTTTAAATGAATCCACTTCATACTGTATTTCTCTGATAAGAGTTCTTAGTCAATGTGAAAAGAAATATTCTAAGTTTCATAGAAGAGATGCCTATACCAGTGTGTATAAAGAAAAATAGATAAACTGCCCTGTAAAGGGAAGTCTACATCTTCTATCTCCATTATAGGGTCACTCTTCAAATTCATGTGTATGAGTGGAGCATTTAAAATACAGATTGGCTCAGGTCAGCTGCAGCCTGACAGGTACATCAGATTTCTTGCGCTACGTATCTCAGCATCTTTAATCTTGGAATCTTTAGATTCCAAATCATCACGCACTTTGAAGCACATACTTTTTCCCTGTGTTTCCATTGTCTATAGTGCTCATAAAGGCACCTGAAAATTCTCACCCAGAGTCTCGCTCTGTAATTAAGCCATAGCAGACGATTTAGGAGTCAAGACTGGGACACAATCTCAGCATATGGGCATTCCGGAAGGGAATACACAGGGCTAGAGAATTTCCCTTTCAAGAGTTACTCAAAAAGAGCTGCTTGCCTCCTTAAATCAACATTATTATTTTTATTAGACAGCATCCATAGGCCCCAGTCGTCGCTGAGGTCTTGCTGCCTTTAGACAACCAGAGAGATTAAGGAAATTAATTTAGAGCTACAGCTTTCCAGCTTGGATCTATCAGATAGATACAAATGTCTTTTCAGGACAATCTTTGCAGAGCACAGTCATTTCCCAAAGGCCAACAGGAACGTTGTCATTTACTTCAGCGGGCACGAGATCAAATCCAGCATTACCACGGATGTATTTCCCAAAACGTTCTACCCGAGAAAGATGTTTCCGTTCTCTAAGGGGAGTCAGGAATGAGAAAGTTAGCAGAGGAGTTCATAAACACGGTCCCAACAGAAAACAGCTCTGCCTCAGACCCAGCCTCAAATTCTCAGCTCATCTGTTTCTCTCATTACGCCCAGCAGATACAAAACAAGTTTTGCTTGTCATGAGCAAAAAGGGTTAATACAAGCTGGAAGTTATTTACAGTTAATAGCAGGGGAAAAATTGCAGAGCAGCTTGGTCCAGTATCTAATAATAAAATACAGTTTCTTGTAAAGAGACTTGAGGGCAGAGACTCTGCAAGTTCTTCACGTTTTTTTACATTTTTTTTCTTCACGAAATAGCACAAAATGCCAGCAATCCCAGCATTTTGGGATAAAGTTTTCCATAGCTTTCTGGTGACCTTGACAATAAGGAAATCAATGACTGGGAATTATAAGAGAGGAAAAAAAAAAAAAAAAAAAGGTTGGCCCAACCTGTCACCAGTTCATCAACTGTGGCATTTCCAGGTTTTTGACTAGCATATTTACTGAGAAATATTTTTGGTTTATTTTAAATGTGCAAATACATTAGAGAGAGTAGCAGTATATGGTTAGATTAAATTTATTGCTTTGAAATCCTGACGGCCATCGCTAAAAATAAAGGTCAAGAAATCATACCCATCAGCTACATTTCTCAACTCTGATACAGAAAAAAAGAGTAAAAAAATCACTCAAAATTCAAGCAAGACAATAGTTGCAAGAAAAGTTTCACTGAGCCTCATTGATGCTACTTTTAAACGTCTGAGCAGCCCTTGCATACTTAAAAAAAGCAAGGACCTTCAGCTTCATTGAATTCAAGAGAACTAAGACAACACTGAAAGTCAGGTGACTTTGCATAAAAGCGCAGTTTTAGAATCACATTTCTGCAGCATCTAAATCTTCAGCTGCAACATCAGTACAAAAGGATCTGAGCAATGCTCAGGAGAGTCAATTCAGAGAGGCTTAACAACTTCAGCACAAATTAGAAGCGGTATTAAATCAAATCCTGAAAGATATTTATGTATCTGTTTCCCACTGAAATCAAGGGTTTGGGCTTTTACCTTTTCCAGCAATCATGATTCAGGTAAGAGGAAGACAAAAGAGGAAAAAAGCCTAACTCAAAAGGCCTACTTTCTACAAGTGGTGTTATTTAGTGGCCAACTGTACCGCTGTTTGAGATCCCTGATCCTTATTTCTGCCAGATTAAAATAGTCAGAACTTGACCCAGAGGGCGGCAAACTAAGCGAAGGGCAGTCATCCCTTAGCTCTGTTTCTGCAGCGTTCCTGAACAGTAAGAGAAACAGGAAAAAAAAAAATACTATTTGACCTGACAGCAGCAGATACAGCACTACCACTGAGAACATCAATATTTCAATAATTAATAGTACAAAGCATTGGTCCAGTTGAAATCCCTGGCTCTCAATGCACGCTTGCCTAGCCCCTTTGTTTTGTCTGAGACCTTTGAATGCAACAATGGTGACGACGAGGCGGCAAGTCATCCACAAAGTAGAGTTCAGCTCCAAATACCAGTGTAGTTTTCACACTACCTACAAACTTCGTCCTGCTCTTAAAGTTTCCCGACAAAGAGACAACGTGTTTGCAATCACTTATACCCAATGGTTGACAGAAAGGGTATGGAGCTGCCACATTTTGACATTTCCAAAACATCCGACTGCGTAATTAACAAATGATAAGTTTTTCTTCCTCCCCTCCTTCCCCCCGCTTCTTTCAACTGTTTTTATTTTTCCAGTTATCAAATAGGTTGGAGGAAGTTAGCTTATGAAAGAGGTCTAGGGTAGCCCCTTCTCTAAAAAATTCCCACTGGTCTGACTTCAAGGCTAATAAAAATGCTTTATTGTTTCTTCTGTTGATCCTCCTAACCGGTCAGCAAACCCCTTGGGCACAGTTAGCACAACAAATTCGACTTTGAGTGCCTGGTGTCTCATACACAGCTCTAGTTAGGAATAAGTTTCCTGTTACAAAGAACAGTCCTGCTGAATAGCTGTGTAATTTTTTATTTTTTTTTTTTTTTTAATTCCTCACCTGTTTGTGTCCCTGTTTACAGGGAGAGCTCACAACAGCAATGCCTATTTTTCCACAATGCAATTTTTGCCAAGTGTCCAAAATAAAAATTCTACAGTATATTGGAAAAAACAGAGCTGGTTCCCACCTCTATTTCCTACCTCTGCCTGCACTCAAAGCATCACCTCTCAAGTATTTTCCCCATGTTTCAGATGTGGATGTCAACTTGACTATAATCTACACATTCTATATGGAATTATTAGACACAAAAAAACCCCCTCAAACCCAAAAAATCCCAAAAAAGCAGCAAATGGAGACAGAAGCCCAAACCAGGGAAGAAAAAAAAAATAATCCTGTGATTTATGTGGGCTTTTATCACCTTCTGCTATTTTACAAGTAGCAAAAAACCCATGTATTTTGTCTGACATTAGTGCAACAATGAAGATTGAAGGCTCATGCAGATACTGAAGCGCAAGCAGGCAACACACTGTGACATCTTTATAAAGCAGACATTCCCTCAAATGAGACGGTAGAGAGCACAGAATAGAGGAAGGCTTCTCTGTCTCTTCAAATGAGCAGTCTTTTATGCCACAGGTAGCCTGTCCCTTTGACTTCAGGCAGCGTAGGGACACACTAATGTATTTTTGATACAAGTTCACAGAGTTCAATGGGAGCATTTCCACTAAATTTAGAGGGGTTTGGAACACAGTCAGTGTAAATAAAGATGGTAGAATGGCACACAAAACACAAACGTACTATTTACAGCTAAGAAAAAAAATCCATTGTGGTTCAATCCATCTGAAAAAAGTCAAACCCGTCATTCTGAAACACGGTAAAAGAAATTTTGCTCTTACCTGTACTCTTACTTAATATGTTTTTCATATTTCTTAAACTTCTATACAGTCAACTAGAACTCTAGAGACCTGGGAACAAGAAACAACAACTAAAGCTTTTTATTGATTTCTATAAAGCTAGAACTTCAGGCCCTGAGAAGAAACTGCAATCCCAATTTAAAAGCAAAATCTGTCAAGAAAACTGGCACAAAACCATAACTAAAAAAAAAAGTACACGAGGGATTTCAAATGAGATTAGAAGCATTGTTTTGACCTTGTGGCTTTCAGAGGGGTGTGAGAAAAACGCAGTAACAGCACAAGAAGCCTTTGCAAACCGGGCAGCCGAGACAGACAGTTTAAAGGAATTGGAAAAGAAAGTCTAAACGGAAATGGAGTGAAAGGAAAACACAGCTCCATCTAGGGTGAAAGGAATGAAGACCAATAATCATTGGGATTCAGCTTTGTTTCTGTGGTAGGTGCTCTAAAATCCATGTTGGAGGAGCAGACAGGAAGGTCATGGAAGTCAGAATTATTATATGAGAAAGGAAGTAGGGAACAATGGGCTCAGAGAAGTCATGACAACTGAAGGATTGGTGGTCTTCACTGGGAAAGAATGGGTGGCCTTTATTGATGGGCTCTTTCTATAGAGACGAATTGCTGTGTGCAATATCTGTACAGACCAGAAGCGCACTGGTGACAGACTCGCCGAGTTATTTGCTGTGGATAAACTATCTAAGTATTCTTTCCTGAGTTGGATTTTAAGCAAGTGTAATTACTGCTGTAATATGTATTACAAACCCCAGTCCACCAAAACACATACATATGGTTCTTAACTGTAGCCACGTGAGAAGACTCTTTAGCCCCAGTGGGACCATATATGTACTTAAACTGAGCAGAAGGTTATGTTTTGCAGAGGACAAGATCCCCTCGACTAAACATGAGCAAAAAGTCACGTGAAAAAGACGCAGCGGCAGCAGAGTTTCACAAACAAGACTTAGACGTCTACTGTCAGTTCACCTGTGGTACTGGTCGCTACCCTGTGACTTGGTTTCCCTTCCCACACCATGCTTTTTCTAATTCCTTTACTAAGATTTCCAGCTCTTTAGAGCAGTGGGGTCTTCCTCCTGCATCTGCACTTCACCCACCACAAAGGAGCCTCGACGAGCTATAATCATTGATTGATGGTTCCAAAATTGTCTATTATTCATAGCTTGTGACTGATCACTAAATACACACCCCTTTTAAATCAGGAAAAGTAAACCAAAACAAGCAGTAAAGAGTGAGTAAAGAAGAGAGAATAGGTGTTACTGAACCTTTTTTTGCTTGTGCTAACGGAGTTATTCATGTGAAGAGGTACACCTCCAGCAGCAGTGTGCGCAAAACCTCCTGTATTCATTTTCCCAAGAACAACTGAGGCGGGCAGACAAAAAGGGTGGAAATATTTGCCACGAAATTCAGAAGTGCCATTGCAGCAAATGTCCCGCTGCAACTAAGAGCGAAGGGAGTGGGATCTAGAGATACTTGTTCTCTTCAGGATTAGCACATGAGAGACCTGGTCAGAGGCGGGAAAGCACGCTACGTCAGTCTTCTGTTCGAAACAAAGCTGTTCATTGCAAGAATGAAGAAAGCAAGCACGCGAGGACTGGGAGATTTCTGTTAGAGGCGGCATTTTGTAGGACAAAACTGTGGGAATCTGTGGGTGTGTAGTACGCTGAGGTTTGAACTCGGGAACTGTGAACGTAATCTTGACATCCAAGAGCAGTAATGTGCAGAAGGAGCCAACACCACAGACCACCTAATCTCAGACAAGTCCGAGTTGGAGCTGTCGCCCACGGCAAAACAATCCATCTGCGTGCCACGAAATCTCACAGTTCCCAGTCTGGCTTATGCGCAGACTCGTGATTATCTGTCCCATTATCCACGTGGACCTATTCTGTGTCTTTCTATACCTCCTGCGACTTTGAATACCTGATTAGCAATGGGACGTAGACAAGTGCTTTTTACCCCTCCCAGCAACCCCCCCCCTTTTTTTTTTTTTTTTTTGGTCAGGAAATGCCAGCCCTTGTGAGTCTCTTATAGAAAATGAATGGGAAATTTGCAAATTCCTGTAAACACCCACAAACTTTCTCATGATCTCTTGTCACTTTTCAATGGATGGTCCTTTGCAACTCTGAGAAGCCTGGGCTGCTGAATACAGCAATCATATTGTGCCAGCCTCCGAAATGTGTGGTTGTTTCACGAGGCAAATGCCCACACCACCTGGAGCTGGGCAAGCACACAATCGCTCTAGTCTAACAGAGAAACTCTGACTTTTTTCTTTTCCCTGTTTTTTTCCTTTTTAAACAAAAAAAAACCAACCAACCGACAACGCACAAGTGCAGATTTGTTGAACGTCAGCTTTTACAGGGTAATCCTTGTCAAGGCACGTTAAACCACAGGCTGATCCAGGCTTGCGCTGCTGGTGCTCGAGAGGGTCCTGCTGGAGGTTTTCTGGAGTGCTGAGCTTAGACTTCTTCGCATCGAGTCTCCAGCGATTCCTAAAAATAACATCACCAAGCCCTCTCATACTTGGCACCAAAGGAACCTAAATCATATCACTGTGATACAGTTTCACCCAGTGACTCAGACATCCATCCCGCAGCTCCTAGCTCGGCCAAGTGTCCGTTTGAGAAAGATACCACATCTTGACCGGAATACAGAAGAAGGGATGAAACCACAGTGGGGAAATCTAGCAGTGGATTTCATTTGCAAGTCTCCAAAAGTGTCTAAGAGTTATTGGAAAATTGCGTCTGACAGATTATCATGCCTGGACCTGTTCAAGGGAACCAGGTAGAAACAACTAAATCAATCCTTTTGGGCTGTAGGAACAGTCCAAGCTCCCACAAACCCTCAGCCAGATGACCCTGAGATGCCCTTACAGACTCATCAGCAATTCAGCAGCAGCCAGAACGAGGAGGAAATTGGGGGCCTTATTAGAGACCAGCCAAAGCAAAACAAACCAAAGACTTGGTTGGCACTGCCAAAATACTGCTTTCACAAGTCAGGAATCCTGATCATGCAGCTGCCTCACTTGCCCCTCATTTTCCCACATCCGCTGAGTTTACAAATGAACCTATTAGAAGGCATGATTTTGTGTTTTATTTGCCAGGGGGAAAGATGGTAACAAAAGGAGGCTGTGAGTGAATGAATATGCCAATGCTCCTTTTGGTTTTACTGGCATGTCATTATATTTAAAAATAGAACTTGATTTTTTAAAACAAACAAAGTATAATATGGAGGTTTCTGTGTAAACAATGAATTTTACATGTGGTGGGGATGATACAGAGCTTCACGATCAAGAAATTTCTCATTCAGCTTGTCTAATCAGCCAGAGAAAACTTACAGTCCATAGACTTTAATTATAATTGCATCTAATTGATTGGTTTTCCTCCTTTTTTTTTTTTTTCCTTTTTTTTTTTTTTTTTTAAATGTGGTATTGTGGTGCTGCATCAACCGCAGTTCTTGACACAAGAATGCACGTTAGGGAATCTGGGGTAGGAAACGGAAAGAACCATATGAGTAACCATCTCATGCCCACTGCATCGTTTACTTACTATTTATTTCCTTTAGAGAAATGCTCAGGGGCAGCAGCAAACTGATGCCTTAATCTGAACGGCCATTTCTCTCCTGCCTTTGAGGGTAGTCTCTGTCCATGCAGGGAACAACCAGGGAATCTGGGCCTCGGTGCCTGCAAGGGGAGCTGAGTCATGAATCCTTAAATTAGTGGTAACACTGGGAGTCAAGCAGTGCTGGCCGTGGCCAGATACCGAGGTTAATCATCCTGGGAAAATCATCAGAAATAGAGGCACCTCCAGGCTTAAATGACAACTAAATGGGGATTTTCAAAAATCTAATAACGAAAATGCCAGTGCCAGTCAGAAATTCACATCCTTTTGACAAGTAAGCTCTACATGACCCATGCAAGGCAGTACAGAGTCCCTGTCACAGTTGAAAATTACATCCAGATTGCTTGACTCAGCCTTAGAAGTATTATTCTTCCCTTAGCACAGTGTCTAACATGTCCAGCAACAGCTACGATCCCAAGCCACTTTTTCAAAGGATTTTGGCATAATATCGCATTAAAACAATGGAATGTAGGTTCTTAATTCACTTAGTCATTTTTGAAAATGAGCAGAGGATTAACAAGGATCACGCTACAAATACACTTATGCTCTTGGCATATATTTAAGGCTTGCTATCTGCATACGCTGTGTCAGTCTCGACTTCTGCGTGTATGAAGATGACACTCAGAATTCACACACCCTTCTGGAGTTTCTGTGTGGCCACGCTAACTGGCCTCTAATCGGTTAACACTGCCTTTTTATGGGGAGTTTTCTAAAAGCCCGTGAAAAACAATAGACATTAAGCATCAGATTTTGGCTTCAGCAAATGGCACTGTAAAAAAAAAAAAAAACAACCCAGGACTCTCAACAAAGATGTCAGTGACTCAACAGCTCTCAGTAACCACTGCAAAATAAACATTAGGCAGTAATTGCTATGTAGGGGTTGAGCATCTGCTAAGAGGAACCATATTTTCACTGAACTATGATTCTAACAAAGTCATCGCTCCCCAGCAGAAACATGGCTGAAGGGCAACACTTCAAATGTGGAGCATGGTGATACACAGCAGTCTCCCCTCAGACACCGAACACAACGTGCTCGACTATATAAGTAACAGAAGTTTTTTTGTTTTGAAAAAAGGATGTTTTACAATAAAAGATGGTTTTTTTTCCCCCAAGTCAACCGTTTTTTTGATTACTCGTCTGGTATCCTGTGCCCTAAAGCACTGTGCCAGCAAACGGCTCGGAGGGTTTTCTGCAGTGGAGACGCAGCCCAGCGCCAAACCCATGCTGGCAGTCCACACGCCCAAAACCCCTCTCAGCAGGAATTGTTAGCTGGGATGCAGCTGTAAATGTACACAGCCAACCTACTTCCCGGCGCAAAGGAGCTCCCGTGGCCTGGTGAGACGCCTCTGTGCCACGCGCCGCACGGCGTCCTGCTCCGCGGTCATTTGCAGTAGAGCCAACTCCAACAAACCCGCAACTGTTGGTGCCATCCTGCCCGTCATCTTTGAAGCCAACGCTCATTCCTGGGAAAATATGCTCTGTTTGGTAACTCAGATTCCTAAAAGAAAGCTTCTTTTGATGGCAAAAGCTATGGCAAACTGAAGGAGTGTTTGCTCTCTGCCATAATCTCGGATAATAGAGCCAGTTTTCTAAACAGAGCTGAGCTTTGGGAATCGGCTATTCCTGTCAGACCCAGATTCCTCGTAGCAAGAATGCTTGCAATCCGTGCGACTCGCTGTCCCAGGACAGTATGGCTGTGTAAACAGAAGACTACAGTGGGATTATACTGAAATTTCACATCATACACTCACAGGCTGACCAGCCTCCACAGCCCTGGCTGTCTTTTACCTCTTGTGGGACGTAACGGCATTACCTGGGAAATACAGCTAAAAGGGAAAGAAATCACCGTACTCCTACTCTGCAGATAAAAGAAAGAATGCAAGTCTAAACCAGGTTATATTAAACAGTGCATTTTCTTATTTTTATAACGTGTTGTGTACAAGTATATAGCACACTGGGTACATCCAGATGCGAAGCCAAGTCTGGAAAGCCACCCAAGTTTTTGCATACCTATCTGAGTTCCTAGAGGAGCGCAGGCTGACTTTCAGGAATGCTGAAAGGAACTCCTGGTTCCCAGTGGAGCAAAAAGGCAGAATGCCACTAATACCCAGCCTGTGCAAGCAGCTACTGAAACCCGTGTATCTGCACAATTAGGCTTTTAAACGTCTTAGAAAAATCTGCTTCATGGTGCCAAAATTTAAGCACTTGTTTTTGCAAACTTACTGTCAGAATTGTAGCATTTACACGACTGTATAAACAACACCAGCAGGAAATATTAAAATCACCAGCTTACAGTCTTATCTTCGTTTCTTTAATATATATACAATTTAAAATGTTAAATTGTGCTTTCTAGCAGAAACATCAGTATTACTGCATTTAAGGTCTTCTACCACGCCTCTGACTAGATAATATTTTTATACCTCACTTCCAATTAGGAGTATCAAATTCTAACTTGGAATTTCCATGTAGGGCAAAACCGGTATTTAGGCTGGCTATAAAATATCATTTGCAGCATATTCGGGACAGAAAAACCAGTTGAGCTTAACAAATAGAGCTGATGAGGGAGAACTGCTGCAACTTTTAATACCGCTTTATCAGTAGCGACACAAATAGTTTCTATTGTGGAGTAATCCTCACAATTCCTCTCCGATGCTGATAAACCCAAGTGGCTGTAGAACTAGAAGTCCTGATCCAAAGTCCCTTAAAGAAACAGGCTTTAGAGAGTGACTTTATAAAAATTCCCACCCCAAGCCGCCTGGCAGCTGAAAGAGCAGAGAAGAGAGACTCCGAAGAGCAGTTAAGCCATCAATTCCACTGAAATTCTGAGGGGTCTTGATCCTTCCATCCGTTTTATAACACTGGAAAACCTCTTTGTATCTATCAAAATGTCATGAAGGAAAAGGAGGCTTTTGGACGCTACGTGGCTTGCGTGGAACAAGATCCTGTATGAACACAAAGGAAGGAGGCAGCCCCTTCCCCGCAAAGCGTGGGACACCAGCGAGAACGGCGGAGCTCGGCGCGGCACGAGGAAGCAATCGGCGGGACGGGCCGCCGTGGAGAACCGAGCCACGGAAAAGCAGCTCCTCTCCTCCCTCCTGCCGGCGACTCCAGCGAAGAGCCAAGACCACGAAACCCCCACACTTCACCTGCGAGAAGCGAATCACAGCTTGCCAAAACCAAACCAGCCTTTAACCTTTTTAGTCTTTTAACCTTCGCATAAACTGTGCTTGTTTTCCCGTAGGGAACAATAGCCTCATTGTTTCAGCTAAAATACAGTACATGACCTGCGATGTTAGGAAATGAATGGAATTGTTGTGTTGTCAACAGTTACTTTTTTTTCCACGGCTGCCTATATCTAGGAATTTCTTTCCATGTCTTTAGCTTTAAGGAAAACGTGACACTCTGGAAAAGACCACTGATACCCTAACGTTAACAAGTTGTAGCAGTGAAAATTATGTAACTTGGCTTTCCAGTAATTCAGAGGCTCCTAATATAGGCCCACTTTTCAAAATAATTCACCTCTAATTTAGGCAGGTAACTGATACTGTTTTTCAAGAGTTTACACTGCCCAGAAACTCTCATTTCAGACACACAGTGGGCACTTTACAAAGCCTGGCTACTTCTATTAAATGCCAAAATGGAAGCAGAGCTCTTCTGAATATCTGGCCAGACTGTGGCTACGTGACTCAAGATGACTGCATGAGAAAATACAGGGTAGGTAAGGCAGTAGCAAAAGATTACGAAGAAAAATTCAGACATTCAAGCAACATTAGACATGAAGTCCATCTTCAAACACTCCCTGCTTACTACAAGTTCATTTAGAATTGGAAAATGTCCGAAACGATTATGGCAAAGATAAAGATAAAGCAGAATTTTTACATATAGCAGAGAAGGTATCCAAATAATCCCTCTTCTCAAGGACAAGAGGCAGCAACGTAACAATTAAGAAATAAAAACTTTTGAAAAGGCATCCTTAGAGTCCAAAGAAGCTTTAAAAAACAAATTAATAAACAATACGCAATACCCCTTAAGCAATTACACAGTTTTCTAGACGAGAACACTTCCAACAACTCAGGAAGGAAAAGGTTCTCACTTTTGCCAGCCCCACTGAACACTGCGTGGACCTATAAACAAATGTTAATGTTAAGGAAATACCTTCCCAGGCTGGACCAGTTCTGAAATGAAAGGACAGGTCTGGAAGGTATAAATGGACTTGTTTGGGCCAAAATACCGTGTGATAAAGCTGATTTCAGACCTCATTATCCATTTTAGCTAGCAGCTTTAGAGCCCGAGGCAACATTCATTTTATTATATATAGCCCGGAGAGAATTTATATTTAGGAGAAGAATCTTTTTTGGCTTGCTTTGAACAGGAGTCTCCCTTCAGCCACTGCTTCCATAAGCCCCTGGGAAATGACCAAAAATACCCATCTGATTGCTCTTTTGTGGGATATGCTTATGAATCACAGAAACACGAAAGGGATACCTCTTCAATGATATAATGCATATTTTAATCACTGGGTAATTATTATGCTACAGCTCGGAGATTTTAACCTAAAAAATTCTATGCGAGTCCGTCAGGGCTAGGTCAAGAAGCATAAGGCATCCCTAACATGCAACTTTTAGAAAACTAGTATAAATATACCATAAATTGGACAGAAACAGGAGTAGTCTAAAAAAGAAAAGAAAGAACATCATCAAAACAGAAGAGGTAGATCTCCCAAATAAGGACTCTTCTGAGCTAACAAGAATGACATTAATGACATTTCCATGGTTTTCATCAAAAAAAAAAAGAAGGAAAAGAAAGGAGAAAAGAGAAATCGTTCCACATAATGCCACAGCTTCTCAGTTAATGTAAACTGGCGCCAGTTCATTGAAGTCAATGGAGCTACAGTGATAGGTACCAGCTGAGGATGGGATTCCAAATTTGTATGCATTTGGCACAATGCCAGTCTCTGTCTACATACAGACTAGTATTGTGTATGTAAACACTGGCTGACTCTCTAAAAATCATAATTTTTAAAAAAGTGCTTTATAGTTCTGATGAATTTGTCATGTAAAACAAATCGTGGCCTTCCTGCGTTCAGCGCCTCCATCTGAGCGGCAGATACTTGCAGCCTTGTCTGCGCTTTGGTTTTGCTCACCACATTCCACCAGGCTAAAGGATGGCTCACTCATAACGCAAATCAGAACAGAGCCCAGGCAAACAGCTGCTTCCTCTGTCCTAAATAAGGAAAATTCAGAATGTCATACTGACGCTGCTGCGTGAAGGCTTGATTGTGCCGTTAGAGAGTAAAGGATGGCGTTTAAGCTGCAACCCACTAAGAACCACCAGGAATTTCAGATCCTCCACCCTCAATCATTATTTCTTGTCCTCACACCATAGACTAATGCTTTACTGTCGTCCTAGACCAACCCAGAGTCACTTCTTCACCATAGTAAGAGAGGACTAACTAAAAAGTCCACATCTTGCCGCTTTCTGCGCCTCTTTTGAGAAGGGAAGAGACAGGGTTTAGACCTACGTCATCCCTTTAAACCTGCATTGACAGTCTGGGTTTCTACATGTTTTCCTCTGCTGCGTTACATTTTATATCTTACCTACCTATCTGCGGTTCGGGATAGATTTCTGTTCCTCACCAATGTAATACTAATTCTTAAACAAATTTGTTCACATAAACAGAAGCACACCTTCTGACCTTTGGGTCCATCTTGGGGGCTGATTACCTCTGGAGCATCCATTTTACTGTTTCTGAGGAGATCACCACAATAAAGGAATAAAAAGCCCTTGGAATCATGCACTTAACCTATAAACACTCTTTACACAAGTCATACTGAGCTAAAAGAAAACAGAATTATTCAGTTGCCAATTATTCGATTCATTTGTATGAACACATAACCAAAAGGAAGAAAAAGCACATGTACTTAAAAATTGTCTTGGCTCTAAAGGTAGAGTATTTCTCCTTTCCTTTTTCATCCTTTATGGTTCAGGTGACAAGTTGGTCAATCTGTAGAATTGTTCTAGATGAAACGCTATGGTATAGGTTGATGTCTGAAATTAGAGCCTCGCTGCTGAAGTTCATTACAGGTGCTCATTTGAGACTAGGCACCAGGTAAAAACAAGGCTTTTGACACAGAAAGCACCATTTTCATTTAGTGCTCTAAGTACATCCGAGTCTTATAAACTGACATAATCTGTAGAAATGTCTGAAAACAAAGGTAAGTTCAGAGACAGAGTCCCAGCTGGGTTTGTTTTGTAGCTCCTGGACACCATCCTGTGCAGCCTGCTGCAGGTGGGCCTGCTCTGGCAGGGGGGTTGGACCAGATGACCTCCAGAGGTCCCTTCCAACCCCCAACATTCTATGATTCCTTTCAGTAACCCAATTTCATCTAAGGCGCAAAAAGAAAAGAAAACCTTTTGATCCATTTTATCAATATACCATAAAAGCATCAGAGTTTTCCATAAGAAGAAACAAATCTGAACGAGATCAATAAATCTAATTCTATATTGACTGTCAAGTTCTTCTACTCATTTAAACTAAGTCATTAGGATTTATGCCCAAACCTGATCCTTAAGTTTGATATGCATTAGTTAGTCCAAGAGCTGCTTTTTAAGTCCCAATACTTGGAGGGAGGAATGACTTTTTAATCCTTATCTGTGTGCCAGATTTTATGAACACATCTGTAACAGACTGCTAACACAACCACATAAAATATTTGGGTAGAATCTATGCCCACTCAAATATAATCTGTCATTTATCCAATAAAATGTAATTACAAAAATAACACAGTCACCTGACTTATAAAATATTTACATCTCGTTTTAGGACGAAAACCAAACATAATTAATTACTATAAAAGGAAGGGGTAGGAAATCACCACTGTTTTGCCATACTTTCATTTGTTGACAGTGGTTTTGATTAATAGAAATATGTGGCCTGTGAAGAGGAGGGGGGATTGTTTTGGGGTTTGGTTTTTGGTTTTGGGGTTTTTTTTCAGATCACAGATAGCGATGGGAGAAAAGGTTAACAATAACCAACAAGAGATTTCACCAAGAACTCAAACCAACCAAAACTGAAATCTGTTTTGATTGGAAATGAGGAAGAGGAAGTGGGTGTTTAGATCCAGATCTAAATTAGGTTTAGTCGGCGGTTTGGGGTTTGGTTTCATGACCAAATCAGGGCTGGGGTTCTCGTACAGACCCGATGATGATGAAATCCTCTAAACTTGAATCATGCAACCTGAAATCTTGTAACCTGTTGTCTTGAGATTTTGGTCCCCAAGACTGGAAATCTTTTTATAGTTATGTCTGGTTGACTGAAAGCACTGTTTTCTATGTTTCTTTTGGGATAGATTCTGGAAATTTCTTTTCCTCAGTCCCTGTTTTCCATGATGCATAAGAAGAACTCCATACTGAAACCCTGACATTTGCAACTGATACTCAAATTTTTTTAATTGAACTTTAATCATTTTGGCCCACATGCAAAAGAAATACTTTTGTCATGTGCTAGCACATACCAGAATTCAAGATCCCAAGGAACACAAGGATGGCAAGTAGCAGAGTACAGACCCTGAACTTTGGGAAAGCAGATGTTGCCTAATGTAGGGAACTGGTATGTGGCATCCTGTGGGCAACAGCTCTGAAAAATTAAGGCTGTCTTCAGGGACAAGCTCTTCTGTTGTGGTTTAACCCCAACCAGAAACTAGCAGCACACAGCCCCTCACTCCTTCCCCCAGTTGGGATGGGGAAGAGAATCAAAAGAGTAAAAGTGAAAAAACTCATGTGTTGAGATAAAGACAGTTAAACAAGTAAGGCAAAAGCCACAAACGCAAGGAAAGCAAAGCAAAACAAGGAATTCCTTCACTGCTTCTCATTGGCAAGCAGGCGTCCAAGCCATCTCCAGGAAAGCAGGGCTCCATCACATGTAGTAGTTACTTGGGAAGACAAATGCCATCACTCCAAGATTTTCCCCTTCCTTCTCCCTCCCCCAGCTTTATATATATTGAGCATGACATCACATGGCATGGAGTATCCCTTTGGCCAGTTGGGGTCAGCTGCCCTGTCTCCTCCCAGCTTTTTGTATGCTCCCAGCCTACTTGCTGGCGGAGAGGTATGAGGAGCAGAGGCGGCCTTTACTGGTTAGCGACAACCAAAACCATCAGTGCAGCATCAACACTGTTCTCATCCCGAATCCAAAACACAGCCGCACACCAGCTGCTAGCAAGAAAGTTAACTCCATCCCAGTTGAAATCATGATATCTTCTCAGCACCAGAAAATTCCATCTCTGTGCTCAGGGAAGCAAGTAGGCATATTAGTAGACCAGCGTGGCTAAACTGGGAAATCCTGGCAGAGTTCCAGCGCAAAGAGTTACACACAGGAGGTAGAGGCCAAGTATAGGCTACAGAGGGCAAACGTACAAACATTGCTCAGGAACACAAGGATGGTTTTAGCAAAGCCAAAGCTCAGCTAGAGTCAAAACTGGCAAGGCCTAATAAGAACTAAAAGAGCTTCTAGAATCACGTCAGCAGCAAAAGGTAAAAAAGAAGCGGGAGCATTGCTGGCGGGGGCGGGTGACTTTCAGCAACAGCGGGTACAGATAAGGCTGGGGGGCTCAATGCTTTCTATGTTTCAGGCTTCACCAACAAGGTCTATCCGGCCCTTGCACCCACAGACGGGGTTCAAGGATGAGAGAAGTTGTAAGCAGTCAAAAAGAAGTCAGGTATCTTTTAAGAAATCCTGACCCTTATAATTCCACGCTACCCAAAGGGAGGGAGGCAAGAGTGCAGAGACCGCTGGTGGCACGGCAGGATCACTCTCTTGTCATTGACGAGAAGTCATGGAGATCAAGGGAGGTCCCCAATGACTGAAGAAAGGCAAATGTTTCACCAATCTTCAGAAAGAGTAACTAATGGGAGATTATCTTAAATCCTTGATGTAGTAGGTCCTTTCCTGGTACACTTTACACGACTCCCCACCATAAATACTTCCCAGTTCATCTTTGTCATTCATGCTACCGAGCTCTCGACTGCACTGATTCGTAACAGCGGCAACGAATCAATTTTAAAAGGGGACAAAATGTACAACCAATACCAGGAGTGTAAGTAAAGACAAGTCTGTTTTCATATCAGATGCTACAAGTCTGTACTGCTCCCACTGCTAATTCAGTATTCACAGGCCATAGTATCACTATAGTTGCGCTATCTACAGTACTGAATTATTTCTATAAATGGAAGCAACTACGCTGGCAATTGCTGTCTTTGGGTTCAAACTAAGGTGTGAAAAGATGTGTTTAAAGCAAAATTCACCCCTTTATATAAAACCAAACTCTGCCTTTGCAATAGGTCCCGTTCTTTTTTCTCCTCTGTATACGTATACATAAAGACATTTATGTATACAAGTATTTATATATACACACACACTCCCTCTCCATATAAGGTCTTGGTAAATATGGACTGGGTTTGACTCGGAAGGGAAAGAGACAGTTTAATTTTAATAGGCCAAGCACACATATTATCAGACAAAACGAAAGACAAAAAAAAAAAAATCACAAACTAAGACCATGTAAGGTATGTATCAACCCGTTCTGAAAAAGGTTCCCACTGGAATTATTCCAGACTAAAACAATGAGTCATCCCCTAAGGAATCCTGTCCTCACATGAAATATATAAATCATTGTCCATTTTGGAAGATTACGCCAATAGCACATATCGTTAAAATGTTATTCCTTTTAAAAGCGCTAAGACAAAATCCAGCATTTTCTTCTGTAGATCCTGATTTGCAATGTGAACAGGAGCCTTGCCACAGTCCCCCAGGGACAGAGTTACAGGGACATTTAGTTCCTGTGTAGTCAACGTATGTTCCCATATGCCTCTGCAAATCTGGGCAAATGCAAACAGGATTCAGCTTTCAGAGGTTTCCTCCCTTTTTGATTTTTTTTTTTTTTCCCCCCATGAGACAGAAAAGATCTGCGAGGTGGGTCTGGTGGAACAGAGAAGACCGTAACATCCTAATGTAATGCTCTGAAATCCCAATGTTTGAAATCTATGCAAGAGTGCCTTAGGACATGATCAGTTTCATTACTTCTCAATTGGAATACAGTGCCTGTTTCATAGGCCTGTTCTAGAAATTACTGAACTCCTGCTATTTGCTGGGGAAGACGGAAGGATGATGTGCTACCGAAGGGAAAAATAAGTCTGTAAAGTCTTACCTGAAGGTGCAAGATTAATGGTGGAAAAGTTGCAGGAGATGGAACTAGCTCATCATACGACATTCCCAAAGAACAGGTTTTGCTTTCTATTAAATGTTTCCCATTAGAAATTTTGAATGACAAACACTTTCCAATGCATGATTTTAAAGAAAGACTTCTCAGGTGACACTGAAGTGTCATACAGATAAGTCACTCGTTACTCTTAACGTATCATTTGTTTTTCCCAAAACCCTTCACTCACAGTCCCACTAAATTATGTACTGTACAAAGAGGTGAAAGGGGCTACTTTCTTCTTGAGCAAGCTTGCCTAGGAGGACAAGACAGGCAAGAGATAAGAGAAAGGAAATCTTACAGATAGGTACACAAAACCCAGAAGAATGACCCAGAAGATGAAGATTACCAAAGAACTCAGTGCCAAGCCAACAACCATATCGAGTATACGATCCATGAGGACCTACTTTCCTTCCCAGCTGACCAAAAAACAGAAGGAGGAGGAGAACTTACAAATCAAACACTCTAGTTCTTGGGGAGTTGGGGGGAAGCAGGGTGGGGAATTACAAATAAGCTATCTTATCTCTAATTTAATTTTGGACAAGTTCTTCACTAATAACTATTAAAGAAAAGAAATTCAACTCTTCAGATTATTTTTTATGAAGTAGTCTGTCAGCACCAGCTTACAGAACTGCTTGGCAGCAGGTGTTCCCTCTTTCTGCTGTGACCGTAAAGGACAACTGAGCTTCAACACCATCCTCAGCAACATCTGAGTACTTCCTACCTCTCTCCTGGCAAGACAGTATCTCTGTATATGGAAATAAAAAATAAAAAAGCGTTTGTGTTTTTTGGTGTTTTGTGGGGTTTTTGGTGTTTTGTTTTGTTTGTTTTGTTTTGTTTTTTTTTTTTTATTTCATCAATCCACTCTCTGTCCCCAACAACCCCAAATTATCATTGTAGCACCCCATTCGCAGTTAGGCAAGCACAGACGCAGCATATTCAACCAACTATTTAAGGAGCACTGATCTTAAATCTGCTCTCACCTGATCTTGCTTGCACAACAGAAACCCACCGCCTCTTGAACCAGCCATCTGACAGAGGTGCACCGCTTCGGTGGCCTGTGCACCCACTAAAGCTGTCCCATAACTCCAGCTGTAATGACTGGTCCCTAACTTCCATGGCAAGAGAAATAAAAAAGGGATACTCCATCTTCAAAAGGAAAGTCACTAATCTACATACTTAATGAAGACATCTTTAGCATTTCTTTTCTTTGGGGCTTTTTTGTCTGGAAGCGTTTCTCTCATGGTCTTTGCCAAGTGTTCACAATGCAACTTTTACAAAAGCAGCACCACTTTATTTTGCACCCTGTAGAGGCAGTGACAATTAGTCACAGCCAGAATCACATTCGTACCACTTTTTTGGGCACCTATGACATGAAAGAAGAACACTGACAACACTGCTTACTCACTGCTGCTTCATTCTGGCCCACTCTTGACCAGTTACATCACTGTTTTGAAATGTATGGTTTAGATGTTGTGAGGTCAGCATTTTAAAGCTATTCTAACACATTTCCTACGAAGCCAAAGTAACATGATCCGTTCTCCTTGGTCAAGTCCATAACATTAAACACACATACTGCAAAGTCACAATGGAACAGAGGAATTTGTTCTTTTTTTATGAATAAATACAAATGAACAATTGAAACAATCATGCAAAAGGTTATACAGGATTTTGGGGTTTTTTTTTTTTTTCTAAAGTTACCTAGACAAACATTAGGCTGGAACAGATAAAGCACATTTTTTTTCAAGTTTATCAATGCCTGTTTGATTGTTCCAAACCAAGCTTTAATTCTCTGATATGCTCAAGAATATAAAATGAATCATAGCTTTTTTCTTCTCCAAGTCCTTAAGTAACGAGCTTACCAATCAAACAAACCACTCCTCACACCACCACCGAAATAGCTCCTTACAATATACTATCGAGTAAATTCATTTTAAGTAACTTACACAGACTGCTACTACTGCTTCCCTTGAGAGAACACACTCTAACAGGCGAATAGCTTTCACCGCTGGGAACTTGTTCCTCATGTACCATCTAAATAAGCCTTTTTTGCTCAGTTTCATCCCATTAATTCTAGTTGAAACTCCTCTATATCAGGTGAAATACCTTCTCCTAAGCTGAAGCGCTTGCATTCTGCTATTACTTGTGAGCAGCCCTCCTGCACCTCACTTAGCACTTACATTATGGCTGACAATGACAATAAAGCTCAGTAATACAGGGAAAGATTAGGACTGCTCCAGCCCTCAGCAAGGAACCACATTTTAGATTTTTGTTACAGACTTGAGAGCAAGCTATACCAGCAGCACATTACTTTGTAAAGCAATACATTTTTGTAAAGCAAGTAATATGAGTTTTCAAGTGCTGGGGAAAAAACCCAACCTATCTTCTTGCATAGTGTTCATATAAATGCCTTGACCAAGTATTTACTTTTTCAAAACCGTTAGGATGTTTACTATACCTAAAATCATAGCGCACAGAACAGAAAAAAGACAGAACACAGCTGATTTGTAACTTAACCATGAGCTGTCCTCAGACATCCGTGGCTTTGAGGACAGCCGTAATAAAATTTTTGAAATATTTCAACATTTTTCTTATACACTGTTTTATAGCTAATAAAGATAGAAAGATAATAACCTGAGCTATAATTCTGCTCTCTGCTCCTGTTGATAGGAAATGTAATAAGGGTAAAGCTGGGAGATTAAAACATAGCTTTGTAGACACTACAGAAAACAAGAACTAGGATATAGTTTGGTGCTGGGAAAAAAATAAATAAATTTTTAAAATTACCAAAAACCGGATGAGAAGTTTGACTGAGTCATCATAACAGTCCCCTTGGGCAAGTCACTGAGGACACGACTGCTGAAATCAATGAATAGGTTCCCACTAATGCCTATAGTGTGTGGATGAGGCCTTTAAAATCCTCGCATCTCTTGGTTTTTTATCCATAAAGCAGAGGTAACATTCTAGCACCCAAGAAAACCGTTGTGAGGATGACTATATTAATCTCTGCTCAATTAAAGTGAGGGGAGCTACATATGTATCCCTATGTATAAATTCCTCAAAACAGTGAAATGGAAAGATCACCATAGGTGAAAGCTGTAAAGGAATTGTCACTGTATGCTTCTATTAATATGCAAAACCAAACACAGTTTGTCATAAGGTTAGGAATACATGACTCAGGTGGATACCAAGGACTCATATTTACGTTCCACTTCTCATCAAATCACGGTTTGCACAAACAATATTCAGCTTCCTTCTTTTTTAAAATTATTTTATTTTTAAGCCCTCCACCCCTTCGTCTCATCCCCCCAGCAAGAAGCTGGCAAGAGATGTGGAGCATCTGGGTTAGAAATGTCAGCTGGTGGGTGAGACAGCACCAAGCTCTTTACTGGCATTTACTTTGGTCTTTTGGGAACAAATCAAAATCAGACTTCTTCTCAAAAATCACCCCATCTTTTGCCCTTGAATAAACTTCGGAAGTGACCATGAGCCAAGTCCTCTTTGGGCGATCAGGAGGAATTCTTCATAGCCCATATGCCAGAGATGGTCAGAAAACAGAATCTCTGCCCCGTGGGATATTCCAGTGTTCCAAAACATGGTTTGTGCTTGGACTTGGAACAAGTAAAACTTTTCTCAGTACGATGGCTTCCTCAAAAAAAATTACCTTGGAAACATTAAATACTAAATATAATGTTACTTAGAATTAGAGCACGATGTAGACGTGGAATACCAAAAGATATATAAATATTAAATTTCATCAATACCATTTAATATTACATATAAAAAGTCAAACAAAATAGAAAAAAAGAAAACGAAACAAAATTCTATGTGGAAAAAATAAAAATGTGTCACTCTAGTCAGCTTAGGCAGAGCACTGTGTGAAGGTAGCTGCTGTTTGCAATAACAGGCAGCTCGGTACCTCTCTGCGGCACTACTTTTGGGACTGCAGAAAACATGGTCAGCGTAATCAGACCATATTATTTTTGCATGCCATTTAACACATTCCTGGGCAGATATTCACTGGGGACTCGTTACAGGAAACCTCTATGGGTGTAATGATCGGCACTGTTTAAGGATTGGCCCTCAAGCTTTACATTGCTACCTCGTCTGTAACACCGAAAACTTGATACAGTAGGTTTTAGTTTCCTTTCAGTAAAAACTATCTTATCAGTTTGTTGATACCGCAGCTAAAAAGCAGAAAATACCTTTTGTTTTATTATTGTAATGGGAAATACATCCCACGCCTGTATTTAAGCCCCACACCTTAGTCCTTTGTTGGGGAAAGGACACAGACAATGAGCTCTCTATGAGAGCGCCCTGCGTAATGCTAACATGGTCAAACCTTCTTGTGCAACCGCAGGAATATCAAAGGCAGGCAAGGAGCAACTGGAACTTTAGAGACAGAATCCTTTTCACAGACATTTGACTAATCTGATGATGTATCCGTAGCGCTATGTGCATCGGAGCAATGAACTTGCCTATACAAGCAATAACCTTTTTCCTGTCAACAGGGTTTACGTGAAGGGAAGCGGCACCATCAGTTTTGTAGAGCAGGGCTTCCCACCAGCCACGATTACGTTATGAATACTTCGGGTATTAGGCTATAATGTAAAAGACTAATGTGTTTGCGGGTGTATGAGACTGATTTCATCTACACCAACAGCCCGATTGACTGAAATGTGATTGCAGGGGGAAAAGAGAGGAGAAAAATAGACCGAGATGCCTTAAATACAGGACAGCAGCACTACTGATGTGCTCCAGATATACCAGTAGACAAGGCAGCCACAGAAAAGTAAGTGAAATCTGCAGTAAACAGATAACTGGGGCATCCATCAAAAGGAATCTCTGTATGAGAAACGGATGGGAGTAAACACGAAAGTGCAAAGTGCTCCTTCGGGCATGTGGACTCATGTTTGCAGGTTGAGATGTAAACAGACAACCTCTGCGGGCCAGATCCAAGTCTCTTTGCAGTTACTGGAAGATTTCTCCGGGACTCAATCAAATTTGGATCAAATCCCTAAATGAATACAAACATATCTTCTTCTGGTTGCACAAGAGGGCTCCAACCATTTCGCTGTTGGTCCCCGTGAGGAATGAAGGGCCACGTTCATAGGTGCTCTTGGCTACAGATGAGCTATCATTTGCTTGTTCTCCTCTGTGACCCTCCCCCCCCTCCCCCCCCCCCCGNCCCCCCCCCCCCCCCCCCATGGCTGACCCCTATATCACTGAACGCTACAACCTGACCAGCGTCTTTTGTCCCCCCTTTCTCTCCTGCAGCCCTGTTCATTATTCACGCTGACACGCAAAGTGGTCCTGACTCCTCAGGATATTGTCCATTATAAAATTACTTTTCAGCTTCTCCATATCTCAAGCTGCTCCTCCAAAAACAATTGCTTAGGAGCCAGGGATTATTTACTGGCAACCACGAATATGTCAAACCCTCCAGATGTTTATTATTACTACTACTTTCCAAGGGTGTCAGCCAACAGTTCTGTTCGTGGCTCGCCCTTTACCAGGACATCAGATAACTGCAGCTTATAGTCCTGAATTTAGCATTGGTCACCCTTTGATCCACAATTCGTTTTGCTTTCTGCTAGGCTGTAAAACGTTTCAGCATTAGTCCATGAAACTCGTCTGGCCGCTTCGTTGGTATTGAAATACTTATTTATCAGCCAAAGGGACATTGCAGGCTGTTGAAAAAGACTGATTATGAATTTGCCCTTGCAACCGGCTGATGCTGTCGTGGCAGCGTGTATTATTGGCAGATAATACAAAGAATATTTTAAATGGCACAAACTTTATCCATCATTCAATGCCCAAGATTATCTCTGTATTGGGGAAAGGTGAACTTTCCAACAGGACAGAAAGCGTTCTTTAACAATTTCATTCTGCTTCCTCCAGCACATTTTCTTCCCCCCCCCCCCCCCCCAGTGAATAGTTTTCTGCTCTTCTTGGACCTCAGCTTTTTAACTGGCAGTAGTTCCAGTAATATACCCTTCAAATAACTAGAATGAATCAGTGGAGGCCCCTCAGGCTTCCAGATAAAACTCCACACACACAAGTCCTATTAAAATCACACTTGTCCAGAACTCCAAAGAAGAGAATTGAGCCTGTTCCTCTTTCTGAGCAACATCCCAAAGAGAGAAAGCGCCCCAGGAGGGAGCACCGAACGGGTAAAACAAATTCCTCCAGCAGCAGCCTCCTGCTGCAGAGGACGTGTGCCAGGTACTGGGTGGAGATGATGCAGGAGATGAATGGACAGTCTCCCGGGGATTTCTACCAGCTGCCTGCGACTCAGAACTGATCTAACCTGTGCCATGGGTGGGGTAGGGCGTCAGGAAACCATAATCGCCTCCCAGCTGTTCCTTCCTTCCTCCACCCATGCTCATTGCTGCGGAAGCCAAGCACGGAGAAGGGTTTTGGCAGGATAACAGTAATATGCCAATGGCAGAACATGTGTTTAGCTCATATAATTCTTCTGTCGATGCAAGGATCAACATGTCTGTGCTACTCGCCTAACTCCTCATAAAGGAGAAGTAGAACGCTGGGCTTACATAAAACAAGCTAGCCGAGGTAAGAAGCAAACAAGTGGTTCACTTGCAGTATTTTTATGGATGAAACTCAGTTCTGTTTTGTTTTTGCTGTGGGAAAATTCCTGCTGCAATAATAACTTTCATTTTTATGGATCCCTCATGCTTAACAAATTGACAGACTATTTATTTAAGCATCACTTCACCCACCACGGAAATGGAGCAGTCTCCTGGGTAAAACATGGTGGCTATTTTTGCAGCACTGCTCCAAAACTTGGGAAAGATGCACAAACTTCTGATTGGTAAGAGTAAATGGCTAGATTTCCAAAGGTGTCTGGAGCATCTGAAAGCACCAGCTCAGGCTTTTACAAGCATCCAAAGTCAGGCAGAGTTCCTACTGATTTCCATTAATGTTTAGTCAGGATTGAAAAATCATAATAAAGTCCAAGTAGCTAACTGCCTTGAAAGTCTAGCCAGAGAAAAACTTCACTCGAGACAGGCAGCAATCATGGCTATGTTAGAACCTGGCTTGGCACACCACCATCAACAATCATCTCCTTGAAAAGGGTGCCAGAAAAATCTATTCCCCCCCCCCCCCGAGAGAAAAAATTCTTTCAACTTGCCAAAGAGATACAATTTAGTCTGCTGAAGTAGTCCCAAAGTCACATTATATCAGAGAAAATGATAAAAAGGACATAGGATTACTTCATTAGTATTCTTGCAAGATGTTTGTGTTCTCTGAAACCTCCACAACAGCATTCTTCAGATCCATCACTGTTAAGCTTTCAGACCTTTTAGATACTACCCAAAATGGTACACAGCTGTAAAATTAATAGGTACAACCATCAATTTGCAAAGCATGTTCATCTTTGCAATGTTCTGAGCAAGTCTGCACTCAAGTTTAAATAAGAGGTTAATTCTGAGCTTAAAAACTGCCCATGTTAGAGACCACGACTCACGTGGTACTGAAGTTCAGATCTGTATTCAAATAAATAAAAGGGGATTATTGGCAGAAAGCTGTATCTGTGGACCACCAGCCATGGCAATTTCTCCTCTCTCTTGCCCAAAACAAAGTCTATAACTTCCTGGCTTGATTTCAAAACTATTTTACCCATAAATCTCTGAAAATGGTTGCTGATTGGGGATATAAGATTAGAAAACTATTAGAGATGTAAGGAGTTTTAAGGCTATGCATCATCTACCTTACTGAAATGAGTTATATTAAGCTGTACTAGAGCTCCTGACCTTAAAGGTCTCAAAACCCCAAGCCTCAAAATCCCTCAGTTAAACATATATTAACTTCTTTTTATTCCCTTTCTGTATTTTAACTCTTTAGGTGTAAAGCTTTTTCCTAAAACTAAGATTCTCTGGTGAAAGTAGCACATGCCAGATTAAGGAAATTGGGACATCGAGAACTACAACGTTCTCAGGAGAAGTAGAGAAGTTATTTTTCTACTTTGACTCTTTTCTTCATTGTTTGTGATATAGTTCCAGGAGGTGTAGAAGATCCTGATGTACAAGCTAGATGCCTGTCCTGACATTTTTTAAAACACGAGGAAAAATAAAACTGCTAGTTACAAAGAAACTGGAATACGTCTTCCCTAACATGCATCTTGCCAGGAAGAATCAAAAAGTAGAGAACAGAGTAGCATAACATTCCAGCATGAACTCTCTGCAGACTCTCTCACAGGCTGGCCGAAGTGTTTTTTATTGCCAAAATGATGTCAAGCATGGGTAAGAAACCCAAAAAGCTCTAATCTATCCAAGTTTGAACACTTACACTGAAACAGCTCTGAAATATTTACTATAAGACACTTTTCCCAATGAAAAGCAGAGATGAACACTCCAGTTTCCAAGGCAGAAAGAGGGAACAAATCACGCCCTTTGGGCCTGTAATGGAAAGAAAATTGCGGTACGTAGCTTTCCCCTCTCCTACACCAGTGAATGCAGCAACAGACCCAGGATAGCTCTCCTACTGAGATGGGAGGGAGAGATCCCAGGACAAGCCTCATGCTCATTAATCGGAGGAGGGGAAGGTTTCAGCCAAACCAAAATGAAACTAAGTAAAGTTTTCCAACAGCCAAAAATCAAGTTCGTGAAATCCAGCGCGCCCTTATTCTGTGTTCCGTTAGTAAAGAAGAAAACTGCTGTTGGAGAATAGCAGACCAGGTTTTCCAAAGCTTTCTCCACAGGGAAGGGACCTGGGTCACAGAGGAGGCTGAGGACAGCTGGCTTTCTGGCAAAGGAGTAGCTGAGCAGGAGGAAAAAGTACGAAAATCCTGAGACGGACCGGTCTGCTGGGTTTTTCAGGCTGCGTTAATGCTAAATTGCATGGTGTATAGCATAGCCCGATTACAGAGCCTTCACAGAAGGGAGTCTTTTGTAAATGTGATACAGGGACTCCACGCTCAGCTGGCTTCATGAGAAAAAAAATCATTCAATGGGCTTTTTAAGCGCTTCAGATGAAGACACAGAACAAGTCATTCTAAAAACGACATCATGGAGTTTAAAAATGTAAAGTTCAAACATATTTAGCTTCATAGTTTGAATTCAGCCCCATCACTAGCAAAAACAATATACGAAATGGGAATAGTCAGCACATAAAGGCCTTTATCAAAGAAACCTTGAAATAAATTGGAGTCGTGCTGCGCTAACTATACCTGTGCCAGTAAAAATGTTTCCATAGTAAATAAAGAGGAAAAGGAGGAGTTGCTCAGAAAATGCCCCAACGACAAGGCGATGAGGTACCACAAATGTAAGTCATGGGCAAAAGACATAGCGTGTCTGATGAGGTATAATGCTTTCGTTGCTGCTTACAAGGGTAAGACCTATTCTACACGTGTAAGTCTGCCACTTGGGAGAAATGTGATCATTTTTACTGAACGGCAATAAAACTTGATAGCATCCCACACCCACTTGTATCCTGTAATCATCACTTCCTGCCAGTCCTTCACGTTCTCCAATTTAGTGTAAAAAGCCGGTTTCTTGCATCTCAGAATTAAGGAATATAGGCTAAGTCTTACTATGAGCATTGCATTTCAATAACAATGCTCTGACATTCTCAAATATTATTTTAAAAACTCTTAACCTATACTTTATCTGTTTACTTAGAAGTAACAATACAGCATGTAAGAAAAAATATGTTAAAATAATATATAAAAGAGAGCATCATCCATTGCATCGCTTGGTGCTCTCGAGGACAAGTTAAAGCACTGAGTAGTTAGAGAATCTGGTGTGTCTATTATTATTATTCTCATCGTAATTACTGTTGCTAACGAAATGCTGTTCTCCTAGATCAGCTGTGAAGCACAAGTGTAAGGCAGCTCGGGGCACGTATCTGCCCACGTGTGGGCTGCACCCAGTTGGGACAGTGACAGAGCTCCAACTTCATGCATTTGGCTTGGTGCTAACTCTAAAAACTGCCCATTTTTATTTTTTATTTTTTTACTATCCGATGGACGTCGTCCTAGGAGTTGCCTTTATTCTAGCTACACAAATATCGGATGCAAAGAAACTCTTTCATAAGAAATAAAAGCAAAGGTCAGCATGCACAAGCTCAATTTGAACAAGTCCTAGTGGTAACTGTACTTTGGGTCTATGTTAAAATTGCATTAAATACTAATTTTCATTAAAAGAGACAGCGAAAGGGAGGTGAGATTGACAACGGTTATATCTATGTATTTTCTTTTTAACTTTGGCCATCATGGCACTTTCTCTCCATTTTTAGGCTTTTTTTGTATTGCCAGACTGTCCCAGCAAACAGTGAAGTGCACACCAAGGTTCAACTCCTCCCTGTAATGCACCCTGGGTCTTTTTTATGAGGCCAGTAATTTGTCTGAACGGCACATCTTCATGGCCAAGGGCAGAGTAAAACCCCAGGTGTGAGCGCACCCCGATGACAAGACGGAACAAACCATATTGGACTGCCCACCTCTCTGTGTCCTGACCCACGCTGCCCCTCGGACTCCTTAGCGTGGGCATGGCCCACACTAACGCAACTACGCAGCTAAGGGCAAAACCCCCTCCAGGTCAACAGGTTTGGAAGTGCTATGAAAGCGCTTCAAGGTTTGTTTAGTTACAACTTTTCCATTTATATGTTTTCTATTGGAACATGAAGAATTGCTTAAGAGAAAAATAAATAAAAAAAAAAAAGGTGTACCACTTTTTCTGCCGAACATTTGGCAGAAGCTTGAGTTTTATGCACTATGAAAGCAGCAGGTAAGTTGATTCAGTTGTGAGCATCTCCCTCTTTTTTCACTTGTTTGTGGTGTACTTAGTGTAAAAAAAAAAAAGGTAGGTAATGTTAATGCCTGTTGGAAGTTAAAGGATCTGTGCAATATTACAGCCTTGTAACACACATCTGAAGGGCTGGAGCTGCAGTATAAAAGAGGCACACGCAAACTTCACTGGCAAAGCATGCATTTTAAATAACGCTTCAGTACTGAAAAACAGACAGTCTCCGTTCTCATTCTGCGTAATGTCTGCCTTCTATTCAGTGGAATGGCCCACAATGAAAGTAACAAAGACATACCAGATGAAAAACATCACACTGCAAGATCTCTGTAGGCTAGAGAAAATCCTGTAATTGCTTACTGAGATATTTCCCTCTGAAAATATGCGGGGAATAAAGAAGGGATGCTTCATGTTAAAAAGGGGGGAGGAGGGGAAAATGAAAACAATTTACATCCAGATCGTTCCCCTTTTAAAGTTTTAGTCTGATCAAAATCCGATTTCCGTGGTTTTTTGCTACGGAGCTTGTACGGGGCTTCCCCAGCTCAGCTCCTGTAAAGATCAGTTCATCTTCATACCAAAAAAGAGCTTGGCACTGGTTCCGCTAAAGCAGAACCTCCTCCAGGCTGGGAGAAAGTCCTGTCCGCAGGAAGGGCCTGGAAGATGGCCTGCAGTGATGGTGAAATTCCAGCTCTTCATGTTAAAAGTGGCCACAGACACTGGATAGTACAGGTAGTCACTCAACAACAAACATATTAATTAGTAAGGACACTGAATCGACTGGATTTTTTTAGTGTCACAGTATTCATTCATTTACCTGAGGACTGTGGAGAGACTCATCTTGATTTCATTTGGGTTTACACTACCTTGTTTTATAGGAATTCTTTTATTTGTGCTCACATGCCTCAAATAATGAATCATCCTAGACTTCTTACTCAGATTAACACTCATTTTTCTTTTCATAGTCTGTTATTTATTTTCCTTTTTTTTTTTTTAAATAGTAATGGAACATTATTTAGAAAGCATTAATAAAATAGAGAGGTTTAGCACACTGAAATCGTACATTAAAAATCAAAACGCATAGGTTGCAAATAATCCATTCATTAAAACTAAATTCTCCAAGCTATTATGCATGAAATTCACATTCATATGAATTCTGCTGGTGAACGGTCCAAAAACAGCGGGAAATGTTTAATATTATACACTAATGTATTTGTAGCAAACAGTATCATCAAAATTGTTAGTTAACAGTCAACTACCTAACTTCCCCTGGGCCTAAATAACAGAGGAAGATGAAAGGGAGATAAAACTAACACACGGTATATCACTACAGAGTAACAACATGCCTAGAGATTCTCCAGCCACTTTAAATCTTTACCAGAAGGTTGGATGCATTTCTGAAGCTGACATTCTAGCTCAAGCCAAAGTTACAGCCCCATCCCAAATCATCAAAAATTCGATCTCTGCATCATGCTCAGAGTAGTCCCAATTGTCCCCTCTGGCACTCAAACCTATGAATCTTTAAATAACATCATCTTTGAACAACAGATACAGGCTATTGCTCCAAACTGGTGGCATTCATTAATCCCACATTCGATTCCGACACGCTGCTGCCAAATAAAAACAAAATAATACCTGTGGTACTTTGCTCTTTCAGGCCTATAGGTAGACAAACTACTAATTTAAATTCTGAAAGCAAGCCCCTGGGGGAATTATGGTTCCCTCAAGTCTGCTGAAGGCCCATTTTAGCCAAGGATATACAGGTATGAATTCTTATTTATCACTCTTTCTGTCAGGGCAGCACTTTGAGATGCACCCAAGATAAGGGCTCTGCTGTGAAAGACACTGTGTTAGCATACGTTAAGAAATAGCCCAACAAATTAAAAGCTTACAGCATAAATAGAGAAGCCTGATCAAAAGAAAGCAAGCCGGGAAGTGATTTGCAGATCGCAGAGCGTGTAAAACTCAGAGATAAAATGTGAGACAAGCGAAGTGCACTGTCTCCCCAGAAGACAACTGATGTTATCTGACTGTAGGTCAATGAAACTGCCTCTAGAAAGGACCAACCTCCAAGTATTACCTACTAACGCAAAGCTCGCTGGCGCTCTGCTAAACGGAGACCATTGGACTAGGCAAAATATTGGGTAGAGAGAAACGATGACGTAAGAAACTACCTACTGAATGTGTATGAAAAGTTTTCCTTCCACAAAACCAGCTTGATGCACTCATTACGGGATGACAATCTATTATGACTATTGGTGCAGCAATTAGGTGTTCTGTTACTGTTACAGAACAGTATCCATACGAGATACTGCCGTCCAAAAACCTGTCTCAAGAACCTAATGTTAAGCCACACGTTCCCATTGCAGCATGATGATTCACTGTTAATCCAAAATGCCTTCAGAACTAGGCACAAGATGTGATACAGTTCATTCATCATCTTTCACCCAGAAGAGAAGAACAGGCTGAAGCAAGCATATTTGGAGGAAGGCCTTTATGATGGGATTTCCAGCCTGGTTTCTTATGGAGAGGCACTTAGATAATTGACTACGAACTTTCTATCTCCTCAGTAAGTTTTGAACCCATTGTTTAATTTTAAATGCGTTTAACACAAGGCCAAGACACTCATTGTTTCTATACATTTTGTTAAGACATACAGCTAGGTAGAAGAAAGATCCAAATTAGTGATTCCCAGTTAGAGAAAGGCTGCAAAGTGATCTCACCTCAAAATATGCGTGCACAGGACAGAGCCTTCAGAAACCTTTTTAGCAGGCCAGAGAAACTAGCAAAACTAAACAGAGATAGGTGCCTGCAGCACAGACGGACTATATCTAGACAACTGTGAAAGAACACATGGTCTAATATGTGAACATGGATAATATGATTTCTCTGCCCATGAGATTTCAGCTGAAGGATGGTTACTTTACACAATGATCTGAGGCTCTATTAATTGCTATTATAAGGCAATCAGGGAATTTTAAAAGTAGAAGCTCTTTGTAGAGTGACTCTCATTAAGTCCTTGCACATTCAGAGAATTTAAGCTAATGATTATTGGTAGCAGTAGTACAGTAATTTTTGAGCAGCAGGTCCCAAAGTGTGAGTGCAGATTTGACGTCAAACAAATTTATTCGTATTTTCAAACCAATTACTAAGCCTCATCCAAGTTTGAGGCAAACTAAAATAAAGTTTTGATTACATTTTTTTCCAATTTAGTATGTTCATGTAAAATAAGATAACATACCATGGTTTCTACTTTGCGTGTTTTGATTCATTTAAAACAGAGTAAGTCAATACTGTTGAAACCTCACCAGAAATTCTGTTTAGTATGAATCCTTACCCAGCAGAACTGCTGTGTGAACAAGGATGTGTTTAAGCACATTTATATAGCCCCCAGGAAGAAACGTACCTCACCCAAAGCCTGACAGCAAGAAGATACCCTTTGACTTCAGGGAGCTTCGGATTAAGACTCAAATGATGAGTGACCTGGGGCAAAAATAGCAAACTATTTGATATCACCTCTTTGGGCACTCAAATTATCATATTAAAATCCATTTTATCATTGGTAAAGTCAATCACGTTCTAAACGCAAACAGATGTTTTAACGTGTCTCTGGCATTTGGCTTGAGGCAGAGTAAATTGAACATTTTCAATTTCATACAGTTTAGTTTCTGTGAAGTTAAAGTAAACCAAATGATTTCTCCCACAGCATTTTTACCCACTGTCACCACACTGATGTTTACTTTGTCACACATGATAAAAGGCTGGCTTGTGTGATGACGCTGAACCTGAGTAGATTGAAAAAACTAAGGGGAAGGGGGAGGAGATTCACTTTTAAGTCACCCGCTTTGCAAGCTGAGCTTTTTAAGATTTGCCCACCCATAAAACAAGACATATGATTTTGTTATACTTGGAGCCCTACTGTCAAAAACACAGTCAATATGTTATGTGGTATTGGGCTGCTTCTACTTTGTATGATAACACTGTTATGCTAAGTCATTTTAAAATGCACTTTGATATACTATACACATGAGCTAATGCACATATGTATTTATGCACTGCATGCTTTGGAATGAAAAGGACAGGAGGCAGTGTGGGAAAAACAGACTGAAGGGGGGGAAAAAAAAAGAAAAAAAGAAAAAGGGACTCTACGATTCCCATAACTCAACAGAGCATATTGTTCGCTTAACGCATAGGCGAGTGCCTCTCAGGCCCCATCACTGGTTGACAGAATTAGATTCTGATTCATGCTCTGTAACTCCCTGTAATGCCAGCCAGGGACGAGAGCCTTCCATGGGAACATTTCAGTGAGTCCCCTCCTTATCAGCTCCAGAACAGCTGCCAGACTTTAAGGTCGCCAGATAGAGAATTTAATTCTCAAGATTGTACATTAATTTCTAAATTCTTTCTTATCCATGTGCTGTGATTTGAGACTGCATTCAATGCAGCCCAGCACGGGGCAAGCCTTTCCCATCCACACCCCTCCCTTCCTGTCTGCAAACTTCCTTCCTATAGATTTACCCAGACGTCTTTGAGCTAAATTAACTCCCTATACTTCTTCGACTGAGCGCTAGGAGATGAGAAACCTGATTTTGACCTCACCCTGGCTACCAGACAGAGGGATTTTAATGTGTAAAAAGCTTAGTTTATTCATCTGCTTTTGCCATGAATTAAAGGGTTATTTATTTTCATACTGCACATAACCACTGCAGTAGTTCTTCACAATAACGATTTCTCACCCTATCAATTTGTTGTCAGGGAGAGCTCACCAACGGCTGTAAAATGGCTTGAAATCCCTGGACATATTATGCAATTTTTGAACAAATACTAGCTTGGTTTATAATCCTCTGCTCTTTCATATTCATATATTTTTAAATTACTCTTTACTATGGTCAAGAGCGCTGCAGAATAAATACATGAAAACAATCAACCAATGATTGAAACTTCTGGCGAGCCAAAGTAGAATTAAGTTACAGTGGAAAATTTCAGTATTAGAGTTTAATATGACCAGATCTCCTGGTTTGCTTAGGATAGTTCCAGGTTCCACAATAGTTTCCTGGATGGATGTAGACTGTGCATGTAGTAAAATGAACTCTGTGTGCTAGACAGAGAACCAGAATGCTTCTCCTTCCCTCAATAAATTTGTCTGTCCGGCATGAAGTTATTAATCTAAACGGGGCTCCTGACCAGAAGGGTTGGTAACAGTGTGGGTACTGCCATTTCTCTGCTTTCCAAACTGCCTAGGCATAGGCAGTCCAACAGATTAGGTTAGGCAGACAGACCAAATTAATTTATTCATAATCTTTAATTTTAAAACCAAAATAACAGCTTTGTTCCAAATCATTTAAACTGAAACCAAACCGTAAATAGTGGTTTACATAAATAGACAATTAGAGGAACCCAGACTGGACCAGAGATCTGTCTGGCATGATCACACCACAACCAACACAAGCACTTCAGAGGAAGGTGCAAGATATTCCAGAGGAGACAAACATTGGAAAAATGTTGAGAGCGAGCTACATTCCCCTCCTTATGCTGCCCCAAAAAACATTTGGCTTGAACCCTGGCTTTATAAATGTTATTTTCTTTCATCCCTGCTCTTTTAATTGTGAACACTCTCACTAGCCTTAGAAATGGAATCCTGCTAGATCTCAGACCTCAGAAGTATGAGGGGAACAAGAACCACAAATTTGTTATGCACCGTATCAAAGTAATCTCTTATTTCAGCTTGCTGCTTTTCCACACTATTGCCTCTCTCCTACCTCCTCCATCCTCTTCAACCAGTTTCTCATTTCATGTATTAACGTTAATAGCTGTTCCCTCCTTTTTTGTCATTCAACACGAATAATGGAAGATAAGCAACAGATAATCAAGAGTAACAGAGAGAAAACAAGATCAAGGTCAATGTAAATAATATCATCTTTTGCAATTTTATCCTGTACTTATTGAGATCAATGACAACTTGCAGACCATGGTTATAAGGAGGATCCTGAAAACGTACCGTCAGCTTGGGAGAAAAGACCTCTGTATGCCCACATTTCAGTTGAAAGCCCTCAAATAATTGTTTGGATGGAAAAAGCCTTTTGGAGGAAATAATGAGGTGGAATTAGGCTGATGGTGATGCGTACAGACCTCCTGCCCAATGTTAAACCCTATGCACATATCAGCTCCCAGACTCTGTGGCCATAATTCGAAAGAGCAGCAAGTGGTGACACTGTTGTTCAATCTTCTCCCCAGGAGATGAAAGAGTTTTGATGATGCAAAAATTTGCTGTGATGACATGATCTACCTGTTGATGTCCTGGCTGGCCGCCTTCTGCTTTTCCCCCCCCACCATGTAGACTATTCTTGTTACCTCCCAGCCCCAGATGGGCTTGCTTCTAGTGAAGATTTTTTGCCTGGATTCATTATTTTCTTTACCAGTAAAGCCTAAGGAATAGATTAGACTAACAATACCAAAGCTCGCTCGCATGAGTCTTCTCTAATTAAAATGAATGTTAAGTACAAATTCTGTTTTAAACGGACTATTGCACTTAGGCAGAATAGCTTATATCCGTATCTTGCAATGTTCTCCATTCTCCTAAGAAAGTTGTGCATTTTAATTACTTGCTTACTGTTACTTCTGTAGTAACAATGGGTTATGCCCTTAAACCCATTTTAACAATGTTGATGCTATTAGCAGCAGCAGAACTAAATATGCTTAGGAAAGTTTGTGTCACATATCAGAAATTGGTTTTGAAGCCTGATCCCTCAGGCCACCACTCCTTGTTTTCCTCTTCCTTTTAATTTAGCAAGATGTGGAAATATCATAATTTTTTTGTGTATTTTTCATTATTTATTTGATTCCACCTGGTGATTTGAAACTTAGAGGCAAGTAATTAAACAGGAGTTAACCAGCTCTCAAAGACTTCCTTTTGCAGAAAGACAAAAAAATACAATTACAATTTAGAAAAATAATGACTTTGACTTTGCTTCTAACTTCTGCGGTAACTTGGTTACCGCAGACCTGATTCCCATTGATATTTCACATCAGTGGCAAAATAGAGGGAAAGTAAAATAAGCACAAATTACAATTGCATTCACATTAAGGCGCCAAATTCCACTCTCATATGAATGGACTGAAGCTGATTCCTCCTGTAAGAACACAGGCATTAGGACTGTGCAGAAACCGGTACGGGTATGTTTCACAATACTATGCGCCAGCTACTGGGGTAATATCACAGACTCTGAAAACATCAAGGGAATAGTCGCAGGAAAGGATGTGAGAATAGCTGCTGATAGACAAGTAAACCTGAAGAGCTGAAGCGCAACTGTGAGATAATTTATCCCAACACTTTCTCTACACACACACACACACAATTTCTGGAAGCTTTATCATTTTACGATGTATTCATTCTTCCAATACTCCACTAGTCTATGCCACCTCTACAAAGCTGAAGATTATATTAAGTCATAGCTGGAAACTTCAAGCCAGGTTCCGATCTCGGCAGATGTAGTAGGTTCACTTGGTTGCAGAATAACCAAGCTTCATTTTTGATCTACTCTAGATCAAAAACTGACCCATCAAATCTACCTCATTAGAAAAAGTCTGTGTTGTCAGACTTGTTCTGTTTCCTTTTCCTCAACATCTGCAGTACCAGCATAACCTGCTATTCCTCTCTGCGGATCAACAATAAGGACTTTTCTTTCCTTCAGATAATCATCTTGATTCTTTCAGCTACACAGCTACAGTAGTTGGTACTAGGAGTTTGGTAACAACAGCAGTACACAAGAGTCTTAGATCGAACATTTCTGCCTAACACACAAACTGCAGAAACGTCCAGCGTCTGTGATGCACGGGGACGTGCTGGTATAGATCTCTTAAATCCGTACTCGTTCCCAGGACTCGGTGCTGTTAAGAATGCAAAGAGTTTTTCTTTCCACAAATAGACGTTGCAGGCATATTTGCTTAAACCCTTGAGGTTGATAATCAGCTATAGTTCTTCCCAGCCCAGCAACTGCTTGGGAACTGCCAAATATTGAAAATGGAGAGTCCATGAACCATCTCACAAAGTTTGTATGTGCTGCTATGAGAAGCGGGGATCGAATCTCCCGTGGGGAGCTGTCTGCCGCTGATCTTTCCCAATTAACAATTGCGTAATGAGGGGGGAATTAGGGTCTAAATATCTTGGCACAACACTGTTTGGGAAAACCCTAGTGTTTGCTTGAATTTGTCTCTTGCAGAACTGTAAAAGGCTGCTAGCAATTGGAGGAAGAAGCATATAAATAAGTAACAGGGTTCGGCCAGCTATAGAAAAGACATATCGAGCGTATTTACAATGACGGTGGGAAACATTACGGGACTGTCACTTTTATTACCTAAAAAAAGACAATGAGTGAGTTCCATTTTGAAGGACAGATTTCTGAAAGAATTCCTCTATTTTAAATTCTGAGGAGTTTAGCTTAGAACAAACTTCTTCCCAGAAGCAGCCTGACAGAAAGGGGATTTCTCTGATCTTGTCATGTCCTTCAAGCAGCTTTTCAGGCCAATAAACAAATATGGCAACCAGCCATCATGGGTGAAGCCAAGGAACACATGGCTTTTTTTTTTGCTGCTGCTGGTTTTTTTGGGGTGGGGTGGGTTTTTTTGTATTTTTATGTTGTCAAATGGCATGACACAAAAAATCATGAGAAAATGCCTTGCAGTTCCCAGGAATCCTAAAAGGGGGAAGCCTCCTTATTAATACAAAGACATCTAAGACCCCAAAATCTGTACCAGGATGTAATGCAGCTCTGAGCTCTCTAAGTAAAGAACGGAAAAACAAAATAAAATCTTCATAGGAAATCCAAAAAGGCACCACAACATTTAAAATGGGGAGGGGACAATAGAGCTCTTATTCCTTTCTGCCTTTCTTAACACAATGTGCAATTACACAACATATATTTAAGCAACTAATACTTAGCCTGTGAGACTCCACCAGAAGTTATTACAGTGATGAATAGCTTAATAACATTCATCGCAGAAGCGCGACAATTTGCTTAGCAAAAGCAAAGATGGAAAGTTCCTGCCGGACTCCCTAATTCAGTGTCACCCTTTGCACTGACCAATCGTGTGGCTGAGTTAAAACAGTCAATAAAATCTCTTCCCCAAAATCACACGCTGACATAATCACCAGCGTGTTGGAGCCTTGAGATATCTCTCTCTGAAGTTCTGTTACTTAGGGACATCCTAGGCAAAGGCCAGACCCTGCTTGTGCCCAAAATGGGCAAGGATGGGAAAAAAAAAGGACTAGAGTTCAGAGCCATAACGTGCAATTTGATTAGTTTGCCAGAGAGAAGCAGGAATTTACCCCACTCAGGCTCACAACTCTTTTTCAGGAATGCCAAATTGTCCCGCTACGTTGGCTGTGCAGAAAGTTAGAAGAAGTTGGGTGTGTTTTGCTTTAAAACTTTCAGATAAAGTACTTAGAGAGCAATGCTGGAGTCATGCTGGCATAGACTGCATGGCAGGCAGGCTTTTAAAAAACCAGCAGCATCTACCACAAAGAAATATGAAAAGAAATTAAGCACTCCATCCAAAAGGCTTATTGCACTTTGGATGGATCAGGAAGGATTGTACAAAAGCTAGCACTGCCCAAGTTTCCTCAGAAATGTGCACATCCTTCCAGGAAAAAAAAAAAAAAATTATTTTTGGGGTTTTTTTTTTGGAAGCCATTTGTAATTTGTCATCTTCTCTACTGAATTTCATAGGAAACATGGAGCTGCAGCATCATTAGGCTTTTGGATTAGAATATACTATTTGTTCTAAGTTACGGCTAATACATTTACTTCTAATTTTCAAATAAAATCTCATTTAACTAAAATAAATTGTAAATGGTAGATTTACATTTTGAGAAGGACTTTTACAGGTATTAAACTAAAATCTAAAAGTCTGCAACATATTACAACTGAACTTGTGTCTATCATTGTTCAGTATATTAGCAAGCCCTGAAATCACAGAAATTCCTCAAGACAGTATAAAATTAAAGACTTAGACCTCCAATGCAGTTAAGTGTTTCTGATAAAGGCCCCAGCTCAGGACAAAGCTGCCAGTGACTTCTAAGGGACTGGGAATTCATCCATGCGTCTACAAGCCATAGAATCTGAATGTATTGAAAAATCATGCTTAATAATAACCGATCACACTTAATAATATTGTCACCGGACAGGAGATAGTGTTTGCTGTTCTGTTTCCCAATCCTTGACGTTCACAGTCAAGTGGCATTTTTAGTAAGCAAAGGCAATACCAGAGAGACACGTCGGGTTACACCTTCTGATGTACGTTTTTCTCTCCTCTGTTTCCTCTGCTGATTCACCCAAAAGAAACCACGAGAAAAACAGTTAAGCTGACGTTAACCTTCAGCTGGAAGACACTCATGAGTGGGTTATTGCCTGGCTGCTTCCGTCTTCCTCCCCACATGCTTTGTTGCGCAGCGAGGAGGAACTGAACGCCTCATCCTACGGCGGAAATGGCTGAATGTCAAACAGTGGCTGATAAAACACAGACAACATTCGCAGCCAAACTCTTTCTATGGTTCTGGGGCTGTAGGTTCCACTTCCTTCCATATGAGCCTCATTCGCAGGCAGAAGGTGGTTCCTCCGTCTGTGAACACACCGCGCTGTTACAATTCACAACGTAAAAGGATGGCAAATGTGAACAGTTGTGTACAGAGACTAGTTCTGGTTAGAAGTCATTGAAAATGCCATCCTCGGGTCTGATCAGGAGACGGTAAATCTATAGGTTTAACAATCCCCAGTAATCCAAAAACCTCTCAGTCATTTATATAATTTGGTATTAGTCCTCTAAAGTATGAGCCCACTAAAAATAATCTGACATAATATTGCAGACACCGATCTCTTGAGGAATTTTGGCAAAAATATACCCACAGCTGGATCCTTGTTACATTACTTAAGAATTGCACCTTGTTGAATTTCTAACCATACGCTAACTGCCTTGTTACTTTGCGGTTCAGAATCATTTTCACCTCAGCAAAGGGCATGCCAATTGCTCCCAGTCACCCTTCATTCTTACTTCAAGTGGTCATGATACAGTTTCATAAAACTATTTTGAAGCCCAGAACTTTCTGACTTTAAAGTTTTCTTTCTCTGTCCTGTTTTGTTTTTGTCACCACCTTATTATGCAGCATAAATTGCATTTACGGATGAGTTATTAAAAATCTGATATTACTGTTTTCACATGAAAACCCCCTAGTTTGTACTTTTTGATAAAAATATGTTCAACATATCTCTTTTATGACCACGATGGTCCTTTCTGACCTCAGAATCTATCCAAATGCTTTGACTTACAGTGCATTATTCTGCATCGGCACGAAAAGAAGCTTATTTTTTTTTCCACGTCATTTTTATGGCATTACTCAGGCATTTGTGAGCAGAATGTAAAGCAGGTCCAGCACGTCATGGATTTTGAAACCGCTGCATTTGCATGAAAGAAACAGATGGAGAATTACATTGCCAAGAGCTTACCCACTTTGTAGGAAACTAATGGGAACAACAGTATAAGAACCCTCCAGTACTGAGGAATTGAAGATGTTGATGATGTATTTTCTAATTAGTGACGGAAAGCTGATTTTTGTGGCCATTGATGCGGTACGGAAATCTTCCCAAAGAAGCCATCCTGAAATGTTTTCTGGCCACAAAGAATGTGAAAGTATATAGAAATTATTATCTGTCATGAAAAGGAGATTATACTCCTTGGTGATACTTCATCAACCAAACACTACTGCAGGTATTTGGTACTTATTCAGAACACATTTAAGTTACCTATTACAGAAATGTTCTGTCTCATTATTTCCCAAGGCTCCTCTGCACGTATGTTGTTTCTAACTGCCTTCATCTGCCTCTCCTTTATTAGACGTTACCTTCCATGCATGGACCATCTCTTTGCGGTCTGTTGTTACGTATCACCGAGCCAAACCACGTCCCAGTTGGCAATGAGGAGAGAGTCATAAAAGTCAACCTTTTTTTGCCAAGTTAATACTCTATCATCATGACCATGTCTCTTCACCTAACTTATGATGACACACTGCTGTCCTGGTAATCATCAATTATCTTCTTGCCTACAGGCCCTCAGTACTAACCTGGCAGATTTGGGGGCGTTCAACTCTCTTATTGTATTTATACTTCTACAAGACATCGTGCTTCACAGAGTGCCATCCCATCCATACTCCTCCAAAAAATGCAAAAGGGATCCCATAGTTTGCTTTATACCCCGAAACAGAGCTTCCTCTTCCTTTCGTGTTGGAAAACCCTCACAACAGGGATTTCCCCTGAATCCTCCACCTTTTACTCTGCATAGTCCATGCCAAGGGTCAATGATGTCTTCCCCCTTAAGTTTCCAAAACGGAAGATGTGCCAAAGATAAGTCTAACAGAACATCGCAGTTCACTTAAGTGTTGTTGCAAAATTCAGCTGAACTCTACCAAGCAAGGTACTGAAAAGATTTTGCAATGAGATCTTCCTTTCACAGCAGCAAAATCCTAGGACTTAAACCTGAGCTTATCAAGGGTGCTTTGTTTTCGTCACACAGAAAAGCTGGACTGTACTAGCAGGCCTGATGCAAGGGTCAGTCAAAAAACTTCAATAGCTTCTAAATTAGCTCTTCACTCTAGGTTATCCTGACTCCTTCATCCTAACAGGTCTGTAAAGACACCATACAGGCAATTAAGGAAGCTGATGGAAATAAAATCTGGAAGTGGTTTAAACAACTTACAACGGGGACTCTACAGCAATATGGTATGGCAAACAGTAATACAAGATTACAGGCAGCAAGATGGAATCATAGAACAGTTCAGGTTGGAAAGGACCTTAAAGATCATCTAGTTCCAAACCCCTGCCATGGGCAGGGGCACCTTCCACTAGACCAGGTTGCTCAAAGCCCCATCCAACCTGGCCTTGAGCGCTTCCAGGGATGGGGCAGCCACAACTTCCCTGGGCAACCTGTGCCAGCGTCTCATCCCCCTCACAGCAACGAATTTCTTCCTAACATCTAATCTAAATCTGCCCTCTTTCTGTTTAAAACAGTTCCCCCTCATCCTATCGCTACGCTCCCTGATAAAGAGTCCCTCCCCATCTTTCCTGTAGGCCCCCCTTTAGGCACGGGAAGGCTGCTCTAAGGTCTCCCCAGAGCCTTCTCTTCTCCAGGCTGAACAACCCCAACTCCCTCAGCCTGTCCTCGTAGGAAAGGCGCTCTAATCCTCTGATGATCTTCGTGGCTTCCTCTGGACTTGTTCCAACAGGTCCATGTCCCTCTTATGTTGGGGGCCCCAGAGCTGGATGCCATACTCCAGGTGGGGTCTCACAAGAGCAGAGTAGAGGGGCAGAATCACCTCCCTTGCCCTGCTGACCACACTTCTTCTGATGCAGCCCAGGATGCCGTTGGCCTTCTGGTCTGCAAGTGCACATTGTTGGCTCATGTTGAGCTTGAAGTAAAGGTCTAACTGATTTCTTTACATTAACTATAATCACTATTAATTTCATCCTCGTAGCATGCAAAATATGTCCAAAGTGTCTCCTTTAGTATCAAGAAGGAACATGAACTAGCCTGGAGAGAAGGTCAGATCTATGAAAACAAAAAAGGCATGAAGCACTCAGATTTGAAGGAAAGGATGCATCATTTAGAGTATTTAAAGTAGAGTAATCCAAATTATATCAGTATTAGTGCCAAAAGAATCTGGACCAAAATCACACCCATGTAAGTATTCAAGCTCATGCAGTAGATCTCCATCCAAGAAACAGGATCAAATATTCTCTATTATTTTTCTGTCTGGCTTTAGAAAGACTTTCTGGAAATGTCAAACCAATCTATTTTGCACATCAGATAAGAAAATAAAAATCATAAAACATGCAGCACAAAATGTTTCAGGACCCTATCTAAATTCCTTAATTATAATGGAAATGTTATCTAAAGGCTTGACCCAAACTTACCACAAGTCAAGATACTGCTGAGGCGGTCAGTCAAAGAAACAAGTCAGCTATTATATTATTCTTGCAATAAAAGCAGTTGATGTGTCATGCAAATGCCACGTTGGAGGGGTGCAACAAGCCAACCCCTCTTCCACAAAACTGCATTATAGACACTGTTTCTATACCACACACAGTCACAGTTCATGAATATGCAATATTTATATTGGCAATGCTAGTCTAAGCATCCCGTTCCTAAAGCTGATGTACATATTGATACAAAGATAGGAGCTGAGGTTTTGATGATGCAGTGATCCATTTTGTATCACCTAGATTTGAAAATACTTCCCTGAAAGACATCAAACCTGAAGGCAGGAGCACTGCAGTTCCAAGGGGAGGAACAGAGAGATACTCACGGAGCTTTGAGTTGGGCTTTTTGTTAGATGTACACAAATGTTAAACATCAGGAGGAAAACAGACTTGGACTTCATAGACTGGTCCGTTGATTGTTGCAGGGTGGGATTACAAATGCACAAGCCAACTCATACACTGATTCTGCAATATCACACATCTACCCTGTTGCTTATACTTATCCTGAAGTTTTAACTTTCCATTTAAGGATGGAATGATGTTGAGTTGTCACAAAGTTGACTATGGCCACAGATGGCAAATTATGACAGTGGTGACAATCAAAAGATTTGCCACTAACATGGAAAGTTTTGACGCAGAGTCTCAGTATTTAGAAAGCCACATCCTGCTATTTACATCCATGGGCTCTTTGGCCAAGATGCAGAATTTGACAGGTGGGGCAGGATCAGTCAAGAGCAGTATTCACTAGTATGGGGAACTACACCGTGATGAGTAGGGGCCCAGAGCACTACACAGTAATGGTAGACAGAGGCAGAATAATTTAGAGTCTGAGAAGGGCTCAAAGAAACTCCAAGAAATTAAGGAGACAGACCTTTCTGCAAGAAAGTTAAGCAGAAAATAAATAGATGAAGCGAAATTCTAAACAGTATTTTTTCAGGTGCCACTTCCACCTAGCCTGTGAAAGTGGTTCAAGGAGAGGCCCCCTGGATGAAGATATGCAGAAGCGTTTGAAAACGTTTGGTTATCCCAAACTGGAATAAGAGCAAAAAGTGAAAAAAGACAGCCTTCAGAGGGACAACCCAGCTTTCTTGACATGAAAAAGCAAAAGCTGCTAAGTATTTCAAATGTGTCTTGGACCTTGGCTAACTCGCAAAGAAAGAAAAAAAAATGAAGGTTGATTCTCACAGCTTCCTAATAGGGAACATAATAAAGGAAATAAGTGGTGAATTTAGCAAACTGGAGTTTCTGTATCCTTCACTCTAGACATCAAACAACTGTACCACGTTGCGTCAAGCAAAAGAAACAGGAAGGGAGAGATCACACAGCTTGAGTTCCTTGGCTCCAGAAAGGCCGAAGCACCGCTGCTGAAGAGGATGGAAACCCTATATTCTTCCTCTGGGGCAGGAAGTACCGGTAAACATCTCAGAAATATTCTGCTTTAGCATTCTGTAAACAAGAATACATCATATCCACTGCTTCAGACCATGTAGGGGAGAGAAATGGACAACCTTGGATTCAACCTAGAAGAGGAGATGGCAGGGGAACTGAGTCATAGCTTAAAACAACAAGATTAAAAAGAACTTTTGGGAAGGGACAGGAACTGAGGTTTTAAGTGGGGCAATTCCTAAGGAAGGAAGGACACCTACTACCTCTTCCAATAATATTTTGCATTTATGTAACCACAGTGGCTGCTGTCCAAGGACTTGAAAATATTGTAAGGCTTCCAGTTAATGAGATTTCAAGTTCTGGTGTGATTATAAAGCATTGTTCTTCATTTTACAAACGCACTTCTTAAGGAACCGTAAGCCACATGTTTTTGCTCCAGTCAAAAGGCCTAGACTAGAGCCAGTTTTACATTTCCACCTTGAGGCCAACGCTCCTTAACTGAAGACCTCCAGTCAGTATAAAAGGTATTCTCAAACAAGAATCAGCTACTGTGCAACGGAGTATGTGAAGTTGACATTCCTAGCTTCACCTTCCCAAATGGACGTTTTATGTATGGACTATACATTTGGACTTTCCGTGACAGCATTTCTCATGTGAAGACACATACAACATATATAAGATCGTGTTCAGAAATGTGTGTCCAAAAACTGTATGTTTAGATACATTTGTTCTCTCTTTACTGAAAAAAGATCCTGGGAAGCAACTCAAATCATAATTCTCTGTCTCTCAGTCCTGCTACTGTTCTAGGAGTGGATATAATTTATTATACGATTAAATTCTAATTTTGTTTTAGACAGACTATGCCTCTCAAAGCACCGAGGACCTTAGCTTTCTCAGTTCTGGCCACCATTTGTGCGAGAGACTCAATGAATCTAAAGCCTGGCACTGACGGCAACAAAACAGGTAACAGAAAAGTGGAATAATTGAGGGCAAACTTCCAAATGTCTAGTTGTCTGGCTGAACTCCGTACCCTTAACACAGAGCATTCAGTGTAATACCTGTTCCCAAAATGGCCTTAGGAAGTTCATTTAATCTTCTTCAATTTCCACTTCTGTAAGACAAGAATTATTCCTGCTCTGAGGAGCAGGACAGGATTTAATGAGCGACTGAAAAGCGCTCTTGTGACTGTCAAGCAGCATTTCAGTCTCTGTACCTTTTTTTTTTTTAGCACAGATACCCATATAGTCATGTTACTGCTCTTCTAAGCTCTGTACAGTCCACTGCCAAAATACCTTTGTGTACTTGCTAGGAAAAAAAACTTCCCGTGTCATAATCTGTTTTTAATTTGTAAAAAGATTGGAATATAATAATTTAACCGTATTTCAAATTCTAGCTAGCAGTGTGCTAAGTGTAAAGCTCAAAGATCTTGGCAACGCTGCAGAATGACAACTGAGCTGTGACACGGTGTTGTAAGGCTTACAGGAAGGAAGGAAGATGAGTTTGGTGCCAGTGATATTTTGGGGGCGATCCAGCTAACTGCTCGACATTGCCTGCGGCATTCCCACAAGGACCTAGAGGCAGAGCAATCAAGGTATGATCTACTGATCACAGAGGTCTAGAGCATAAAGACTATGACATCTACTACGACAAATAAGCCCAAACCAGGACAACCTCCAGATATTATTTGAATCAAGATTGGTTTTTTTTTCCTTTTCTAAATCTTTTAGTGTACAACGGAACTGGCCGTTAATATAATTTTTCAAATAGCGATGTCCGTATCTCTAGAAACCCACCTGTCCAAATAGATATCACTGGTCAGTACCACGTTTTAAGTTAAACTTTAGCAGACTAACAGACTTCTGCAAAAACACTGTCGCTGTTCTAGAGCAAAAGGGAGCGGAAAGAATAAATACTGATGCCAGCAGACTAAGAGAGCCGTTTCCTTTATTGAATGGTGTTCCATTGAAGGAGGAAATACAGTGCTATTATTATTCTAATAATGAAATCTCTCTGCACTTTTGTGGAAAAGGATGAGTCTGTCTCTAATGCATCCAAAAAAAATGCCCAAAACCCCATTAAAGGAAATCCTCAGTGAACCTGGCTAAAGCCACAGCAATACGCTTGAAATGTTCTAGCAATAAGCCACACGAGGCCTGCAGCCATTTCAGCTGTAGATTCATTAGAGATGTGAAAAAGCTTAGTTTTTCTCACTCCCATTTAACAGTAAATTGCAAGTATTTGAAGAAGGCTCACATAGGAAAGCTGAAATAACTGGAGGCATCTTTGCTGCAAAATAATCCAAACTAAGAGCACCCGTGGCTTGCAGTCGTATGCACAAATACACCCAGCTGATTTCTATATTTTTTACAGGTACTGCTGCTGCCTAAGCACTTTAGCTTGCACCAGTGCCATGGAGTGGAGTTCAGAGGGACAGCAGGATGCACGTTACAAGCCCTCCTGCCCCCAGCAATGCCAACAGCTAGCACTAGCGTTGTTTTTGGGTGTGCAAGGGAAGGCTGAGGAAAACACTCAAGCAAAATCCTGATCTAACTATACTGAATTCAAGAGCAAATTCTGAAGATCTAGCCCATTTCAAACCTCTGCTCACATACCATAACCCACATTATACCAAGTGTATTGATGGGACAATGAACTACAGTCCTTAGAAAAGAAAACCAAGCTTCTATTTAATCAGAGACACATGACATGTTAATGGGTAACTGCAGATTAATTGAAACCATTGCTAACAAGAAACTAGGAGCTTAGAAGGTAATACCAGAGGAATAGTTCAGAACTACTTGTGCTGATTAGGCATCAAAGATCTTAAGTAATGTTGCATATATTGGATGTTCTGCTCTTTGGATAAATTGTTTGATAGACACTTCTGAAAAGTTAGCTGAGCTCAGCAGACAGAAAATGGGCACGGAGACCATGTGAATATAGACCTGCCACCATTCAAAATATAAAGGAATAATGCTGTGTTTCTAATCTGCTGCACAAGAAGAAAATGAAACATATCTCAAAGTAAGAAAACGGTTAAAAGATACCAAGGTTTTTTTTGCGCCGTTATATGTCTCTGAGGTAGCAAATCTGCATCAAATGGCCTATAAAATTTAGTGGGGTAGATCCCTTCCAAAAGAATTAGCTATATAAGCAGATGAAGTCTAATATGATGAGGAAATGAGGAAAAAAACCCCAAAAAACAAGAAAACTTTCAAAGTATAAAAAAAGAATCATGTGAAAGAAGAATAATGTTCACATGTTCCTTGTAACTCAGCTGTGTTAGATCATCTACCATGCCTATTATGTCAGACAAACCATCAGCTACCTGTGCCTGCATCAATATAGTATCTCAAAGTTTCCTATCAAGTCTCTAGATGCCTACACCCAGACGTATAGCGAGACACTTAGAGTGCTGTCACAGATCATTTGTGAAACAATAGTTTGAGTCCACGTGTGTGCTTCAAAAGGGCATCTTACACTACTGTCTTGCTGAACACAAGGCTTGAGAGAAAAGCTGCAGTCTATCCCCAAAGTATTAAAAATGAGATCCACCTACAAAACAATTCCATCAAAAGTTTCCATCGAAACTACTGAAACAAAAGTATTCTCAACAACTGAGCTGAGAATCCCACTTGAAGTCCATAATTCCATTATGTTCTGTAATGGAGATGCAAACTTCCAGGAGGCCCTAGATTTGCCACCAAAACGCTAGGGTTTTGGTTTTTTTAAAGCCAACAGTTGGATTTATCCGCATTGCTCTTCTGGATGTATTTTAGGCAAAGTTGTCAGAAAGGAGAGGACTTTCTCAGATAGCGTTTTGTAGGTAAACCACACCTTTCATATCACGGCAGAAGTTAATAAAAGCCTGACCTAGTTGAAATGGTCTGAAACAGAGGTGACCGAGGGAGATGTTCAGGTCCTACCTGTCTTCTGCACTGAGGAAAAAGGGATGAAAGATCAGAAGGGAGGCAGGGGGATTTGTCTCCCTGCCAATGCATTTTGGCAGCTCTATAAAGTTGGGATGCCCAGACACCATATAACTGCTCTTTAATTACTCCACATGCTATCCAGCCCAAACTGCCCGTGCAAGTGTCTGGGGATTAGCAGTACTCGCAATTGTTACTAGACTGCTTAGAAACTCTTTCTAAACTTTCTTTTGTCAGAAAATAAAGGTTTCAATTTATTTTTTTTCTTCTTTCTTTTCCTATGCATTGCAGAAGGAGTCCAATTTCATCCCAGAGAAATTACTAATCCTTTATTTGAAAGGTAGGTTTCTCTTTTTGCTTAAAATGGTTTTCCTCCAAACTTTTACGGGTTTTGGCACTTCTTACCTGAAAAATGCATTTAGTTGCTGCAAACCGAAGAGACAATCCCGGGTTTGGGCTTTCCAAGTAAAATTCTTCTTTTAATTTGTTATGTTACCTTCTAATACAGAAATCAAAATATTTTCTGAGCAGCTCAGTAATAATGTAGTGGTCTTTTGAAGATGCCTGGTGCAACTGGAAACATGCCTTACAAAGAAAAAAATCAAATTACAGTTCAAAGCCAAGCTACACTGAAGAAACTCATGCTCCAGTCTGTAAGTAGCAGGATACATTTATAAACTAACTTTATACATGAAATTGCACACTCACACATGTATGCAAATGTTGGTGCTAAACTCCAAAGAACGGCTTTTTCATGGACAAGTACACACACGGGCTATCTGCTCAGCCAGAAACGATGCCTGGGCCAACCATGGGTAGTTCAGCTGCATCACTCAAGTAGCGCCGCAAAGAGCTGCGCAAGAAGAGTCAGGAGGAAAAAAAAATAGCTTTCATCTAAGCCTGCAGTAGCTCTTTCACTGCCACCTTCCTTAGTGTACACACAAAAGCAGATCAATATCCGATACAGGTATTGATCACACCCTTTCTACACTGGTCCCCAGACCTGCCACAGCACGATTTGGGTGTGGAACAAATGAAACAACCTGGAAACAGCCCTAGGTAGTCAACTCCATACAGCAGCAGTGCTGGAGGCTTCAGCACCTCCAAAGTGTAAAATGTGGAAAGACAACAATATTTCTTATAAGGATCCAACTCATCACTAGAGCTTCTTCTACCCTTTGTTGCAGCAAATAATGCTGATGACTGGAAAAAGTCATGAGACACTTCCACATGGTGCAGTGCTTCTTACTATGAGCAACTTCATTGAAAGCAGTGGGATTGCTCATGTAAATAATGGCTAGAGGGTAAGACTACAGGATTATAACCCACAACCCACTGGACTGCCAGCAGGCAAATACAAAAATTGAACAGAATTAGCAGAGACAGGTTCCAGCCTTCTCTAGCAATAATTGCATCTCCTGACTCGATGGTAAGTCCCAAAGGCTTAGCGAAATGCATGCGTCACCAGTGAGAAAACACAGCAAGAAGAAAATTAATATAAACTGGCTCACCTTAGAATCACATGTTAGTTCATACCAATTGAATGGAACTTGTTGCAGAAAGGTTATGGAAAGTGTCAGCTTTACACCATTACAGGCAAAGCACGTCTCCTGTATGATTTTTGTATGCTTTTTGTTCCAAATCCCTTTACAATGAGCTAAGATGTTGGATGTACAGCTCAATTTCTTCCCCATGTTAAGTCCAAGATGACATTGATATTCCTATGTATTCATTTGTTCCCATGGGATACTGATATCTGATCTCTTTGGGTATTCCTCTTTGCAGTCCAAAACCACAAAAATAGTTTGGCGGCTCAAACTAATGACTACATTTCTGATTCAGCAAGGTACGCAAACACACGCACAACTTTAAGGGCATGAGCGCTCCATTGACTCAATACTCATTCAGCGCTTGAAATTAAGCAACTGCTAAACTGGGACTTGCATGCTTTTGTGTAACGTTTATACATACTTAGAAACACACGTTCAGTAGTTATTTAATTAGCCTTTTTCCCCGACTTGTGCAGAGCTGGCCTGAAGCTCTGCTTGTTCACTCCCTAAAAGGCTCGTATAGCCATTTCCACCGATTCTTAAATTTACGCCAGTGTGCGGTGATACTTACAACTCTGTGTTAACTCTACGTGTATATTGTCCATTCTCCATGGCAGATACAGCCTGCCAGACTAACGGGCATAAGTTAGATCCCAGACTCTATTCCAGCATCTCCAGTTACGATGCAGAGCAGATACAAAAGACTAAACAGAGCTTTTACCCGTCACCTCATCCAACAGGAAAGTGAGCAAGGACTGCACAGATGACGGCAGTTATGGTATTTTTACTGGCCCGTTCTTGGAGAATATTCCAGTCAACATTACTGAGTGGTTTTCTAATTCATCAGAACAAGGTGACTAGTGTCTTGATACTACCGCGACGTAGCCAGTGTGAAGGAGGTCGTGCAAATCTTTCTGTAAATAAGGTACTAGGGGCATCCCCTCATTACTTTCATAAAACAGGTAAAACAGTATCATGTTTTATAGTGTTGTGACTAAAGCTGGTAAACAGGAGTTCGATGCTGTGGAGATGTAATGGACATCCATGTAAATGAAAGAGCTGTCCTTCATGCCATTTCTTTTTTCAGTGGGGAAAAAAGCTACTAATGAAAGTCATGATTGTGAGGGTGCTTAAAAAAAAAAAACAAAAACACACACAATAGACCCTGAAGGAGTGTTTGTTAAGTTGAAAAGACTAATTTTGCCTAAAACAGAACAGCTAATGTCAGCACATGCTCTATATGCACAGTATTCAAATTACACAAAAAAACTGGCTAGCAAGGAAGTCTAACATCTCTGAAATCCTGCAGTACTGTATCCATATGCATTTCTAGGAAATTCTGTAGTCGGTCCAAATTCCAAGCGTTAAGAAGGGAAAGTTTCTAAGAAGTCAAAAGACCAGGGGGAAATCTCACATTTAATTTACACACTACACACTGTTTGGTAAATAGCAGCTATTGTTTAGAGTAGAATGCAGTCACCATTCATTATATTTTGACTCTACATTCTTCATTGGGAATTCAGGAAGTGGTTCAGACTAAAATATTCCCTTATGTTATTTGACCTGTAAAAACTTGGAGGCAGGCCAGATTCTGCAGTTCTTAAACAGACAACACTCCCATTGACTGTGGGATTGGGCCTGAAAGTTGACTGGCCTGTACCTCCGCGCTGCGCAACCGGGCGCGGGGTCAGGCGCTCGGTGCGTGGGGTGGTGCCCACGAGAAACCCAAAACAAGACCGTTGGTTTGGATGGCACCGTTATTCATCTGCCCAAAGGGAGACGGCGGGCGTTTTCTGAGCCCAGCTTGTACAAAACAATACTTTGGAAACAGAAATAGACACTGGAGGATCTCATGGAATTATTTTATGGGTTGTTTTTTTTTTTTTTTAATTGTTGTTCCTTCCTATTGCTCCTTTTGATTTAAAGTCATTAGCGAGTTGAATGTAACCGGTAGCTTTTCCACGTGTCTCTGGACAGGACACATTCAGAACAAGATTCTCAAGAGTTATTAACTTCACTCTTGTTGATCTGAGGTAGAAGTAGGTATCCAAATACGCCGTGGGTCTGGGTTTCAGCCTCTGGTATTTTTAGGCCCTAAAGCTTCTGAAAATCAAGGCAAAGTCCCAGATTTAAGGACACAGTTCTACTTATGATTTCACTTTGCCCTTAAGATTCCATTTTAAATTCTCCTTAAATTTAAGGAAATTCATTTAAATCTCATCACAACACTTGGGGGAGGAGGGGAGAAACACCAACATCAGCATTGCTTTGGAGTCATATTGCAGCTGTCATCACCCTGCTTTGAAAACACCATTGACACAAAGAGATGGTTAGAAGTACATCAGATTGTGCCACAGCCTGCAAGGAACCATTCCTGTTGACCACCCCTTCACGGTCACCTTTCTTAATGTCCTTAATCTCATCAATTAAGAGCGATGCTGCCCTTCTCAGAAGACTACAAGAGAGCCACAAGAGCCGTCTAGCACTAACTATCCTGATCACGCGTGTTTTTCCCCCTGAACACCCTCACTCCCATCAAGCTGTGGTCTGTAGATGCTACACTCCAATATACTTCCAGCAACGACCTGCACAGTGGGCACTCTGTATCCTACAAGTAGAGTTAAACAGCAGCTTGCACAGGAGCAAGAGGGAACCTCAATAATTTATGAATATGAATTCCATTGTAAGTGAAGGGAATAGTGTTCCTAGAACAGTTGCCTTTAAAAAACATCCCTTTGCAGGTAAGAACAACCAACTGGTGGGCGTTCGGTTCAAATCAGCACCTGATACTTTTAGGCCACTCTGTTTAAGTAACCTTAGTGTTTTGCATTTATCTTTTAGAATTTAATCTATCAGATAAGAAATGCTTAGTTTGGCATAGATGGTAGGATTAGTCAGTGTTAGCTCACTGGTTACATTTCCACAGACTTTAAGACATTCTTCTTTTTTTAGACTTGGTATTTTTTTTGCTAGCAAGTAAATGCATGAAGGTTTCTTCACCATTATACTACACAATGGAGCCAGGTAAGGCACTTCCAGTTTTTGTGTAGCCTTTTTTCCTTGGCAACTGCTCTCAGTTGTGTCGGGAACGCTCTTTGTCTCTCTTCCAGGTTTTCCATACAGCGCCCTGTGACTCAGAGCACATTCCCTTCTGAAAATGGAAAGGAAAATGGAGTTCCCTTCCTTGGTATCAGCAGCAAGTTTGGCAAGAGGCAGGTTAGGTTTCTCTCCCCCCCCCCCCTCCCCTTTTTCTTTTATATTAAGTTTTGAATGATCTTGTGGAATTCTGTAAATATTTTATTACGTATTTTATAGGTGGAGCATTTTATATCTAGCAGTCTTTTTGGAAGCGTAGCCATTTAGTTTGGTTTCTCTTGCCCCACGGTTCAGCTGTAACTGCTTCCATCTGTCTAAACCTATGTGCAGTTCACTAATTGTCAACCCCTTAGGTAGGTCTTGCTGTTTCTATAGGTTTATTGTTAATCATTAGATTCAGGAAAAATAAACTTCTTTGACGTTACCAATAAGGGTTTCCAAGAACGAAGAGAAAAAATCCTCAATGCTTTAATTGCTCTTACAATTTTTTTTAAAAACCCGCACTCCTTCAGCAATTTAGTAGGAAATGCTCGTTGATAGGAATGGTTAAAGAAACGTATATCAAAAGAACTCCCAGGAAAATTGGATTAAGTTATCACTACTGCAAACAATTTTAAGAAAGGTCAACTTTTCAGCAAAATAGCATTGAAAAACTGTCTGAAAGTATTCTTTGCCTGCCTTCCATAACATATTTGTCATGGTCATACACTCACAGAATAAACCATACCCTTTCAGTAACAAACTACATTTTTTATCATCTTCTGAAGACCCGTCTTTCACGATTTTTCAAAAAAACTGAAAACCTGACTCTACAAGGTGGAAGCCTTGCAGGACAAAGGCAAGAAATCTAATCTTATAAACTGTCAGCAATTAAGAAAAACTTTCACGCAATTTATAAAATAAGGGATCTTTTCCTTAAAAAAACATTACAGTACATGTAGCTTGTTTTTCTTCAAGCTTTTAGAATCTATCGTTATTGCCACATTACTAGATACTAGATATTTTTCTATTTTCACCCAAAGATAAATAGCACACACGCTATTCTCTATGGTACTTTACATCCACCACATACTACATCAAAATGCATCCCTGTTCCAGCAAACCCTGTTGACAACTGGGAATAAATATTTCCTTTTTAAAAGCTTTTTTTTTTTTTTCAAAAATGCTAATTTTGACAAGCACCACTTTTCATCTCATTACTAAAATTAAGAAATTATAAAGAATGTTTTTAAAGGGCCTAAATTGAAAATATTTATCTGTTTTTATTTTTTAGCCTGTGTCATAATTAGTGCTCTGCATCAGTTTTGAAAGCAAATTTGCAAAACAAACAGTCCGAGAAAAAAATTAACATACAGGAGTTTTTGAGGTTGGAGTTTTTGTGGTTTTGTGTTTGGTTTGTTTCTGTTTCAAAAGCAGAAAATTAATTTTTTAGTAAGCAAAAAGAAATCATACCCATTCGAACATGCAGGAGTCCTAATCACGGACCAAGATATCATTGCTCATAACGTCTGATTATCTTCCAGGAAAATTCATTTATTTCAATCATGAAATATAAAGCTGTACAACAAAATCTCATTTATGCCTCTTTTCAAGACGTTGAAACATTCATGTCAGTTATGGTCTGCTGTTACCATGAACACAAAAAAATAAGATGTAGAAGGAGCAAACATTGCACAGATGAGTATTCCACCAGCGCAGAAATGGAGGAAGCCTTGCCCCCTTGAACAGCACAGGGGGCAAAGGGTACAAAGAGCTGCCAGAACCCAAGCTGGAAAATAAGACTTCAAAAGGAAAAAAAACCAAAACCCAAAGGATGAAACTTGAAAATGGAAGAAGTGACAAATGTCTACATTTTTTCCACAGGCTAACAGATAAGCAGTGTTACAGCGTGAGAGTAACTTAAGCCACAAACCCAACTGAAGCAAAGAGCACTTCTACTTTGTCACACATAACATGGGTTAAACTAATCCAGAGAATGATTCGAAAGGTACTGCTGAGCCTTAGATTTTGCACAGTAAGACCGAGCTTGAAGAAAACCCCTGCAGCCAAGATATAACCTCAGTTGGTTTTTTGCTCTCTCTCCTCTGATTTATGCTTTAAATAGCAGCTGCATAAAAACCTAAGCTATGCAACAATATATGAATTCTGTCCTTATCAGGTAACATATAGGTGTTACACTATACTCACAGAAGTACGTGACTGCAAAATTCACCTTGATCTAGATTCTCAGCCTCTAACTATCCCTCTACACCAGATGAAATCAGAGGTACTAAACTACCATAACAAGGGTGTACGGTGTGACTAATACAGCCAACGTCGTTTTCACATGTAGGCAGAGTATTATGTATATAAATACACACTCACATACACACTCACAGAGCTCAGAATAACAGAAAAAAACTTGCCGCTTCCAAAAAAATCCCTGCCGCTCCTCTGTTTTGTAATTTTGTCTAGGACTTTCAATTACAATTGTAAATTGCTTATTTCTAAGAGAACCAGAGGGAAGTCCAGTGGAACTTCAACTAGATGTTTGATGCCCAACTCTGGGAGCTAATTTAACATTTTTCATCTATGCTGAGAAACTTTTTTCACATAAAATGTACCTCAAGACTCATTAGCGACCTGGAAACAGAATAAAAGAGCTGTGACAGGTACAGCTGAGTACATAACTGTAAATTCCTTTCTTCATGTGAATTACAATCATTATGTTCGTAAATGTATTCATTTTCAATGGAAAAAAATTCTGTTCTCATGAGAGAAAAAAATCTGCTTCTATGAGATAATTACAGTTTTGGTCTTTCTCTTTTATAGAATTCCCTTTAAAAGCTGCTGATTATACCATGAAGAGGAGCAGCTGGTATCTTATTTAATTAACAATTCAAGCAAAATTTACATAAAAACTTAGCATACAAGACCACAATTTCCAGAGGAGGATGGAGCCCTGCCTGCTGTGCATCTCTTCAGTGCAACTGATTTCAGTGCGAGTCCTTGCTCCGACATATCTGTGTATTATGTAGGGCCAAAATTCCCAAACTGATTTAATGGACATTACTACTAAATTCAAAGTGCACGCAAAGTAATTAAACAGAGCCATTTGCATATTTTTTAATTGACTCAATGTTTTGTTGTTTGTGCTTTTTTTTTTTAAATATGTGTTTTTAATAGGCATGTTTCCTATGCTTGCAATAGGAATTTACTAATAATGTTTGCATGAGGATAGGGAAGTAGAATCTGAAAATAAGATGACAGTAAACACTGGGCTTTAATATTTCAGATGTGGCCTTCCAGCACAAAGCAGCCAATTTGTAAATAAGACATTCTTTGTAGCCATGTGTATGAAAAGGATTTCAATTTTTTGATTAGAACAGTCTGAAGCTCTGATTTACATCATAGAGGGGAGACTTTTAAAGCCACCTACATGCAAATCCAAAGAAAAGAAAAGAAAATAGAAAAGAAAAAAGCCACAGCCTTTAGTTTTCACCTCCAAGTGAAGTCCATGATCGGTTCTAGCTTCAAACCTGAGTAAAGCAAATAACCCACCTCAGTTTTGTTCTGTTTCCCTGATCAGCTCATCCTACCAGGAAGCTGTGTGGTGCTGTTTACTGTACAGCAGTGCTTCTTTCTACGGAAAATGAAAAATGCTGTCTCGCATGGAAATATGTGCCAGCAACGGATTCAGTTCAAATCGCTGGAGCCACTAGGATCAGGCCCTCAAGGCACCTTATCAGGGACACGATGTACCCAATTCATATCTGAAACATCACCTTCAACGCATTTATATATTTTATTTTTATTTTTCCCGCATACGATAGGTTTTCGGGCAGCTTGCTATGTTCTCTCCTTGGGTTTATTACAGGCCCTGGCAACTTTACCAACTCGTCCTTCTGTACTTACAATCGGGACTCAATTTGCCAGGGCCCGTCGAACACAAAGAGGCCCTTTAAAAGGTTTTGTGTAAGGGCTGTTGTCACTGAACCACCAGCTATAGGCTCGATCCGGTTCCTCTGAATTGTAACAACAGCAGGATCGGGGCCCAAATGAGATAGTGTCTCTGACTTTTGAGTCAGACTGTCCTGCTAAAATTCCCATCACTAAAATGCCGCCTTTCTACTGCTTTGAACGCAATCCTCAGGACTTCTCAATAGCAGCAGGCAAGAAAATTCCAGTAATGCCAGAGAGATCTTTGCTTGCCTCAAGTAGAAGAGAATCCATGGGAATTCTCAGAAGCTTTTTTTCTCTTGCTCCCTGCAATTATTTTCTATGCTAAAGGCATAATTGAAGGGAAAAAAGCAGATGACATCAGCTACCAAGAAGGAAAATATCAAGAAGAAATGACACACGCTGTGGAACAGAGAGATACTTCACTGCATCAGGCACTAGGCTGGGATCAGAGAGCAGCGCTCGCTTCCAAGGTTGGACAGAGATTTCCCATGTGACCTTAAGCAAATCATATCTCCTGTGTAACTTTTCACTACTTCATAGGAAGTCTCTGGGATAAAACGGAACGCTAACTCAGAGGTGTTCACAGAGGACAGCCATGAAGGCTGTATAAATACATAGATAGTTACCAAGCAAAAACAACGTGAGAGAGAGATGTGTGAAAACAAATGAGTAGTCAGGAATAATTACTCCTTTAGAAATAAAATAAAGTACAGGCTGCTTTGCCTGGAGATGGAAGGCGCACCTGCACTCTACTTGAAAAGCCGTTGCTGCAGGAGAGTGCACTTAAGTTATTGAGCTGTCACAAGAAAAACTCACTTTTCCTTTATTCTGGTGGGATGCATTAAAAACAAACACAACCTCGTTTTAAGTGCATCAGGAAAAATGGGTCAAGTGGGACCATGAGCACCTACAGTGGGAATTTCCCCACTCTCAGTTAAAGCCACCTGACACCATTAATTTAAGCAGAAAACCAAAAAGTAAATTATTTGCTTCCTTCCCCCCACCCCTGCAAAAGCCAGATAAACCAAACTTCTTCCCATCCCAAGCTTCTTACTTGAAAAATTGAAATGGCAGGCTGCAGCCAGTGTGTTTTAACTGCCAAGGTCCTATCAGCAGGGTACGATTACTCACCAGACCACCTCCTAGGCCTTTTTCCATAAGCACCACCGATCCGTAATTCTCCGATTCCAAGGAAACTTTTGTCACCCTCTGGCTGGCTAGGGTTGAATTCTGCCTTCAAATTTGACAGGGCAATTTATTACTGCGCTATGCGTCACATCGGGATGATCTGTCGCAGATCAGCGTTGCCCTTAGAATCATAGAATCACCCAGGCTGGAAGAGACCTTTAAGATCAACCTAACCCTGCCAAAACCACCACGAAACCATGTCCCTCAGCACCACATCTACCGATCTTTTAAATACCTCCAGGGATGGCGATTCCACCACTTCCCTGGGCAGCCTGTTCCAATATTTAATAACTCCTTCTGTGAAGAAACTTTTCTTAATATCCAATCTAAACCTCCCCTAGCACAAGTTGAAGCCATTTCCTCCTGTCCTATCACCTGTAACTTGGGAGAAGAGACCAACCCCCACCTGGCTACACCCTCCTTTCAGGTAGTTGTAGAGAGCGAGAAGGTCTCCCCTCAACCTTCTCTTCTCCAGGCTGAACAACCCCAGTTCCCTCAGCCGCTCCTCAGGAGACTTGTGCTCCAGACCCCTCACCAGCTCCATTGCCCTTCTCTGGAGACGCTCCAGCACCTCAATGTCTTTCTCGTAGTGAGGGGCCCAAAACTGAACACAGTGTTTGAGGTGGGGCCTCACCAGTGCCCAGTTAGAGGGGGATGATCACTGCCTCAGTCCCTGTGGCCACACTCTTCCCAATACAGGCCAGGATGCTGTTGGCCTTCTTGGCCACCTGGGCACACTGCTGGCTCATATTGAGCTGGCTGTTGACCAACACCCCCAGGTCCTTTTCCACCAGGCAGCTTTCCAGCCACTCTGCCCCAAGCCTTTAGCGCTGGGTGGGGTTGTTGTGACCCAAGTGCAGGATCCAGCACTTGGCCTTGTTGAACCTCATACCTTGGGCCTTGGCCCATCAATCCAGCCTGTCCAGATCCCTCCGTAGGGCCATCCTACCCTCACGCAGGTCAACACTCCCACCCAACTTGGTGTCATCTGCAAACTTACTGAGGGTGCACTTGATCCCCTTGACCAGATCTCGTTGATAAACACATAAAAGAGAACTGTCTCCAACACTGAGCCATGGGGAACACCACTTGTGACCGGCCACCAACTGGATTTAACCCCATTCACCAATGGAAAGTAATGCTTGAAAGGCAATGCTGAAAAATTAGGAGTTTTGGTACATAAGCAAACCTACAGACAAGTGGAAATCCTGGTTTGTGACCCAAAGTTTTCTGCTCTTAGTTTATAGATGTTCTTCCTTTGCTTCTGACATGAGACCCTAAGAAAGCTGGGCCCCCAGAGTGCATTTTACATTTTCTTCAGCTTGGAGTAACTTCCCATAAAGTATTTGTGAATGAATAAACCACCTTGCTCTATACATTAAAATTCCTCTGCCCAAGGTAAATGAGACTGTGACAATTAACCAAAGCCACAGAGACCCTAATAAACCATCAGAGAAAAGATTTTGAATTTCTCATTTCAGTAGTTTAGAAAAGGCATTGATACCTTTTCTAGTGGACAGCCTAAGAGAAACTTTAAAAGGGCCACAAAATGCAATTTAATTGGAAATTAAACTTGATTATTCAAAAATTCCCAACATAAAAAGAAAAAGGAAACGAACATAGAATATGCACATAAACTCTGTAGATAAGGAAATGCCAATCCAATGGAATTTCTCAGTCTGGATGCATTCAGACTTCACTGCAGTTAGGACTAAGGTGCATTGAAGTCAGGGAAACAGAATCAGGCTGTAGAGATATATTATAAAATTAAAATATTCCCAAGTGTTTTTTGTGATCTAAGACTTTTTTATTCTGGCAAACATTGTGTCTATCATTACAATAGGCAATTCTCTTTACACAGCACATAGAGGATCAAGCTCATTAGCTGATTCCTCTGCAGAAAGAGCCACAAAAGAGAGAACTGGAAAAAAACATGTGTATCTCTTCCATCCCTTCCCCTCCTGGCAGCCACACTCTGGGTGGCCGGCTGGCCACTCCCCTCCCACACTCCTTGCTCTCCAGGTTTCTCCCTGCCTCGGGAATCATCTGGCCCCCAAGGTGGACCCCAAGCAGTCATCCCCCAGGCCCCACACACGCAGGGCTGTATCATGAACCTCCCCAAGTCCAAGGAAGGGAGGGTAGTACCAAACAGGCAGCCTGCACGCTTTCCAAAAAGCAACAATTCATGCGTGTGGGGGCCCTTCTTCCTGGGGTCACTCCACCAGTATCTAGAGGTGTCCATACAGTCAGGCCGTGTAGCCAGTCAGATCCTCAGGAGAGCCTGGCTGTGTCTCAAGATCCAAACCACGGACTAAACTAAGAGCGCAGCACCCGGTAGCTCTGACGGGGACCTTATTGGAAAGACTACCAAAATGATTCATACCTGGTTTATAGAAAAGCCTGACCAGTTATTGCTATTAGTGCCCTGGGCACTGAGCCTGTAGCCCACAGAGATGCAGAATGCCGGCTGTCCCAGGCACGTGCTAAAAGAGAAGACTTTCAAAAATGTACCATGTAAGGCGATAAGAAAAATTAGCATGGGGTTAGGCACCCACAGACTATTTAGTTAAGATAGTCTTCATATTTTTTTTCTAGACAACTGCTCTGCAAGGTCAAGATTTTGCTATATGAATCCTATGCATTATTAGGAAGTCATAATTTTAAAATTCCAAAGATAAAAGGTAGGATTTTGCTGAGGGGGAGGGGAAGGGAGATACAAATACCATGGCTCCAGAATTCCCAGGCATAAATCATGTAATTTAAATCTCCTAAATCTGTGAGTGAAGCCACACTTTATATTTACAGCTGTTGTTCAGAGTGGAGAAATCTTTTGGCCCGTGATAGAACAGCATCTTATTTCTTTAGTCTTGCCTAAAATTTATTATTCATGGACCATAGTTCTCTCCCTTAAGAGTACTTGGCTAGAAAGCTCTGCATTTCATGCATCAATCTCACCCAGATTAGCAAAGGAAACACTTAGCATTAAAACAATGTCAATCTATTTACATACAGAATGATGAAAAAGAAACTCTCCAAATGAACATGTCAGTTAAGCCACTGGTGCTGATGTGATATTCCTTCATCTAATTCTTTAAGCAAGCAAGGAGGAAGAAAATTTTTTTATGACTCATGAAGAGAACCTGGAGGGAAACTACCATGTATCCTATAACTGTGTTCTCTTCACCACCTTTTTTGGTCTGTAATGAACAGCTGTTCATTGTCTGAAATAGCAACTCCTTTTTCAGTCTTTTTCACATTAAAAGGAAGCCATTTTATCTGTCCAGTTTTCTAAGCCTGGAGAGGGGTAAACACTCATTTCCTAGTGTCAGCCTTTACACGTTTCAGCTCTGTGAACCCTGGCATCTAAAGGCCAGAACAACATCTTCACATGATTTTCTTTCTCACCTCTTATCAAATATCACAGTCGCCTCTAACTCACCTTTCCCTTTCAGATCGCTGGAACCTCCACTTGCCACATGCTCTCAAGCTGCCTAAGCCAGAGCTGCTGATGCGGAGGATGGAGATGGCAGTTATTTTGCGATACCTTATCAGTGGGCTGATACCCACGGCTCAAAAAAAGCTTCTTAATGGCAAGGGAACTTTGTAACTTTTTCATGTTACCAGCATGTCACACTTCTTAGTCCAGTGTGGCACAAATACCTTCCAATCCTTTTTATTTTAGTGCCACGTCACTAGTTCTTACAGAACATTTTACCATTTCCATCCCTGAAGCTGCATAACCCTCTGCAGCCTAGTGCGCTGCTCCTGCTTCCCTGCCTCGGACAGAGGAAAGCTGCTATTCAAAACACAACGTAATCTTTTACTAATGGGCTGATGTATTTTGAACCGAGATTTTGAAACCTGTCAAATGTTAAATCCAAATGGTCCTCTTGGTTTCAAGCCAAGAGCTAGATAAAACAGGGCAAGGAAACTTCTGTAAAAAGTGGAGGTGTCTGAAAAGAATTCAGCAGCGGTCCTCAGTGATAACAGAGACTTGATGGGCAGTAACTGAACCAGCCCCCTAAAGAAAAATACTTAGATTGCATTTTCACCGCTGAAAAAAAAATTTTTTTTTCTTGTTTCCTTTTTTTTTTTTTGAGGGACTCTTCTTATATAAATAAAAGGGGGAGAGTATAGGTTAGACTTTTTGCTCAGAAACACGCTGTTGAAATGAACAGACATTCTATATTTACATCAGCGCCACTCAGAAGAGAAACAAATATTCAAATATCCTTGGGATTTGAATATACAGACATGTGCTTAATACTCTGTTGCAAAGCACATAACTAAAGTGTTCATTAATCTAATTATGGGCCAAATCCTGGAAAAACCTTTACTTCCCCACATGAACTGCCCCACTGGCTGTGCGGATACCATTCACAGCAGCACTAGTTATTACAAGCCAGATTCCAGCTTGCTTTCCCACACTGGTCGTGCTAACACATGGGTAATCTGTTGACTTAAACAGAAATCCTCGGAGATCCTGGTGCTACTTAAGCTGCACAGACCTGCCACATCATGACGGTTCATTTGAAAAGGTAAGAGTCTCCTGAATCCCCCTCCTGTGCATGCTTGGCCAGACCCTGCCGCCCTCATACCACCATACCAACTCAGAAAAAGTCCGTACACTCATTGTAATGCAAACCATCTTCATTCACAACAAGCAGCAAGGTGGGAAGTTCATCACATGAATCTGAAAAACAGCCTCAGGTCACAGAATCACCAGGGTTGGAAGCAACCTCTGGAGATCATTTGGTCCAACCCCCCTGGCAGAGCAGGTCCACCTACAGCAGGTTGCACAGGATGGCATCCAGGCAGGTGGGGAATGTCTCCAGAGTCGGAGACTCCACCACCTCTCTGGGCAGCCTGTTCCAGTGCTCTGCCACCCTCAAAGGAAGGAAGTTCCTCCTCATGTTTAGATGGAACTTCCCATGTTCAAGTTTGTGCCTGTTACCTCTTGTCCTAACACTGGGCACCACTGAAAAAAGACTGGTCCCGTCTTCCCNGAAGCAACCTCTGGAGATCATTTGGTCCAACCCCCCTGGCAGAGCAGGTCCACCTACAGCAGGTTGCACAGGATGGCATCCAGGCAGGTGGGGAATGTCTCCAGAGTCGGAGACTCCACCACCTCTCTGGGCAGCCTGTTCCAGTGCTCTGCCACCCTCAAAGGAAGGAAGTTCCTCCTCATGTTTAGATGGAACTTCCCATGTTCAAGTTTGTGCCTGTTACCTCTTGTCCTAACACTGGGCACCACTGAAAAAAGACTGGTCCCGTCTTCCCGGCACCTTCCGTCTAAGTATTTATAAGCATTGATGAGATCCCCCTCAGTCGTCTCTTCTCCAGACTAAAAAGATCCAAGTTCCTCAACCTTTCCTCATAAGAAAGTTGTTCCAGTCCGCTCATCATCTTTGTAGCCCCAGTCACTGCAGAGTTCTGCGCTATCACATCGAGGGAAAGCCATACAAGTGTCGACAAAAATTCAACTTGTACACCGACAACCGATGCTTCATCTCCACGGATGACATTTCATCTCTTGACTGAAGTTCCAGTACGGACTAAATAGGCCCAAACTCTTACATTTCTGGGCTTACACTGGCAGCTAAAAATATTTAATTATTAAAGTAGATTAAAATGGTAAGGCTTTAATTAGTCACTGTAGCCTTCCCTGTGGCATCTTTCACAATAGCTAATAGCACACTTTTCACACAGTTCCCTTGAGTGAAATCCTGGTCTTTGCAGAAGCTAAGGGTTTTTTTGTTTGTTTTGGATTCTTTGTTTTCACCATGGAATTCCATATAATCAGGATTTCTATTATGTGCCAGATAACACCAGAAGCTGACAAGCTGCCCTATTTCCTTCTCTAGGGTTCTTATAGATCTGAACCGGTTGCAGGTCACAGCAATAAGCCACAAAGCAAATTTGCAGCAACTCTCAGAAAACATCGAGGCCAAAAATCCTTACAGACCATCCTACGCTACAGTACAATAGATTGCACAAGCTTTGCTCTTTTTCCTATTCAGCTGTATCCTCTATATCACATGCAAAAGACCATTTATGTAGCTTTTCTAAATCAGCCAACTAGCTTCCCGTGATGAGTTGTTCCATTAAAAGATCTTTCTTCTTTTATAAAAATGAATATTTTCCTTTAATTGTCTGCAAAGATTCCATGACTTGTCATAATTGTATATTTTGCTTCAGCCAAATTTCTTCAAAGCAAACTTAACAACGGTTTTAGTTGTCATGAAGTTAACTTAAAAATGACTGAGCTATTTCCTCCAATGCTGCTTTCATTCAGTACATATACAACAAGAATTCCTACTTCAACAATGGATTTATTTTTTTGTCTATAGATAATCAGCAGGATTACAGAAGAGAGGATGAAGAAAAGCTACCAATTATATTCTCATTACTGTATTTTTTAATTCTGAAGTCTTAAATAAAGTGGGTCCCAGGAAAGTATTCTACCACAGGCATCTTTCATTTGCCCAGTGAACCCCTTACTCTGCAAATCACCATAGGTTTCACTGACCTTGGTAATATTACAAGGGTCATATTTTCCCACGGATGAATTGTTCCAAAACAATTTCTCCAGTGTATTAGGCACACTGGCTGTTCTTTGGCATCAGGCATGCGTATCCTCTTGGTTTCTTTTTTCTCTTAAACAAACATATTTATTGTGACAATCACTAGGGAAATCTCCCTCCCCTAAACTTTAGCGTTTTAACATTTCTCCCTTTGTCCCTTTCCTCATTCTATATAAAAAAAGGTGTTAATGAACTATACCTCTTCTATATCCTTGTAGAAATCCCCTTTTCTTTTAGATGCAACTGTAACAGAACAACTAGTAGAACGTATTTCACTTTTCAAACAGCAATCCACTGGTATGATGTGCATAGAAGCAAATCATTAATAATCTCAGTACTAGTACTCCATCTAGAATGAAACAACCAAGCTCAAAACACAGGGGACTCCTCATTTCCTCATCCTCAAAGCATGCAGAGAAACCTTTAGCAGTGAATTCAGATTAAAAGGTCAAGTCACAAACACTAAACTATGTATAGGATCATCTAGGCTATATAGACAAACCCTGGTCAACGGCAAGGACTGAACCTAAAGCGGTTTCAAACCAGACAGAATTTCTCCCAGAATTAGGCTTTCTATAGTTTGTTCTCATCTAATAATAACAGTTACACTTTGAGATAGGCCCGAGTGGGCAGGGGAAAAAAAAGTGTTTTAGTAACAAAAAAAACTTTCATCAGTTACCTTGAATTAAAAAAATTATTACTACCCTTTGTTAAAATAGGTACAGAAAGGGGTAAATTACAGTTCGTGTAACAAAGCTGTTACATGGCTTAATGAAGCTGTCAGTCACAGAAATAACCTTTCCAATCAAATGTGTATTCAAATGTCTACTTGAGTAAAATAAGAATTTACATTACCACATTGGAAATTAATATAAAATGGAGCAAGTCTCTACCCCAATTTACATTCTCAATTGCCATCTTGGTTTACAGCCAGTGCGCTCACTGGGAAATGAAGACTATCAATCCAAAAAGAATTCTAGTGAATATATCCAATGCCTACATTTCTTCGCACACTTCTTATGGTGAAAACACAATACTTTTATTTTTAACACTGTTAGAAACACCAGCAATGATTTATCAGTGGCACGGTATTTAATATGTGAAGGTAACTGCAGCTACGTCCATACGTCACTCAGTCAATGCTTTCAGAACATTTAGTTGCATAGAAGTCCTTATGAAGATCAAGACATTTTACACTATTTACATAACATTTGCTAAAGCAGGTACTCCCCACTTCATCAATTGTTTCAAAGATGCAAGAACCTTCGTAAGGAACATTATGAAAGGCTATTTATTACCTTTAGGAACAATACACAGGGAGGTATTGAGAACTGAAGCCTAGATAATGAGTATGGGCCTACTGGCCCAGAGCAAAACTGTTATTTTAGGAACTAAATATATGCAAACCTATCCACAAACCAAGATTTATCATTTGCCTTGGATACAAGAAAAGAGCTGGCATTTCAATTCAATTGATCCTAAACTAAAAATGAGAGCTATAGACTCTCAACATCCGACACTTTATTGGATTTTGTACATGTTTTGATATTCCTTAGGATTAGGCAATTCAGCTAGAAAAATATGCCTTATAATGGGTTTTCTTAGGACTGGTCAAGCAGTTTACAGAATTCTGCCCAACTTTGGGGTTTTGCACTAGGTGTGAGAAGGGAGAAAAAAGGAAATTCCCATTGGCTAAAAAAAAAAAAAAAGGCACATATGAAAACCAAGTGAGTAAGAAACTTGCTGACTCACTACTGAAGGACATTGTGGAATTAATCATCCCTCCTCCTTCCCCAGAGGTCAGAAAGAATTAGTTTGCTGTAATATTTTTGGACTATTTGAAATACCTAGAAACTAGAAAATAAATCAGCTGAAAAACACAGACCTTGACTGGGAAAGTTTGGAAATGGTTTCTACCAAGGATCAAAATAGGGTTTTATAAACAGTTCTGAATTTTGATGTTTTCTTTTTTCCTTTCTGCACAGCAGCTGTCGTCTGAAAAAGTCTTCACTCTGCATCTATGGGGAAGTATTAGACTTGCACAATAATAGCATGACGTCCACATCACAGGCACCTTCGCCCTTGGCCTGGCTCCTTCTGACTTCGTCTACTGAGTGCTAGGACGAAGATATCCTCCCACACTCGCCCTCCATTTTGCTCAAGAGCTTCCCGAAGCCAAGACCAATTCCAGTAGCATAGAAAGTGCAAGAGCACCTCAAGAAAGAAGGGAGGAAGGGAAAAATAATGGATGTTTTGCAATACTAGTCAGAGAAAAGTTGCTTCAAACTCAAGATCTGCCTGTTTGTCTCCAATTATGTTTCTAATTTACCAAAACACGTGTGCTCTCAAATCTAAGTATGTGTGCAGCATCATTGACCTCACATACTTAAAGCTCAGTTCAGATATTTAGCAAGATTAATTCATATAATAAAAATTGCAGAGCTAATACCACATGGTATTTAATGCCTATTAAAATATGGTTGTGTATTTAAGTGCATGTCATAATCTACGTCTATAGAACTACTCAAAGGGAAAAGGTCACTAAGGTCAACAGTGAGTAGTGTGTGTTTGCAACATGCTTTAAGATGTAAAGTGTTATTTATTTCTCTTTTTACTATTACCTGGCACTGGTCAGCCTAGTTTTCTCACATATATCAACATCGCAAGTAAGAACTGGCCCCATTTGAATGAGTATGGTAATAAGGCAACTGGACTTTAGCAACAAGGGCTAAACCCTCTTCTATCACAAAGCAGAAAATTATTCTGCCAGTGGATGCGTATTTATTTGTAACAAAGAAATTTGGAAACTCTTTTCATAACCATTGGATTTAGTAAAAGAAATCTGTGATAACAATAAAATCCTCTATACAGGGTATGGGAATGGATTCTAGCATTTGTATGTCAAGTAACATTAATCTGTACTCATTACATTTGTTTTCACATTTTTACAGTCTCTTTAATGTAGTAAAGGAGATATTTATAGGTCCAAATTAACATAAGTTGTGGACTTCTGAAGGGATTTAGTTCCTAAAAGGCATACATTTCAGTGATGATGCTTCATCCGCACATACAGTCTCCAAAGTATAAACAATACCCATAGAAACAAAGGAAAACATTGAAATGTTTGAACAATAGATATTCAAGTTCAGAGCACATTAAGGTTCCTGTGACACATGAATGTGAAATGATTTGCATTTACATCATATGCTCTCCCTTTGAAATAATTTTTATATATGACTCAGAGGTCTGGTCCGAATCCCAGAGAACTCCATGGGAAGATTCCCACTACCTCACTGGGCTTTGAAGCAGGCTCTGAAGTACATCCATATTGTTTTCAACACACACAGACAATTTGCTCAAGTATGGAATGACAATGCATTCGACAAGTCTAACCAGAAATTATAGAGAGGTCTTCTTGCATTCTTTTAAATCTGTACCTTCATTCCTCATTTTACAAACCCGCTGACCAGACGAGCTTGCGAGGATGGGATGAAGTTGACCTAGGAAGTACTAAGAGTCAAAAGGAAAACCAGGTTCTAACCTCAGCAGAGCCACTGGTTGACTGCAGGAGCCTGCACAGGTCTTTATTTTTCCTGTCCCTCCATTTCCCTATCTAAAAAAATAGTAACACACACACACACGGCATCACTAAAACCAAATGCTGCATCTGACCAACAGTTCTGAAATAAATACTCTGCCAAAAAACTAAAACAAAGCATGCTATCCTAAAAAGAAAGGCAAATGCCAGGAAGTCATGCCTTTAGTTTTCGAGTTATTCTTTCTACCTCTTCTCCTTCCACTTACTTTTACTACTGCATATCTACATGTATAGATACACACACTAAATAAATTCCATAGGAAGTAAAGATATCAAATCTACTTTTTCCCTGACACTTAGAAAATTATGTTCGTGCTGTATTTTCTGCATCTGCTTTCTCAAACACAGTGCTTTACTGAGACAAACCTAGTCAGGATTCAGATCCTTTTCCCAGGCTTGACTAAAGCAGCTGGCAGAGACACATGACCAGAGTAAAAGTGGAGACTTCAAAATGAAGAAAGGTATGTTTTGAGAAAATGCAAAATGATTTAGTGAGAGTTCATAGTATTTCCTTCAGGCTGAAAGTCCCTTTTTACTTCACAAAAGCTTCAAGTAGCCTCAAGTCTTACAAAAATAAATAAAACCATACAATATATAAGATGCCTCTTTGCACCTCTCAGATTAAGTGACCTGAGACTCCCCTCCCTTCAGGCCAATTGCACATTACTGCTGGGGAACTGATTTATAAGGGACCCTCCACAGGTATCTGACAGCTGTATAAACTATGGAGATAAAGCAACAATGCACCAACACAGATTGAAAAATCATTTAAAGCAGCAGAAGCTTTTCAAATAAGTATCTGGAAGCTGAATTCAAGAGAGGATCATTTAGTTAGCTGTAGAGCAGAAGTGCCATGTTTCTGCTTTCACAAACAGTGATCTTTAAAAATCGCAACACAGACACTCGCTTTTAAAGAAAATCTTCTAAATCAATTTCAACCAATGCAAAACCAAAGCTGAGCAGCTCTCCAAAGTGGTACACGTATACTCAAAATGTGTAGCCTGGTCTTATGTTGTATCTCCATGCTTCGTGAAAGGAGATATTAGACGCGACTGCATATTTTTTTGTCATCTACCTCTTCCCTTCGTAGAGCTAAGCGTCACAGTCCAGCTTGTTGGCAACAATCATACTCTGCTTTTATGTTTCACACACAACTACACGCACGCAGATGGTTGCGTCTCTGTAGGGGTTTGACACATTTGGGACAGACCTTTAGCAGCCAGAACATCACTATACAGCCGCTAAGGATGCACCCTAAGCTTGCCCAAGCAAATCCCAACAATCCTTGGCATTTTAGTACCTGAGCATTAAGATCCTTGTCAGTGATGCATGGGGAAGCCAATGACTCCTTTCGGTTGTGCTAGTTAGAGAAGGGTAATATTTTCCAGTTGCCAGGTCGGCAAGCTGCTGGTATTTAGCTGTGAGCAAATAACATTTTAACTATATAAAAAGAGTTTGATGAGGTAATATAAAACATTACAGTGGCGCCCAATAGAGTCTCCCAGGTCAGTAATATGCAATTTAAAGTGTTCCAAAATAACAAACAGGCTCTATATACAATAGATTCTAATGGCTCTTTAAAATGTCCTCATCACCGAGTTAATTTTAAAGAATCTAGTATTAATAGTAACTTTCTAAAGTCCTAGAAATATTTTTCTTAAATTAGCAGATTCACAGCCAAATGCAACAGGCAATGCACTCGCTTCTTAAGATTTCTTTTTTCTGATAATATTATCGCAGAGAATACAAGACCCACAACTCCTCCTCCACCACACCAGGAGAGGAGACGCCAGGTCCTGCCTCGAGCACAAGGCACTGCCCAAAGAGCATCCACCTCTTGGGACGGCAGCGGCGGCAATTTCACCCAACACTGCTCAGGCTTGTCGGGACAGCGAGCCGGAGCGCGAGGAGCTCCCTCGCCGCACGCAAGGCCAGCTCTGGGTGTCTGCAGGGCGCTTCCTGCACGGGTACAAGTGTTATGACAGATTACAAAACACTCTTCTTGTTGTTGTTTCAGCATCTTGATCAATTTGCCAAAAACATCTCGTTTTACTGCCCACATCCAGAAGTTAGCTGCCCCATCTAAGACAGATAATAAGGCTCTTTATATTCAAGAAAGAAAAATAGGTATCCCCAAAAGGCCATAAAGGTAACCATCCCTCTCCAGTAACTCTAAAGAAAGCCTAGACTATTAATTTAGACTAGATGTCTAATTTTTAAATTCCTACACTTCAGTGAGAATTAACTCCTCAGGGAGTGGTATGACAGATCTTTATGCTAGGATGCTATTTATATTTTTCTAGCAAAAGACGGAGTTTAACTGGAATCATTGAAATGAAGTGCTAGATCAGCATGAATCAGGACTGTATGCCTCTTACAATTGTAGGAGTAAAATATCCTGGATTCTTCTTCCCCTTTCAACTTCTGGACCTTTTAGATTCACCTACACCATATTTGCAATCTTCCCTAAGAACCTGCATTTTTGTTTTAAGTCCTAACTGCAAACTGAGATTCTCAAAATTCTAGGATCTGGAGCTTTAAATAAATCCAGCCTTTATAGTACAGGTAATCACAATCAAGGCTAAAGCCATTTTCTAAAAGTCAGAGCACAGAAATCTGGACTATCACACTGACACAGCTGTTGCTTCATTTGAGAAAAAGCCGGAGGTAGCGTATAGTTCAGAGTCCAGGATAACATTTCTCTTCCATATTCTCTGACTAAGAAGAGCACACTGGATAGAGCTTCCTTCTATTGCTTACTATTCCAAAACGCCCACAGAGGTTAGGCCATTGTATTTGTTATATTTTTCAAAGCTAGCAGCAGAGTAAGCAAAACATTAATACCAATTTCTTCTATGTTTTCTCCTAAAATGGATATAGTGTGCGCATCACTGGGTATTTTTTATTCATTCATTTATTTATTTATTATAATGATAATAAAAAAAACTAGTGTATTCTGAAATATGCAAGCCATAACTACTCAAAGTTTCCTGATACTCCACATCACAAAATGCTGACGTAGCTGCATTCCAATAAACAGCCTCATAGCGCCGCAGTGATACTCCTTTGCTTTCTTCCCCAAGTATATTGAGCATTTTTTCAAGTTTCTTGAATCTCAATTATCCAAAACTTGTTCAGTTCCCTCCACGTTATTTATATATTCAAAATGAACTATAGGTCCTATACTTCTAATTTCATTATGTCCCGTATGTTTCATCATGCTCTGGTTATCATTAAAGGTATATATACATGTATATACATTCTCCGTGTTTCTTGACTCAAGTATTCTCCAAGGCACTCTTGGAGCGTAAAACAAAGTTGTAATTTTAAACAAGTGGAATATCCTTGATTTAGTAAGGGAGGAATGGGGTGTTAGTCCTCAAATTGCTGTTGCCTTTTAACCACGAAACACACACCACAAAATGTTACTTGCGGTGGACTAAGAAAGAAGAATTCCTTTCATAAAATTTAATGAGTGTAATGTTTCTATGTTTTATAGGGCACAGGGTGTGAAAAACAGCTCAGTTTTAGCCCTGATGACATTTTCATATAGGTGAAAGTAAAAATAGAGAGAGATTTGACATCTTGACATAAAAGGGGCACAGTATTATGTTGCAAGGGTACTGTGTATAAGTTTGGAGTGAAAGCGTAACATCTGATTCTAGTTCTAGACACCTATGGCTATATAAAGAGAAAATTGGGCATGTTTTCTCTTTACACCTAATACAAAATACAGTGATTTGAGCATGATGAAGATAGACGATTTGGGGTTGAAAAAAAATGGAAGCTATCCCAAAAAATATTAAGATCAAAACATCCTTCTACATTGTTCTAGAAACTACCAGCCTAGAGTCAATGATCCCAATGTATTCTATTACTTGTTTGACATCAGAATATTTCAATTAAAATCCCTAGTATTAAATCAGAGAAACAAGGGTATAGAACTGATCAGGAAGATGACAGGATAATGCAGTAACACTATTACAGCATGTAAAATTCTACAGGAAATATGAAGCGTAGATTAAATATGTAAAGCAATACCAAAACATACTTTTTACAAGCTGACACAAAATTTAAAAAGATGTCAAAATGACTTTCTTCTCAAAGCTTTTTTCTTATAATTGGCAATATTACAAAATGAAACAAAAACATCAAAACTATTTGCCTTAGTTTCTTGTCCAAACGTCTCTCAAAACCGCTACATTCCCAGTAAAAACATGATTTTAGTAAAGTTTCACTTCCTTCCAGAAAATGCTGGTACATAGCTTTATGGTTAGCTCTACATTTAGGTAAAAAAATTGTGATGGATCAGTTGCACAGATTTCATCCTTTATTTGCGTGCAGTTACAATCCTGATTCAGGAAGCATTTCAGCACGTGCTTAAGTTCACCTGCATGAATAATCTCATCCCTCCATGGTAAGCCCTTCAGCAAAAGCTTAAAGGCAAATATGGTGTAGTTCTAAGTGAAGGAGTAGATTTTCACTTAACATTTTACAGGACCCAAATCTACAGAGCTTTAAAAAAAACCAAAAAAACAAAAAACCAAACAACACACAAACAAGCCAACCCAAACCACTCAACACAGAAAACCCTACACAGGTCAAAAAGTCTAAAAGACAAAAGCCCCCAATTTCTGAACGGTTCAAAATTGAAAAGGGGTGTGATCTTGACCACACACCAAGAGAGAACTTGTAGACTCTGTATCACAGGTCAGTTCAGCTCACACAACATTTCAGCCACTGTACTCTCTCCCAACTGAACGGCCCCCATAATATACCAGGAAAACACAGGAGGACAGTTCAATCAGTAAACAATCAAGTTGAGTTATTTTTATGTACTTCCCTGATCCCAAGGAATGCTTCTACCATAGAGGAACACAGTATTTTCCCCAGGTATGGCCTTAGTATGAATCTCTTCCCCAGCCTTTGGATGACAGCTCCATCACAACAGTTAACATCCCACCAGGCAGTTGTTTGATTTGGGTTTTTTTTTAAATACAGTTTTGCCTTGCCAGAGGGATTTTTTTTTTTCTTCAACCACTGTGAAAGGCTTGTTGCCCTCAATAGAAAAATTAATGAACTAAATGGCGCACCCTCTCACGACAGAGTAAGACAGTTTCTAATGCTATCAAAACCATGAAACTGGGTGGCGCATGTAGAGCATACACTCTTACACTCGCCTGGTTTCAAGGCTTGACTAATACCTCACCAACAGGAGCGCACCAGCTCACATCAGGACCTCAGGGACCACGTCAACACTCTCAACAGAAGGATTCTTTCAATATCTTTGGCAATTACTCAATTGTTTCATTCGAGCATCAAGCTACAGCCCTTAGATAGGGCTAGGAAAATCAGGCACATAACAAAAGATAGCCCAGAAAGCTTAGGCTTCATCCAAGAGTCATGGAAGCAGAGAGGAATGTTTCCATAGGCTTCAAATGGTTTCAGATCTGCCCTGGGAAGTGTCGCTCCAACAGATACTTACGCCATAGATTGAGTCTGTTTATGTAGCATCACAGAGGGCAGAAGGTAAACGGTACAAGAACTGGGCTATTCTGCAATCATGCAACATTTGCTGTCACGATTTTGACTTGAATCATAAAGCTTTATTACCCTAGCATTTTTTGCAGCAGATTGGAAGAATGTAATGCGTGAGATAATAACCTTCCCCAGATTTTGCAACATCTGCATTTTCTCAAACAGTGTTAAAAATTTACACGTTATTAACAACAGCAGAGCAAATCCAAGAGACATTTTTGCCTTTATATAGTACTTGGAAATAAGGGATTATTTTTAAGAGGCTTTTTTTCTTTAATAGGTTAACTATTTGCTACATCAGCATTTCAGAAAGACTCTTCCAGTCTATTTGGGCTCTTACGCTACTGCTGCTGTGGCCCTTCCCAAAATACATGAAGTGACATTGCCTGACAAGCATATCTCAAATTCCATCTTTTGTCCTTCTCTCATTTTTTATTTATGGGGACAGTTGTGTGCCTGATGAAGTATTCTATCATGTTACTCTCTGCCCCAGTTTTATTGGGATTTTGAGTACACACATTACATGATTCCATCTTAAAGAACATAAGATTATTTTTTAAAAAGAAGAGATATTTGCACTTGTACCAGAAAATTTGCAGTGTTCTTTAGTTACTTGAGGACTTCAATCCATTCCTGAGGTAGACCACCAGTTCAAAGTTAATGAGGTTCATATCAAGGCATCTAGTTACACGTATGTTGCCATTTTAAAAATAACGTTAACTCAGAAAGAGTCAGATTAAGCAGGAACTATTACAGAATAGCTATTATTTTTGCTTTGCTGCATTTCCTCCATTTCAACCACTGGTACACATTATTGTTCTATTTCTGAAAGTCTGTACACAAATGCCAACTTTAGAACTAGGTCCAGGAAAGTTTGCGATAAAGATTTCACAGTATTTAAAGTTTGGCTTTGTCAATTCACTACCGTAACAGCACAGATGAACCTGAACCCTAATTCTCTTCATTCTTGGTTAGAAAAACTCAGATTCAGCATCCAAGACTAAAATTATCAGATGGATCAAAATAAAACTTTCATCAAAATATGAAAACAACAAATCAAAACCCAGAAACGCATCTAAGAGCTCAGGATCCTGGCTCTTCCCTCCAGCTATCTTGTTAATCACCCAGTCAGTTCTTTCTTAGCACTTTTCCTACCCAACTGGTCAAATACAGGAATTTTCCCTAGCTAGACTGGGAAGTAGAAGAGCATTGCTGCCTTGGTCTTATCGATAGCTGGCAAGCGCACATCAGGTCTGTGGAAAAAGCAGAGCTACCTAAAGCACTATATCTGGAGATGTTAATAACATAAGGACAAAAGTCTTTAGCTATAATGATATGAACTCATTGTTGACATGAAGCACTAAAAAGATTTTAAGTGATCAAAAAGGAATCTCGGGACACCATGACATCAAATTGAAGAACAGGGCTCCTCTGATAAAGGCATAATATGTAGTTCCAGAAGAGTACCATGGATACTGTAAGAAGGCTATTAGGATGTACCCTTTTATGAAGATAGTGCTGTAAAAACCTTACCACCCTTTTGTGTTGTTCTTTCTTCCAAAAAAAAAAAAAAACCCAACCAACAACAAAAAGCAAATTTGCATATTTTTGCCTTCCAGAACTAGTAAAATACAGTTGGGCATTTTTTAAACAAAAATAAAGTTTTGATGAAACAAAAAAATGGAATGTCTTCTCAACAAAATATCAACATTTTCACAGAAAATTAGGTGAAAAAAGCCATTCCAGTTCTAGTACTTTGTAAACGCCGTCAAAATAGAAATTAAACATAAGAAAAGAAAGGAGAGAGAAATCCAGTGTTTTGAACAAAGAATCCTGCTTATCTACTAGGAGGTTTCAAGCCTAAAAAGAGCCTACATTGCAGACTCATCCCAAGGTGTAGATACACCTTCTGGAACCTTGAGCAATGGAAATGAGGTACCTGACTTCAGGGACAGTGTTGCTGAAAACCTAGCCTCCAACCGTAAAGCGTGAAAATGAACAGGCATGAATTTGAGATGCTTTGATATTTGGTCCTTTTTTTAATGTTTCTGACTTTATGAAAGTGGCACTCAAAGACTGTAATATTGCTGGCCAATATTAGAAATAGAGAAGATAGCTGGAGTCATAAAAAGGAGTAAATTCAGCTCCCATTGCTCCTTCACTTATCAAAGGTAATTCCTAAAACTACAGCTATTTCCCACGTGACTATTCTAGCAACTTTTGGATTTATTATTTGCTCTAATTATATTTTATTATGCCTTTGCTGCTTTGTGTCGTTTTTATGACTGTATTTTAAAGCACCTTGAGACATGTGCAAGGTGATCTATAAATCAATTAGCAGTAGCAGTTGTGGTAATAGCAACATCATTATTTTAATGGAGCCAGCAACTAATCTGTAAAAAAATTAAGAGATTAATCTTTAAATGCTTGATTTTTATCTCTGGTAACTATATGTTTTCGTATCGGTTCCTGCTTAATGATAAATTCTTTTAGAGGAGTGGTTAAAATTTTCTGTCTAAAGAAGCTGAATATTTGAGAGCACATTCATGAGTCAGAATTTCCTGGAACCACACCACACTGAATTTGTCCGGAAAAACCGTAACATGAGCATTACAGGGGGAAAAAAAAAAAATCATTCTAATGAAACGGATACCCTTGAAGGTGTCCACAAAGCAGCAGCAAGTGGTTATTCAAAATACCGTTCACTATGCTGTTTGCTTTGCCATCATTTTCCCCACATGTTTCGAACACATTCCAGATTTCCCAAAGTGCTAAAATATTTCTCTTCTGCTAAGCACTTGCTGTTCTCTGAATGCTGGGCAGTTTACAGGGTGATTGATGATGAACATAAGTTGCTTGGCTTCTCTTGGAATATTCTATATCTTAAAGGATTCTTCCCGCTCCCCCCACCCGGAACAATTAACATGTTCTTTTAACATCTATTGTACATACTTACAAGAAATAACCATTAGAAGGTAGTAAATAACTCAGTACTTTCATGTAACACTACATTTGAATTACAGTATTGCTGAGAAGTACATTTGAGCTGCAGAACTTCACTATAGAGTCCTGTAAAGACCCCTCAGCACCACAGTTGAGCTCAACAAAATGCTACCTGGGGCTTGCTCTCTTCCACAGACAAAGAAATATAGTGGAAAATAACAAATACAGCAAAGTGATGATTGACTGAGCCCATTCTCCACTTCAAACTAGCAACAAAACAGTCACTTGTACAAAGCAATGCCTGCTCCCACAACATAGACAAAGACAGTAATTCACTCTTGAAGATTTGCTGATGTCACAAGTGTATATGATGGCAGTGAGACCTTTTTGTGAACGTGGCTTTGTATTCTATCTACTATCAAGTTTATAATATATGTATAAGCGCTCTCTCTGAAGTTGTAACTAAGCCTTAATTTTCTCAGAAAACATGAAGAAAGATGGGGCTGAACAAATCTATGTGAGCTTCCAACACTACAATTCATAAAAACGCAGAGGTTATAAAATAGCACAAAAGCTTTAGCATTCTAGCGGTTTTGTGCATATCCATCTTTGACTACCATAGAATAATGCATGGCAAGACACAGGCCTTAACTACAATAAAATGAGCTTTCATTAGTTCCACATAAGAAAAGAAAATCAGGTTTCAAAAGGGAAGATTTTCCACTCTATGGTAATCATCAGGTGCGCTACTGCTATTTGCAGAAACTAGTTCTGCCAACAGCTGGTGAAGGGAAGGAAGTAGCCAAGTCTGTACGAGCAAATCGCTGCTCCAACAGTCCTCTACTACAGATCACATCTTTTGATATACAAACTACTGCCGATTTCAACATCTGAAAATTCAGAATGTAAGGGCAACTTTGCAGGGGGGAAACTAAGCAGGACTGGCTTTTTGATCTTCGTTTATTAAAACAAGTTCCTTTTCTTACTTACATACTGAAGAAATATGAAGAAAGTTACCAAAAAAAAGCCCTCTAAAAAAATTTAGACAAAAATCAAGCCAAATTCAGTAGTATTCAAGTTTTACTCTTTTCATGAAAGTGTCATTTAAAAAAAAACTTCTTACAAAACAGAGCTTTAAACAAAAGTTTCCTTTATATTCTAGTAGAAAAACCTAGAAAGTCAGAAAAAGACCACCAACACTACCTCCTCCACATGCATCAACTCAAAGGAAAACACCAAAAAAAAATATTCTCACAAATTGAAGGCATGATTTTACTTCAATTTTTCATTTATTTGACAAAAACGTATTTCCTTTCAACATTTTTCTAAAAAAAAAAAAATGCTGCTTTGTGATTCAGCCAGCAGTCAAGTAGAGTCACCGCACTGCAGTAACTACACTGAAATCAGAATAAAGTCAAACTGAAGTTTCACATTCACCTCTCTTGACCGTGGTAACTACTGTACTCTCTATTAGCAGGCCTTAGCATAGCAGAAATGCTTAAGTTTGGCTGTACTCGGGGATTGAAGTGGTCTGTTTATTCATTAAACAGCTACACCAAGGCTGCCAACCTTGGGCTTTTAACAAGCACTTGAACATTAGTTTCAAAATTGAAAACTTAAATAAGATTCAGCTCTGCTTGTTTGGCTTTTCTCAAACTTGGCTTGGCCTCAGTAATCCAAATTTGGTTCACTGAGGGCTGTACCAGCTGTGGAACCTTGTGAATTCCTGTAGGCAGCTTATGCAACGACTTTCAGCATTGGTGAATATTTTCTACAGTAATCCACGTTGTTTGCCTTTCTTTCTCAGCCTGAAGAGAAGGGTGACCTTATAGCAACCTTCCAGTATCTGAAAGGGGCCTACAGGAAAGCTGGAGAGGGACTTTTTACAAGGGCAAGCAGTGATACGACATGGGGTGATGGCTTCAAATGGGAAGAGCGGAGATTTAAAATAGATATTAGAAAGAAATTTTTCACTGTGAGGGTGGTGAGACACTGGAAGAGGTTGCACAGGGGAGCTGTGGCTGTCCCCATCCCTGGAAGTATTCAAGGCCAGGTTGGACGAGGCTTGGAGCAACCAGGTCTAGTGGGAGGTGTCCCTGCCCATGACAGGGGGTTGGAACTAGGTGATCTTAGAGGTCCCTTCCAACCTAAACCATTCCATGATTCTGTGATTCCCTGACAACATTCAGACTTCCATTCATTCCAATGTTTTAGTTTTCCAAACTGTTACCTGGACAGTATAAGCAAGCACATAGTTTGAAAATTGTGCAGAAAGGGATTTTTGACAGTTCTTCAAGTTTCAATGTTTTCAGGTCCTATCAGTTAAACAGATGGTCTGTATCTGTTCCACACCTGCTCAGGGACTACTCCTGGAATCAAGGGATCCATCAAAATATTCAGAATCAACTTCCACCACGTAGTCTATCACAACAATACCCAAGAGTTACAAACACTTCAAGATGAGTGCTGCTCAAAAGCAGAACTAGCCTTCAACGCAAAGAAGCTGAGCTTTTGCTCGGGTTCCTCAATGCCAAGTCCAGTCGGCCGTGCTGAAGGCATTCCAGGCCTCTCGGGACCCGGCTGAACCTCTGGGCACATATGGGGAAAAGCAGCGTTGGGTTGGGTATCTTGTTTTGGCTGTTTAGGTTTTTTTAGCAAGTCATACTAACACTGGTTGCTTTGTAAATGTTTTCCAGTGATACTGGCTGCTTCCCAGACTCCAGCGAGGATGTCTCTGAAGTCAGCTGCAGTCTCTGAAGTGTGCTGTGAGTATCCTATTGCAGAATTTTAAATGCCTACTAACTGAACGCAGTCGCCTTATTTGTGAAAGGTGGTGCCAGAAGTATTATTACATTTCAGATTCTTTTCCCTGGATAATGGTGAAAAATTCTGTTTTAAATCCATCCAACACAGCAGTTAGACATAGGAATGTCCGGGTTTTTATTTTGTGTTGTTTTTCAATTCCAACAATTACATTCTTTTGCTTCCACCTTCGCCTTTGTAAACCAGGTATCAAAAAAAAAAATCACATGATTATTAGTCCCATATATAAAAATCCAGAGTTTTTATACATGCTGATAATAATGTTTGTCAGAATTACTAAATACATACGCAATAGCATTTATGGTATGAATGCTAGAATTAACCAATTAACCAAACAAACGTTGGTCTGTCACTGCTGTCTCTAACAACAGGCACCAAAAAGTGATAGAAGTAATCTGGTGGCAAAGTTTCCAGTGACTAATTTCCAAATCAAAAATATGAAAGTGGAATGGGTAGAATTGGGGAAAAAACCTCATCTCAGGGAGGTAGAAGGCAAAACAACATAGAGAAGTGACTTTCTCCAAAAAAGAGTAAGAATCAGCTGGACAGCTGCGTGTAGCATTAATCCAATGGCAATGCACGTTGCATGTCAGCTTGGAAGGGGCTTCAGCCTGTTCACCGCAGTTCAGGAACGTGCTCCTTATTCTTCACAAAAATGCCTTGCTTTTTCAGATATTCACCTACTTTTTGGCTCCACGCGAAGTTGGTTAACCAAGTTATGTTTTCTCCAGTACTGTTTGTTTGTTTGCTAAATGCTTGGTATATGGAAGGCAGAAGAGGCAATCAGAGCATTTTACATAATAAGCTCACTCAGTGCGCTATTAATAATACCAAGAACTGTTAGCACAGGTCCAAAATAATTTAGACGTTCTTCCATTTGAAGCCACAAGATAATAAGAGGAGGCTCCAAGAGAGGTGTGGATCACCCACAAGTGGTCTGAAGAGCAACATGTATTTTTACTGGAAGTCTGCTAACTAGCCAAAACCTTTGGAACATCATGACACCAATTTGGCAAAGTGATATCTCTTTCTGCATTATTGAAAACATCTTAGGCAGCATAATGAAAAAATGCACTTAATTTTCATGGTTTTAAGCTTGTCTTTCTGCTGGCCTGCAGTCTGTCAGAAGAGTGAAGATTAGGAAATGCAACAGAGCTTGACAGATTTCATTTGACAAAAACATAAGAGAACAAGAAGAAAATTTGGGAAAATAAAGAAGTCTATCAAGCAGTCTGGGATGGGATTTTCCCCTCTAGTGATGTATTTATAGCCCCTAAATAAGGATTGAATCCAAAGTCAACTGAAATCAATGGGGAGACTTTTACTGACTTCAGTGAACGTTGGATCAGACCTTAAAAGCACAGCTTCCAAAAGTACAAGTAGTATTTTGGGACACGTTGTACTAGAAATTATCACCAAGAATGTGAAACAATAACCCAGTTATATTTAGGGTAGCTGATTGGTGACCAGAGAAGAAAAAACTGCTCTTCTAGGAGATACAGGTCACAGATGGCGAGAAGTTTGGCAGCTTTTCAAGCGTCTAGACATTTGAAGTTGTCTTTTTGGTGGTGCTTTCTGTCTCTTGGGCTTTCAGCATAATGAAGGTCGGAAGCATCTCCATGTCACTGAAAGATTAATCTGATCTGTGAATAGCCACACAGTAGAGATACTACTTGATAACTTGACATTACCTAAATACCCACTGCAAACTTCTGTGCTTTGGTAATAAAGGACAAGATGTGACTATACATAACAGAATCTTTCTAACAACATATTACTGCCTCCTTCTGCAATGTGACTAAGTAGAAGAGAAATGGGAAAGATGTGGGGCAACAGCAATACATTTTCATTATAAAAATAAAATAAAATTACAGCAAGGGAAACAGGATTATTCCAGAGCTCCCACAATTAAGAGTGCCTAATATAGATTTTTTTTTTTCCCCAAAAATCTCATAATATGGAGTATTTATAGGTCATAATCAAACATACCACTTATCAGGAGTTTCCATGTCTGTGAAGGTAGCTGAGAACAACAGATGGTTTTATAGATTTAGGCAGTAACCAAAAGGAACCAAGTTCAGAAGTTTGGTTGGGTTCTTTAGGAAGGATGGTTCTTCAGAGATTGTTACAAACACATCTGAACATCTGTAAGTTTTAGGAGTTTAATTTTATATGAAGTTACAAGCATCTCAAGGGCACTAACCATATTAAGCATGGGTGTTCCTTTCCTGTTAATCACAATCTTATATTCAACTCATCAGCAAGAGCTAACAAGACCTTTAGAAAACTTGCCAGAAACCTGTTAACCTGGCAAGCATTCAGTTTTGAAATGTGTTATCTGTTTGGCAGTTGAAACATCCACTACCCAAAAGTTCAAGACGCTTTAGAAGATCACTGTACTCAAATCATAACATGGAGAAATCTAAGAGGAGAAAGCGAGCTGGGAATTAGCTCTTCCATATCAGTTGAGGATCTGGTCTGCTGTATCCAACCAGCTGAAAGCTGACTAGGATCAACAAGCCTGTAATAAAGCTGATAGAAAGACTGCCTGAGTGCATTTGTCCCCAAGGAGCTCTCTTGCTATGAGAGCTGACTGCTGGCTGGTGTGAGGAGATCCGCAGCTAAAGCTCCTATCAGTTTGAGTAATGAGGATTTGAGCAGGGTATGAGCAGACGAGCAGGGAAGGGGTAGAGAAAAAAAAATGGGTTTGCTATGCTGGCAGACTCGCCAGTCAATTTGCGGTTATCTCACACACCAAGAATCCACGGTTTGTTTTAGCATTAAGACATGGTTTTAACCAAGGTTACTATCAGCCAAATAATGACTAGCTGAGGTGACAGCCTATGGCTCTTGCCGTTACGACAGACCAAACCATACTACAATCACTTCAGAGACATGAAAACAATAGACCTTTTAAAATGTTTTCACATTTGTCTTATACTTCCTAAACACAGAAGGTGGTTGCAAAAATACCTACTTCAGCTATTCCTAGTTAGAGAACCCTTATTTTCACCAGTCACCTTCAGAGGGATGAAACACCTCTCCACTGAGGAAAGGCTGAGAGAGTTGGGGTTGTTCAGCCTGGAGAAGACGAGGGTCTGGGGAGACCTTATCATGGCCTTTCAGTACTTAAAGGAATGAGAATATAAAGAAAAAGTTTCATCATCTTTCGGTCAAATCTGTAAACTTGCATGAATTTTTTTATGGCACTATCAATACACTGATTTCCAAAGTGTGTTTGCAACTGTGCTTAAGGTTATACAAGTGAACCTACACTACATTAAAACAGCAGTTTTAAGAAACATTCAGATTCAGAACAATATTAAATACTTCTTCACTTTTTATTTGTTTCTAGATTTTTCTTTTAGGAGACAAACTGCAGGTGGCAGAGGGCTAGAAGGAGGAAAAAAATATAGCCTTTCAGAGGTGTTTCTTTTTTACAATATTGCCATGATTTTTGAAACACTGGACTCCTCTGACTCATTCAGAATGTCAGAAGATGGACACCAGCTCGAGACAAGACTGAAAGAATGATGAATTATAAATTATTAGTGCTTTGACATAACCTCTTTGCTTTAAGCACACGTATTGTGCATTATGCACCAGGCTTCTAGAAAAAAAATGGAGTCCAAACTTAAAGTGCTATACATGCAGAAAATATGAGACACATTCCTTACAGTTAAATTAAATGCAGGCTACACGTTATTATAAACAAAAAATCAAGATGCAATTTCATAATAAGCACGTAGGGCCGTGAAACCAAATTCCTTTAGGGATATACTTTCTTAGGGTGTATACTAAAGTCTCCTGAAATTCAAGAGACTCTTTCTTTGAACTGCAGCTAATCCTGGCACCTTTTCAGGTCACTGAACAGTCATCTGAAACAGAAGGCTCTACAATGGTGTTGCTCATCTGATATTATTGGTAGGTCTGTTTTGTAAAGTCAGGAGCTTCGGTCAGCCTAACCAGTGTTACAGATCCTGGCTACCACAATATTGTGTTGTGTCAGTAATTATCAGAATATATTGCTAGGATATAGCTGGAAGCAAAGAGACTGGAAAGTCTATAGTATTTGTGGCTGGATCACAAGGGCATGAAAGCTCTTTGTATGGATTATCTTAGTGAGGTTCATGCCAAAAGGAACCTTTGGATCTTCAGACATTTTTGGAGGCTGGGATGGAAGATAAGGGGAATGTTATCCAAAATAATGCAGAAATATCACTGAGAACCAAGGCTTTTTTCCACTAGATGTTGTAAAATTATCAACTAAGAAATTGTCTTTCTGTCTATCAAAATAGAGGCTGTGAAACAGAAACACTTGAGAAAAAAAGCCGGTGAGAATTACAGAAAGCAATCTTGAGAGAACATTTATCAGTAATATCCAGAAATAACTATTCTATGGGTAGGTAAAATATTTTACCTACCATTTTACTTATCTCAGTTGGGATACAGCAGACATTCTTTCTTGCAGCAGCAGATAACAACCAAGCAATTAATGTTGACAGCCAATATCAACTAACATCAGAAAGCCAATCCCTGGGATTACCGATACTGGCACTAAAAAAGCAATCAGTGTATGGCAGGCAACTGCTGTGATCCAAAACTGCATTTAACACACAAAATTCATCAAAATACCACATCAAGAAACTGAAGGCCAGTCAGCCATCCTGCATTTCAGCTGCGAGGACATCAAAGTCTTTGAATTTAGATTAATGTACTTGTAAGTCTAACTCAAGTCTGCAGTTTCAATGGAAAGCATAGCAGTGTAAACACCACCCTCAACAACACAGATGATAAAAAAGTAGTAACTAACATACTAATTAGCATTTATATAACACTGATACATTTTTCCTATCCACAAGTGTCAAAGTACTCCTTGAAAAAAAAAAAAAAAGGGTAAATATCCTTCTGTGGTCACAACTGCAGAAGCTGAATGAGTCACCTGGCAGTTGGGTTCCTCTGTTTTCTACACTGTGGAGCATGAATATTCCCTTGCCCTCCTTCCAGACATCCCCTAGCCTCTGCCACAAAGGAGAGGCTGAAAAAATAAACCAAATCTGGTTGGCTGATAAAGAACACAAATGCATTCAGGTCTAAATACAAAGTGGCAATCATGCCTGAAGAGTTTAAGTAGCATGCGACGCAACTATTGCCGAGTTCATGGGAAAGGAGAAATACAAAAGGTAGCCAGATGCTTCAAAGAACCTGAAGAACAACTGTCCCAAGACACCAAGACAGATGGCACAAAAAATTTTAAAGCACTAAGAAGCAAAGAGGCTACTTCTAGCTTTCCAGACAAATCGTCTGAATCACCCTCTGGTCCTTATGAAATTCTGAATTAATAGTGTCAAAAGCTAATTAAGAAGCAGACCAGGCACAACTTTTGTACTTCTAGAATATCTTAGGAAAAAAATCATATTCCCCTGAGAGTTTCTCAATAGAATAACCAGTAAAACAAAACAAAAAAAAAATCACTCAGAAAAATGAATTTGCCTTCCAGAAATCACAGGCCATATTAGAAATACAAGCATATCAGACTTACTCCTCTAAGGACCAGCAAAACGTCAAATAACTAACTTGCAAAATGAATTGAAAAGAGCTGATGCTGTTGAAAAGTGGAAAGTTCTCCTAAGAAAGAAACTTAGGGGGGGAAAAAAGACCATCGTAAACATTCAGATCTCTTGAGCTAGAGCTAACCAGAGTTGTTCCTAGGAATGGACCTGTACAACATTTAAATTCACAGCTAGCACAAAGTCTGCAAAGCTTTGCTTTCTAATATATTAAAGTTCTCTTAAAAAAATTATTTAAGTTTAAATACGGATTAACTTGGAATTATAGTTTACTTAGATTTTTCCAAGGGACTTTGGTACAGTTTCTCATAAGAACTTTCTGAGCAAAATAAAAAAAACAAGACTACTATCAGCCTTTTAACATACATACACACGCTCACAAAAAATAAACCAACAGGAGAACAATTATGATGGAGAGCTGCTCCTCAGAATGAAAAAATGTAACTGCAGGATAACTAAGGATCACTTTAAAATAGTGAAGGGAAATCCTCTTTATTCCCCTAATTTTGTACTACATTTCATGGTTCAAAAGTTCATCTTAAATAAATTGGATTTTCATTATGAGTCTAAGCCACAGATAAATCGATTAAACATAGAATTGAGTGGGAAGAGAGGCAAGAAAGCATGAGTATAGAAGATGGACAAAGAGACAAATTCAGTGAAAAGATAAAATTGTGGATAGGCAGGTAGACGAGTATTTATGGGCACATTCTCAGCCTACTTTTTGTGGTTATCTTTCTAACCGTAACTCATTACAGACTGAGGAAAACGATACTTTTGTTTTGAAGCTGAATCACTTTGAGGGGTGAGGAAAAGAAAATTGAGCCACCATAGGTTGGAATTGTAGGAGGGAAAAAAGTCTCTGAGCTCAAATTGGGTTTTGCCATTTTGATAAACATCAAGTCATGCTGCAGAAAACCTCAAGACCCACAGGGTTTGCCAATCCCTTGCACGGAGCCAGTGTCCCAGGATATATTTAGCAGCAGGCTGTCCTCAGCTGCCACATTATATCCACGGCGTGAGACAGTCTCAGAACCTTTGAATCCACATATCCCCTCCCTGCAGTGCCCCTGGACCAGACCAGAGACCCAGCTGTGTTCCAGGTATATCAATCACTTCCTCACAGCAGTCTTGACATCTGCAATCATCTCCTTCAGGGAATTGTCTCCCCTTGTCCATCACACCCATTGAATACAGGTACGAACAGGCATTGCAAATGCTCCAACAGTTCAAGCGGATGGATGTACTTTATCAGTCATCTGCTGCTCAAGATTCCAACGTACCTACAAGCTCCATCACTAAACTCCATCTCTACTAACCACCTGAGAAGCACCAAAACCAACTGGGGACACAACAGCCAGTTAAACATAGTGAAGTGTGGTTTAAAAAAAAACGTATAGCCCAAGCCAAAAAGAGGATTTACTGAACAGCCACATAATGGATTTTTACAGTATCTGGACTCCTTTTTCAAGGTCTTATCATAAAGGAAGTATAAAGGCCAACCCTTGGCTCCCAGGAGACCCTACAGAAAAGCTCACACTGTGCAGCCATCTGCCAGGACACACATGCCAAACAGGGCACTGAGTTCTACTGCCAAGAGGTGCTACCTACTGTTGCCCGACACCCAAATAAAGTATTTTTTTTCCCCACACTTTGACAAAACCTTCAAAACTTGGCCTGGCAAGTACTGCTAAGATGAACCAGCCAGAAACTGGGGTGCTGTGAGCTCTCACAGATCAGGGGCATATTTAAACAGCTTTGATGATATCCCAGGGATCAAAATAATACTACACAAATGCTCATAACAGCTTGTTACCCCGATTGACTAATACTTGGGTGCAGGAGCGATCAATATGCAGGAGCTACACATTTAGACACATTTTAGACAACATTTACACCTGTTGAAGATGTACCGCATTTACAATGAATGCTTTCACAGGGCACAACAGGACTTTGCTGCTTCCCTCCACAGGTTTAATGGAACTTGTACATGTTCAAAGCAGCTTTCTCAAATTCTTCTTTCCTCCCAGTTCTTCCAGCTGATTCTGCTCCCTCCCCTGAGGAGAAATACATATTTGTCTCATGTGTGCCATTTAATGCTGAAAATTAGGTAATATCTGTTGCCAGACATATAGGTTCAGAGCATGCTTTTTGGTTTGAGAAGAGTGGAAGACAAAAATTTGAAGAGTTTCTATTCACATAAAAAGCTTTGCCTGCTGTTGAGATTGATTCCTAGATAGAATCCTAGTAGATTCCAGCTACTTTTTTTCCTTATTATTAATATTTGGCTTTATCTGAATTATTTATACTGTATTTTCAGACTGCTTACTCAGGTTCAAAGAAAGACTCCCTGTTTACTACTATTTGTGCACTCCTTTTGGGGACAAAGGGGTTGATGTGCTTATTACACATTTCAATGGAGGAAGATTTTGTGCAATTACTTTGCACATACAGCAACAAAGATTTTTCACAATTGCAAAGGAGACAGATTTGTACATTTATGTTCCAATACTTCATTCAAAACAACAGCTAGAAATATCAAGGGGCATAATCTTACGAGTCAAAAAAGTTTGCTTACATAGAATTTAATAGACGATCACAAAAAAAGGCACACAGTTGTACAATGCAGCTTCAGCCATTTAAGATGGTTAGAGTAACAGCTGCCTGACATAATATTGGCAAACACACCTAAACTGCAGTTGGCTAGCAATATTCGCCGCCTGGATTTCCTATAGCCTTAATCCCACACTGCCTCTTGCAGCTGACAGAAAACAAGACAGCCCTCGGAGACACCTGCTGATGGGTGGCATTGCAGGGCTGGTGTTCGACTAAGTATGGGTGGCAGCACCAGCCCTGGCTTTAGCTGGTATCACTGTCACCCGCAGGGTGATCTTTCATTAAGAGAAGGTGGGCACGTTACATGGGAGAAGGGTGGGTTTCACACCATCACCCCACTTCACACATGTTTCTCAAGCACCATGAATAAATACGCGGAGATGCCTTTCCTTTAAGTCCACAGAGAACTATACTGTGACCAGAGGTCCTGAATAATCCTTTCCCTCAAAGATCAATACGTTAGCATCAAGACGTTTCCCTACACTGACCTGTTATATCACTCTGTAGACAACAAGCTCTGAAACATTTGTCATCAAAAGGGAAACAAAAAACTTTAATTCTGGAGATTCGCAATATTAAAACCTGATACTCTGTTTATACTTTCTCATTGAATCTACACCTTTACACACTATATCTTTTTACATAAATGTATAAAAAAAGTGTGCTGAATATTGACATGAAAGCATTAGAAGTTAAGTATTCTCTTAATATTTTGTTTTCTGTTTATGTGGAACAATGTTGGGAATTTAAAATTAATCCATAAAAGTTTTGATTGGCCTAAATTTGCATTTCTAAGTGAAAAAGAAAGCTGGTGGAAAACCTTACACAGCTCTAGTCAGGATGCCTTTTTCCTCACTCCAGTACTTTTTACCCATTAATATCTGACTGTCACGCAGCTTCAAGAACAAGAGGATGGATCTCGTAATTAGCGACCCCAGAGAACGGCAAGGGTTTTTTTGCATGACTTCCCTCAGGCTATTTGGTTTAAGGCACGCAAATAACAGAATCACAGTATTTAGGCACGGAAAGGCCTACCAGGTCACGTAGACCACATGTCAGGGCAGAGGTATTCCCAAAAGTGTAGTTTTCCGGGACTCTGCAGAGAACATTTGAATTAGCCCAGCTTGAAGACTACTGTGTAGGAACAGCACACGTGAAAACCACCCAGAGGAAGCTGTACAGTCTTCTCAGCAGTTCGGCAGGTCCACGAACAGGGAGCTATGAAACCTAAACAGCAAGGGAAAGTGCATCAATGATGTTGATGTCCCAGATGGCGGTATCAGCTACTGACAGGTACGCTCAACGGAATGAGTTCACAGAGGTGAAACAGATGAGCTACACGGAGTTGTTCTCCCATGGTCTTTGAAAAACAAAGCAGAATCAAAGAAGATTTCAGCTCTGGAAAGAAAGGCAACCCTCACGAGATCCCTCTTGCATACAGTGGGTTGCAGAATTGTGAGAACCTCAGAAAGAGACGCTGAGCAAGATTTTTCTGACAGAAATTTGAATAAGTTCCACCATGTTAAATTCTGCCCCAAGGTACACACAAACAATATTTCATGAGCGCAGTGAGGGCTGAACTCTGTTGCATCACCCAATGTTGTTTTCTGTAATAGCGTAATATCTCCAACACAAGGGGATTTTACTAAGTTTTGAGGGCAGAAAGGAAAATTTGTGCTGCTCCCAAGGCAAGATATTCTGTCAGGTTAAACAGTGGAGGAAAAATACTAAATAAATGGAAGATAGAGTTTGTGGGATACTTGTGACTCCACAAACTCTGCTGGTGAAGCAATAGAAAGGGGATGAAAGACAAAGCAGGAAACATATGTCACCATATCTTCTGCTCTACCCCTTCCTACACGGAACCAGATCAGCAGCACAGAGCACCAATTCTTCCTACCAAAGCTGCTTTAAAATTGTTCAGCATCTTCAATGGTAGAAAGGGGAGAGACTATTGGTCCTGGCTGTTAGACTCAGAATTTTTACCAAGATTGCAATCTTTTCCTAATCCTTATTGCCTCTAGTATATAAATTAATCTGCTGAAGAGCTCGAGGGGAGGAAGTGCTTAATAAAGTTGCTCATAAAGCAACCCTCCTTAACTGTATTGTTAATGTTTTATAGAAGCTCATCATCCTGGAGAAAACCAGTCCCAGAAGCAGCTTTGTCTCACTGCAAAATAAGGCAGTGACTCTTCTCTGGAAACGCGGTAACTGTGAGTCTATCAAAGTTTCGTGCACAGCTTGTAGGGTGGCACTAAGAGGAGAATGTTCAGCCCTGATTTTGACACCCTCTCCCCTCTATACAGATAGGGAGACCGCCGATTTGGAAGTTAGCAAGTGGGTGTCGGGGATGGAGATCAAAAGAGAAAACTTTTCCTTAAAGGTGGTGAGCCAGCTCATTATCACATCAAGCCATTCATAGGCAAAAATAAGAGTAACGTTAGATTTTAGTTTGGGGTATAAACAGTTGTTACAAAAGCTCTATAAAACTGGTCTTGCAAAACATGATGACTAAGAATCACATTGCTGAGGTACTATTTCTTCCAATTCACAGTGAAAGAAGTAATTGCCGTTTCCCTGTAAAAACAATTCATGCCAGCTTTTAAGCCCATTCAGCTCAGCCAGCTAGTGCTTTCAGAAAGGAATATCCAACTACTTTCCCTTCTTCCTGGCTCAATCTCTCTACTCTCAACTACATGAATAAGGTGATGCATGGGAAAAAAAAAAAATCCATAGGTAGAAAACTAGAATAGTTTTGCAGCAACATACATTCAGAATTAGCTAAGCAAAAGTAGTCATGATGGCCTCACTTCCAGCATCTTAGTTAACATCGCTCCGAGCTGAAAACTTTTCCCGTTAACACAGGGTCCTAAATAGATTTCCCATAAAGACTGGGAAAATGCTGTTAGCATGCATGTTAGAGTACAGCTTTGATCATGTCTACACTCATTTTGGCTTTTCTCTTTACTTCAAGTCCTCATCATCATGCTGACCACATAGTCCTCTGGCTTGTTTGTTCACGGTAAACACAAAGCAAACACTGGCAAGAGATCTTTCTATACGAATGTTCTATAGCTACAGCAGAAAAATCCTCAAATGACTCAGTTTATGACATAAAGCCTGGGATATCCTAGGCATTCCCAGAATACTATGATTTGATATGAAAAGAAAACCAGCAGGCCACATTTGCTCTACTCCAGGTTGCTATGTAAGCAGGATTCACACACTACTACCCCTCACATCTGGGCCCTGCGTCTAGAAAACCAAGTTCAGAAGAGTAAAGTAAAACCTCTCTTTATCTCCTTATTTCTTTGTGCAGACACATATTCCAAAGTAACATTAAACCCCTAAATAAGCAAAGAAAGAAGCATATTTCCCACAGAAGTGAATCATTGCTGACAGTCTTTTTTTCTAAGACATTATCTAGAGGATAGACAGCATATACGGCTTTGCCTTGGCCACGCACAGAGCATAACGAAGCAGAAACCATTTTTCAATGTTTCTGACTGTGTAAGTTCAAGGGAGGGAGTTATGGAGGTTTTTTAGTTTGGGGGAGGGAGTTGCGGGGCGGGGGGCAGCGAGTATTTTCTTGGTTAAGATATACGTAGAAGGAATCTCTCGAGAGCATTTACAGCCAAGTGATAGCAATACTCTTTTCCTTCCTGGAAGAGTTTTCATTCAATCCCATTCCAATGAAAGGTTAATTTCTAAACAAAGGCGGGAGGCTCAGATTATGGAAGGAAATACTATCAAGGAATAGCCTGTTCCTCACCTCAGAAGTGCTTCCACACACCCCAGCTTCTCCTTGCTGCTGTTTCACCCTACCACCATCACTGTTAACCACCACTTGTTGCCTGTAGCTCTGGGGGCACGCGGCGCACACGTTTAGTCCATGCAAAGTCAAGAGACAACACAAGAAGCTTCCAGTGTCACGGGATTGCACACAATAGCAAGAAGCTTGTGAATGGGTGAGGGAGGATGAAAGCGAACGCTTGCGCTTAATGAACAACCTCTGCTATGCTGGCTTGTTGCCAGAAAAAATAACCCATTAGAATCAAAACCCAGTTAAGTCAAACAGTCCATGCTTAATTAAGCCCGCTCTAAGAGTTTTCTGTTCAAAGCAGCTGATTTTTTCAGCAGGTGAGACTGAAGCTTGCCAGCTCATAGTATCAAATCTAAACCCTTTAAACGTGGGTGTCCACGCTCTGTGTATTGCTAACGTGGAAAAGTGGCTGTAGAGCCCAAAACTGGAATATTCAGAATACAAAGCTTCAATTGAAAACATCAATAGCTATGCCAATACTACCAAATAAAGTGGGCTGGACCTGTTCTCTGGCCCTGAGGCCAAATGAATGCACAGCGCAGCTCACATCCACATAAACTGAATATTTTTTCCCCTTCCCAAACAGGTGTCCTCACTCATAGTACCCACTGGGACCAGGCCCTGGCCACTCCCTATTTCCAAAACTTGCCCAGAAGTCACTTGGGTGACTGTTACTTTGCTGCCCATCAAAAATGCCAGGAGTTCTGCCCAACTGCTTAACAGTTCAACGATACGAGCAACCAACACGAGCCTGCACTCTGACTCGTATCCCAGCCTTTTTCCATCTGTTAGGATGGTATGTAGCCCATCCATGCTGAGATCAGTAACCAAAGCAAATAATTTATTTTGAGCTTAAATTAAGGGTCTTGTCTTAGAGGTCATTACAGCAAGCCTGAAGCCAGCAAGATTCCTTCCAATAACTCAAACAAGCTTCACACCCAGCTCACAGCACCAGTTCCTGCATACGGGCCGATACGCTAACTCACAGCAGAATCCGCAGCCTAAATATAATCCCAGATCACTAATATATCCTGACTTTCCTGGTGGGTGTAGAAGCAAACTCAGAAAGCCCAATTCTGAATTTTATTTGAAGAGCATGGAGGAGGAGGAGGGAGAAGGAGGCTGGCTGAAGACAATGAATATCAGCTCATTTTAGCCATCGAAACCACAAAAATGTCTACACTGTAGACCAGTCATGAAGAACAGACGGGGAAGATAAGGAAGACAGGAAACCATACACCTAAACACACACACACACAGAAGCACGCATCTACTCACATACAGGAGTTTATCAGTGCTGCTTGTCTGTAAAATTAAGAGACACGCAAATAAACAGCAATGCTGTTGGAGAGATTTCTCCTCTCATTTTCAGACAGAGGTGTGCAAGCCAAGCCTGGACTCGTTTGGGGATAGGGTGTTTCATTGTGGTTTGGAGATGCATCCAAAATTTTTTATTACTCAGAAACTTTGGTTCTGAGTGTATTTTTATAAGGAGTCTGAGAATGAAATATGATTCATATTTACATCTGTTAACATGTTGGGAACCAAAAAAAAAAAAAAAAGAAGGATGAGCAAGCTGCTGCTGAAAGAAATAAAAAGAAAAGTTGGTTCAATTTCCCACAAGTCTTTCTAGGTTTGGGCTGCAAATATTTATGTTACCAGAAACTCTGTAAAAGAGGTAAAGGCAAAAGACAGTGGCAAAGTCAGCAATGATTTGAGCTGTGCATCTGGTCTTCTGGTAATGTTGATTTGGAAAGCACATAAGAAGTGTTGCAAATTAGTTATGTCAATTCAGAATTTGGATAAAAACTGTTTAGTCCCATGATGTAATTTGCTCTGGCTAGCCAGAGCTCTTCCCCTGCAGAAAGCATACATTGTAGTATTTTTGTCTGTGTGAATGATGAGTGTACACATTCTTATAAATAAGATGTTATGTGTAATCTTTCCACATAAATCTGGGACAGCTGAAGTATAATGGAAGGAAAATGTCGTGTATTGCAAAGAATTTTTTCCCCAAATTAACCTCCATAAATGCCTTAAGAACAGAGAGAGCATCTAATGAAAGGACCTTTATGCAGATGCACATTGTGACATTCCATTCATAAAACCAGAGAGAGGCAAGACTGGGGGGGGGGGGCCAAAATAATAATTTCAGAGCATGGCAAAAGCTCAGAGACATCTTAGCTAACAGTCTGTATCATTCAGGCAGCACATCAAGGTTTTCCGAAGTCCAATTCTGAAAGGCTAAACTTTTTACAAGGCTGTGATTTCTCATATCAAGAAGAATTCTCCATAAAAAACACTATTCATATCAGAGTAATTAACTTGGTTACAAGCAACGATGGAGAGGCAGTGATAGGCACTACACATGCAAACGAGCATCAAGTCAAGGAGGACAGGAAAATCCTCCTGATTTTCTCAGATGGGAGAAAAGAAAAACTGTTATTCATTTCTTACAGATGAGTAATGGGAGCAGAGAGATTCACCTACAGGACCAGACAACCTATGGCCCAGTCACCAGCTGAAATCCGAAGTTGCAGACTACTGCCTTTCTCCTAGGGTCTGCCATCCTCAGTCAAGTGCCAGTTCCAGAATTAAAGGTGAAGGAAGAACGTTCATCAGGCACCTTACCACACAATAGGAGGATGAGAAGATGCCTCCTAAAGAATGAACATTCAGGGAATATTTTGTCCGTTTTGGGTCGGGCACAGTTTTAGTCTATTCGCACAGAATGAAAGGCGGTAGAGACAAAAGCAATTTTTCTCAAGTTATTCTATAGGGCAAAACCTTTCCCCAGTGAACCGTATCACCTCAAGGAAGAAAAAGAGGAGGGTCAGCAGATACAGAAATTAAGGGGAAGTCCAAAAAGCCCCTGCTGCAGGCCTGGCCGGGCAGGAGCACGCTCCAGAGACTGCAGACCAGATGCTCCAGAGAAAAACCACCGACCGATCACAGCTGAGAGGGGCGCGCTCAAAAGGAGGATCAAAATGCCTTACGCTCCCCTTCTATAAACATTTATTTTCAGAGGTGTAGCTAAGCAAATGGAGGGCTACCAGAACCCAAGTACCTGCAAGAAGCTGCCCTCTTCCCAAGCCGTTGAAGCGCGCTCCCGTGGCACTGCGAGAAGGCTTTGAGAGCTCCCGAGATGGAAACCACATGCTAGCATACCCCCCCTGGAAAGAGCCCAATGCGCAAGCCAGCGGGCAGACCACCAACTAACTACATGTGTACAAGTGCTCGCTGGGCGTCTTTTGACTTTTTTGGAGAAGCAAAAAGGAGGGGGGCAGAAAGGTTCACACCCTCTGGAAAGAGCCTGACACATGACATGTGTAGGTTTGCCGCCGGGAAAGAATCCCGCTCCAGTGAATGCGTTGGAGAAGCTGCCTGACAAGACCAAGTGGCTCGCTCCTTGCGTTCTCTCCCAGGGTTTATCTTGTCTGATGATGAGGTAAACCCGGCGTGGGCTGGTGCGAATTGGAAAATTGCTAAGGGATCACACTTTGCACACTTCCTTGCTTAAACTGACCGCTGAAGTTGTTTTTAAGGTAAAGAAATACCTTACTAGCACTGCTGCTCTCCTGTATCCGTGACCTATCGTTACCAAGTAAAGGATGCAGGAAGAACACTGCTGCTGCCAGAGATCCACCTATCCCATTCACAAGAGTGAGGCTTGAGATCCTCTATATTGCCCCTGTTCTCGTTTTCCTTGGACGCCCGCTCCTTAAAATACAGCAAAATTATCCCTTCTGCTGGATAACTCCCCTCCACTCAATTACTTTCTCCCTTTTCACTCTTATACTCATCCTTTCGCATCAGGAAGTGCCTCACATGGCACAATACCTTGAGACATAGCATTGTTCTCCATGTGTTATCTGCAGGAGCGGTGACACGTACCACTAGGATTGCACAACTCTACACAACATAAGGCACTCCCATGCAGTTGCTTATGCACTTGTCAAACTGAAATATAGCTCAAGGAAGAGAGGGCCCAATCCCACTGAAGGTCCCAACAGGATACTCAGAAATTCAGCCTCTGGTTCAGGTTTCAAAACTCGGTTTCTGGTTATGCTACAAGACTTTCACAAAAACTTGGGCTTATCCTTGGGTCTCACGTGTTGAGACGCTTTCGAAAATATGGCCTCTAATCTGTGCTGTACCTCCCCAGATGCAAGGAAAAATACTCCTCTCCCATATAGAGCTTTCCACTGAAAAATCCCCAAAGACAGAAATTCAGAATGGGAGGACTAACGCACCTTTTGGATAGTTATGCGGACATTTTTGCCTTTCACTGCTGTCCTCAAAATCCTCCAGTCACATCTCAGAAGAATATTGCAACACAATCGTTACCTACCGTGTTTTCATACTGTTCCTCTGGGGAGATTTCAACAACAACAAAAAAAAAAGCTGCTTTTTTGCTTGTTTTTTGTCCAGCAAAGCAACAGAGAGCAAAGACATATTTTTGTTTTGTTTAAAACAAGGTATAACCAAATGTCAAAGTCTACCGACATTTGCATCGTGACATCAAGTTGCAAAACATTATAGGCAATAAGAAGGTAGAGATCAGAAATTTGACTTCTGCAGAATACAAGCAAACATAAATATTCTAATAAATACAAACATAAATCCTGTGTAAAGTTTCGTATCTTTTTTGTTAACCTTTTACATTGCGGAATTATTTTTGTAAAGCTATGAGGCTTCAACAATAAAAAAATACTTGTTTAGACTGCAGTCAACACAATCTCAAAATTTACCTGTACTTTTATAACAATTTGATCATTTTTACATAGGTTCACTCACTTATTAATATTTAAATCTATGTGTAAAAATTGCTAGACTAAAATCCGACCGTGTTTCCAATATAAGAAAACAAGGTCTCAAATTACATTCACTTTAAGAAGGGTATCCTGAAACATGACACTGCCTGTGGGGGAAAAAAGAATAAAAGTAGATAAATTATCAATATCCCAAGTGTCAGAGAAGCAGAAATATTAGACTGCATGCAGTGTCTGATTAAAAAAAAAAGTAGCTCTGCCTTTATATTAGCCATAAAAATAATTGACACAAGGATAAAACAATTTCTTTTTTAAATTATGCCTAGCACATTTAATTTTTTCAAAACGTTTTTATAGTCAAATAAGTTGGTCTTAGGGGTTTTTTATTTCTTCTTAGTTAATATTTGCAGTTAGCAAGACATTCAGTATCTAAGCCTGTAGCATAACAATTTTAACCTTGTCTGCTGACCCCAGATTTGAGCCAGATGTAAACTTGCAGCATTCCATCCAATGCAAATTGCATTGCAGCAGCTGTCACATCACTGGTGACAGTCGGACTTTCAACACAGCTACCTGGAATATCCCAGTTGCACACGTGCTTTAATGCTTTGCGACATCAGGACCTCAAGTTATTGGGCAGGCAATCAAGAACAAGCCAAACAGGTGTAAGGCAGATGATAAATGGCCCTGCCAACATACAACCTCCAGCCCTCTCCTGTGCTGAAATTCATTAATTGGACAAAGTGCAGGCAGGGAATGAGATTTGGGATACAGATTCATGGCTAGAATGAGACAGACTCATTTTGACATATGACTTAAATCAGTATCAGGTCTCTGAGATGAAAAGAAATGGAACTAAACCACTGTACAGTAGTAGAGCTTTACAGTTTGCTTTCTACTACAGAAAAAAATGTAACTTAAAGAGCATGAAAAACAGACTGTGCTATTCTGCTCAGCACTGAAGTGAAAGTGAGCCTATTTTAAATTACTAATTTCTAAAAAAGATAATCCACTTCCTTCTGTAAAACGCTTATTAAATATTTGTAATTTAAAATCAGGCAATTATCACTGCAATAAATAATAATAGCCATCAGGATGACTTCGCAATCGCTCTACAATTTGAAATATTTTATGTAACTCCTGTAGAAGTCTTACTGTACCTTAAAGATATATAAATATGTAGAACTGATTATGTAATAGCCGTGAACTACATAAACAGTATAATTCTTGGAAATGAAACAAATCTGAAATCTCCCCTGAGAAAAAGAAAGGCAGCAGACAGTGGAGCTGTGTGGATGAGTGGCTAAAGTATCAGCACTTCAAGTTTTGGTATTATGGATCAGCTCAAACCTGAGGTTAACGATCAGGTCTAATAGATCTTGGGGTCTCACTTCAGAGAACAGAGGTATCTCAGACCAGTGGCGGATGTGATGCAGTATCAGGGCTCCTGACTGAGCAGCAGGCATTAAAGAGAAATATCAGTTTCTTTGTTTGAAACAGAGAAAAAGAGAGCTAAGTCACTAGCTAAGAAATGCATTAGCTGCCACTTTTGTTGGTCAAAGTTTGTAGAATAAAATATTTCTGGTTTGCAAGGGTCTCCTCCCTCCTCCCCACTCCCTTTAAAAAGTTGTAAACATTGTTTTGGGGGATTTTGGAGGGGTTTTTTTGTTTTTGAAAAAACATATCTAACTGAACTTTAAAGAATTCAACATTTATAGCTGAGACTGATGAAGGACAGGTGAGGTAAAAAGAAGTGCAGGCTTTGCTTCCCTTATTTTGAACAAAAACTTTGTTCCTTTTGGCTTATCACACATCTGGAAAAAAAGCTGCAGAGCTTGAGGAACTGCAAAGTCTCATGGATGCCATTCCCCATTTTCCCCCCCGGTCCACCACCTAATGATCTGCTTACTCCTCAATACGCAATTCTTGATTCACAGTTAGAAGTGACATTCCATTCAACTCCAAGCTACCCTAATAAAATTAAATATAAATTGGAAAATCAGTTTAAAGAAAATTTCCCAGAAACTTTAAAAGAGCTTATTTGACCTTCCAAAAAAAAAAAAAATCATGTCACTCTTCAAATAAGAAATTCTACTTTTATTCTCTATGGTTTATGCTACCGCAAGGAAGTTTCCATGACATACTTACAGCTAGAAAGGAAAAGTACTGGGTGAAGGCTCATACGGCCTAGCTTAGTATAAAAGCACCAACATCTTTCCACTTCTTCTACCGTATGCTGAGGATCTAGACTAAAAAACCCTTATGTAGAAAGTGCTTTTCTTCAATCTGCTGAGTCTATGTGTTCCTCTCGTGACTCAGCTGAGCTCTATTAACAGCAAAATAACAGACAACCACTGAATTTCACTCCAAACCTCTTCAACAGCCTTTGCCTGTCTATGGAAGGCCCACCAACACTGTGCGTATGTTTTTATTCTTTCAGCAAGCAAAGGAGGAACATTCACCGTTTGAGCCTTGGTGCACCAGCAATACAAGAAACTGCTGAACTTAGGAATGCCTTGTGTTTTAGAAAGCATTAGATATCAAAAAAATATTAATCGATTCATTTTTACAAAAGTCCATGAGAAGAAGTCTGACTGCCAGCCGTAGTGTAATTCACTCTGATAACACAAACAGAGACTATAAATCTTGAGTAACAGCTTAACATGCGAGGCATTTGATGTGTCTGGGAACCTGCTGTAGGAAAGAAATTAGCTGTAAAAAAAGAAGCAAAATGCCTATTCCCATGGGAAGAGTCTGCAAGACTGGTAATAGATCATTTGTTCATTTGGAAGACACTTGTTCCTCTAGTAAAACAGCAACTAATATTTTTGCTTTCCACTGCTCAGACAGGAAATATGGTGCTAAGGGCCAATAGACAGAGCAAATCATCATGCTAATTACACGGTCAGTAAACATTTGCTCTCCCATGTTTCCTAAAGGTCTGAATGATTCCTGGTTAGAATTCAGCAGTGGAACCAGTCACCTTCTTCCTCTCTGACATAAATGCTGAGGAGATGTATCACATTTTAGAGGATATCCAGGTTAAACACCCCTATTTTAACAGGATGATCGTGTCACCTGGAAAAGATTGAGCGCTACCACATTTAGAAGGGAAATGAGAAAGTTTTTGAAGTATCAGAGGAGCGAGGTTCTGAAACTGCCCTTCGTTAGATACCAAACATCCAAATTTAAACAGCCTGATAAATGCACAAATGGGATTGTAGAGCAGGTTGCTTGCCAGGAATTTTTTTTTTTCTTGGTAGATGACAGATCCCTTCCAGTCCTGCATTTAACTTTCATATACAAGTCAAATTTCTCACGTACAGAAACATTCAAAATTAACCACCTGATTACGTAAAAGGGCATGATATTTAAAATCCTCTGCTTTCCTACAAAAACAAAGCAAAAAAAAAAGCATATTTTCTTTTAAGGCACAAAGGTCTACTTGCTTGCTGTAAGTTTCCGTAAGTTTTACTATACCTGGTCAGACTCTGAAATTCTGACTACTCTGATATTGGGCCTCATCTTCACCTCTGCTGACGTTCTGCCAGACAAAGATCTAGTCCAGGAGCTGGCCACAAGCTGGCCAACTTCTTACGTATCTGACCTCCTCTCAGAAGGAGCTTGTGTGTTTAAATAGAGATCCATCTAGAGATTCCTGGTAAACAATCTTCTTTACATCTGGGCCATGCAAAATAGCTACCTCACATCCACACAGTACTCCAATTCCCAACTGCTACTCACTGGATTAGGATGGGCAAGTCACGGGATGCAGTTGTGTCAACATCAAAGGAAAAACAAACACTCAAGTGTTTTGAAAATGCTTCAAGAGCAAAATCCTTTTTCTCATGTGCCCTGACTGTAGCTTCACCCTCATAAATTTTAGGTAAACCAGCTCCCTAACAGTATTCTGATCAGCACAAAATGCTTGACTTCCACCCACTGCTTCTCCACGCTCTCAACACATACCACTAAACATTTCCATTTTGGTGTAGAGTTGTTTTTAATTCTAAATGAGGGGGTTTTTCACTGTTTAATTTAAGGAAACAAACAACTGAAGCCTCATGATGAGGAGGTGGGTTAGATCCTGCGCTAGTACAGACCGTCAAACCCTTCCAAGAATCCGTAGAGCTGCTGTGGTTTGTATCCGGAATTACCCAGCTCTGTACAACTACTTCTTTCACATCTCTGCGCAGTTGTATCTCAGACATAACGCTCCCACAGAAGGCACTACTTTGGGAGTGCTTTAAGTGCTGGATTTTCAGAGACTCACAAGTCTAACAGCAGCGTTGAGCATGAGATTCTCGAACTCATGAGTAGAGTTTGCAGTTCCAAGTATCTCCCCAAATCCAGCCACGTGCTGGTGGTCCCCAACAAATCAGGAGGGGGAGGGAGTGAGCAGCACCGCACTGAACCAGAAGCTGCTTCCAAAACCAGCCCTAAACAAGCCTAAGGCCCTGAATTCAATGGCATTACCCATATCAGGCTTGAACTGGGGGTGCTGCACCCACTGCACTGTGTGACAGCTACTGCCTCTTGTTATGTGAAACACTGTTTATTCAAGGTAAAGTTTGAATGTTATGAGGGAGAATGGGACATACTTTTCCTGGGGTTTTCCTTTGTAAGAGTTCATCTGGAGATAACAGCAGTTATTTAAGTGATATTTTTAGCCATATTTGTGACCCCTGGGATTTGATAAGACTTTTCCCATTGCAGCAGGTTGCTTTACTGGTCTTTCATCAAACACACTTTAATGATTTTATTTTCACCGCCATCAACATTTAAATGCCTCTATGAGGCATTACAGCCAGTCACTCTCTGCAGAAATTGAAGAACACCACAAATGACTGTGCATTTATAAACACACGGAAAGTACCACAGTTTTCTCCATTACTCTGTCATCAGAGATATCTGCTCTAGGTTGTGCTCGGAGCATTAGCCCATGTAGCCTGATATGAGTTCATGAGGCTGGAATTCAAAACACTAACCAGCTGTGGGAACCCGGGAAGAAGGCTGTCACACTAAATGGTATCCAGATTAGAGCTGTGAGAATTTGGGAAAGCCCGTCTAGCAAGCGTGTTCTCTTCGGGAGGGAAGGGAGGGGGAAAAAACAGTTCCCAAGTTGTTGGACTCATAAGCCTAAAGGAAACTAGGTCTCTGTTAGATACTGAAACTGTGAGGCTTGACTGGAAGTAAACCTATATCAGGGGATATTTTCCCAAGGGAAGAAATCCAGCAAGTTATTTTCTTTAATTAAAATATAGATAACTACATCTAGGATGGGTTTTTTCTCCACGGTACATGCCGGGGCTGGAGGAGCACAACTAACTCCCTAAAAAACCCGGCTGTGGTGGAAGCTGATGGGGATCACGATCCAAAAGATGGACCCTCTGTGCTACCTTGCATACAAAGGAGTACGTCTGACATGCAGGTGCTGATAGAAAAACCAACAACTAGACAGCTGGATTTGAGTGAAAGTAATGACTGTACAGTTAGATATACAAAGAAGAGAGAATACAAATAATCTGTATCTACCCTACAACTGATACTCCATGGGGCAGGGGGAAAAAAGGGGACAGGAAATCTTTTTGTCTGTCCCAGGCTCCAATACCATAGGTGATGTAACATGGAGAAATGTCTTGACAAGCAAGAACAGCAGTACATTTGTAATGGGATTTCTTTTCCAAGTCTTGCTAAGGTCTAGCATACTTGACTACCAAGCCTCAAACTTTTATTCGCTGCCCCTTTACAGTGGTCTTTAAAAAACGCTCTAAGCGAGCGGGGAAAATGGGAACTTTCTAGATATCGTCATTTGCATCCTGTTTGGTTTTCTTGGATCCAGCAATGCCAGCTCACCACTCAAAATGCGGTGCCCACACCTGAACGGGCCAGCCAGAGTTTCAGGCAAGGAGGAAGTGCTAATTTAGCTTTGGGCACATCCGTCAGCGTCAACACTGGAAAAGCGATGCCCTTCAGGTGCTGGGTGTTTGAGGTATCCATCATGGGGTGGAAGAGGCCTGTTCAAAGGCAGAGATACTTCAGGAAGTGATCTTTTTCTGCCTGCTCAGTTAGTGACCCTGAACACAGGAGCCACGCAGATGGTGTCAGATCCCTCAGACTCCGAGAACATGGCCCACAACCTGATTAATGTCACACCTGTAAGTCTTGTGGGAGTAACTAATGACATGTGTCTAGGGAAATTCCCTTTTGCAATTTCCCCTCTTTCATTAGAGGCAAGTCTATTTATCTGCTAAACTTTGCTCCAGACTCAGAGGGAATTAAAGAAAAAAAAAAAGAAAAATCCACTAGTGGTTCTCTTCTGTCAAGATGTAAATTGGTCTGATTATGAAAGAAAACAATCACAGGGATAACAAAAACAAACAAACAGGGCAAGACACTTACAGACTCTCTAATATGCACAGCACTAAGACAACAAACCAGAGACAGACAAAAGGGCACAATTTTCTTCCTCTTTGTTAATATAAGTGATTGACAGTAGTCAAGAAAATTTTGATGCTCTTTTGTCTTCTAATATTTTGTTTTTTCAGCAGCAACAATAAAACAGCTGTTATATGATGATTTTTTTTATTGTTGAAAGTTTGATTTGTAATGAAAATCGGCACTATAATCACATTTTCCTTTGCATCAAACAAAACTGCAAAATTCTCATTACTAGATGCCTTTCCTCCCTTTCCATAACAAAATACCAGACAAAGAGAAATCAGGGAACACAATGACTGTTGAGTCTTTTGAAAAAAAAAAAAAGATTCTGAGCGCAACTCACAGCTCAGGAGACCATCTTCACAGTAGTGACAGAAATCAAAATAACATAACTCACACATTCCCACCTCCACCTTCGTACGTGAGGAAGTCCTCATTCACTTGTAGGGATCAGTGAGTTCTGGCTGTTATGCCTGTTTTTAACTCAAGCCCTGTTGAAATCTTTGCTTGGGATACCAGCTTTAAATTTGTTTTTGGCTGGCTTCCTATGTGTTATAACATCAGATCCTGAAAACTTCCATATCTTGCATGTCCATACAACAGAACCCCCCCTCACTCCTTGGGAATCCCCGGATCAACCCAGGGCACCTCTCCAGTCACCCAAGAGGCAAAAACTACAGATGCCGATTTTTCCTGAAGTTTCTTCCCCTTCTAGATAAAAACAATACAAGTTCCTGCAGAAACCCATCTGGCAGTCTTCGCTCATGCAAAACCTCCACCAACTCCCAGCACAGACATTGACTACGGAAGGATGTACAGGATTAGGCTGGAAGAGATTTAACCTGAGGCTAGTTAAATATGACTCATGAAACTAGACATCAATTACTGAGCATGGGAGACAGATTAAGGAAGAAATGGAAACTGTTTCTTTTCAGTAACTCATTTAAGCTGTGTTTGATTTAAGAGGTCTTTGACAAGAAATGCACTTAAGGGTTTTAATACTCCAGCCATTCCAAACTGCAAGTGAATAAATCCAAAGGCCAAAGCACCTTGACCCCTAAACACTGATCCGCCAAAAACCAGTCAAGATATAACATGTCCGGCCCAACATCCTTTCCCAGATTCCAGTTGTGGTGCTACGAAGATTCAGGCTGTCATGATAAAAGACAGTAAAGCAGCTCTCCTGGCTTGCTGTGTTATCAGCAGCAACGATTAGCTGCAAGATGCGTCTTCTAGTGACACAGTCAAGACGAGTCCGCATTTCAATTTGAAATCCTGACTGTAGACAGTTTTAAGCGGCTCAGTATTTATTACAGCAGCCTGCAGAAACTGCAGACATGCACAAGGACCCATTAAGCTCAATATCGAACACAAGCAATTTGTTGGAGTCTGTACAGAACAAACACAGCTTCTGCCAGATCTGCGAGTCAGGAACAGTCTCCCAAACTAAACAGACAAGGGGATGGGAATCATCAGCAGTCAAGAGGCTCCATCCTGCCTCTGTCCCTCAGTTTCACTACATCCAGGAAGATTCACCAGTTCTACGCTACCTCAGAATGTTTCAAGTGAGGTTTAGGAGAAAATGAAAATAGCAGTTACACTCTAGCAACACAAGGATGCCTCTGTCTGAGAATATTTACATATATCAAAGAAGGGCCTGCCCACTGTTTAAATAATAAGTCACTTGAATTTTTAGCAACTATTACACAAGGGGGTTTTTTATTTGTACTTCTGCTTTTGATACTTATTAGAAAATAATTTTCATCTGTTAAACATTTGCATCTTATATTAGAAACATCAAAAGCTTCAACCTTTGATGACATACATCCCAACAGTGCATAGCAGCAAAAAAAAAAAAATCTAAACAGAAGGCATTCAAAGAGAACTAGTATGGAAGACAGAAACACATCTAGCTCCAAGCAATTATATCTTAATGAACAAACATTGTTCTCCACTGCTACCTCATGCTAAGAGATACCCACAACGCAGTCAACACAAACTTAATTCTTTCCATTCCTCTTCCTTCCTTACGGCAGCTTTGTCACTTTTTTTACAGCCTAAGGTCTGCAACTCTAGTATCAGCCAACACTGATAAGACTACGGAAGAGTTTCACCCCCAGAAGCAAGACTCTACAAGGCGGGGGAGGAGGAAGTCTCATATACAAACAGGCAAGTAGCAGACACTTACTGCCCACTTTGTAATGTCCATGGTGCCACGTACCTCTGCAAGGTCCTATGTCTAAAGAGGCACACATTTGAACTATCAAGATGTTGTGGAAGGGTGGGGAAATAAGGAAGCAAAATATGTTACTTAGAAATCCTTCGCTGCCTTTTTAAAATTGAAGATTCCATTAAATTAAAAAGCGCAAGATTTCTAAATTTAACTAGCTATAATATTTATGTTAAGAAAATCCAACTGTTGATGGCATTTAGCTCCAATGCATTATCAGAAAATTGGAAATGCTCCATTAACCATGACTGCAGCTTCTCGTCTCTGAGCAAAGTTCAGTACCCTAAAGGTAAATGAAAAAAAAAAAAAATCAACCATCCCGTCTTGCACATAACTTTGCTGTTGATCAATTCAATAGATGCTTTACAAGAGGTCTTCTAGGTGCAGTTTGAAGCTTGTCTCTGGAGTTCCCCTGATGACTCTCCCAGGTGGAATGCATTAGCTAAGCCTTCACCTATGTTAGGCAGGGAAATAGCTACATTTGTTTACTTGAAATAATTCCTTTCTCCAGTAAGAGCATCCTAAGTGCCAGAGTTCCCTTATACTTCTCAACACAAGCACAGCTTTTTATTGTGCTAAACCTAGCCTATATTTTATCAGTTACACATTGTAGGCTACTCCATAAGATGAGTAGGAAACATCCTTCTTTCCCAATTTATGATTTGCAAGCATCATTTGGATACGATGCCCGAGCAATATAATGTAGGGACACATGTAGCGTTCCGTCTCACAAGTGTCTTGCAGTTTTAAGACGGTGCAAGATGCATTGATCACTTACACCCATTTGGCACGCTACGAGAAATTTTGACAGCAAACTGTTGAAATTTTGGGAGGAAAATACAGAATAGATTGCTTTCAAGGTACTAACAGGGTCACAGGTGCCTCCTCCCTCCTCTCCAGAACCTGATATGGGCTACCTGCACTGGCCACCAAGAGAGAGCTGACTTTCACTGGGTGGCGGGTCCCTCCTCCAAGAGCAAGCCAACAGGCTCCACCCCCCAGGCACCGTTGCACCAGCACAGAAGGAAAATAGGGTGCTGCCTATGGGACCAGAGTACAGAGAGAGACAAACGCAACACCCAGAAGCAAGTGGGCCACAGTGGAAAAAACATGATTCTCTAAAACAGGGTTTCCTGCATGGTCTGGTTAAGCAGGAGCGACACCACGCACTGCTCTTCAGTGGGGTCAAGCGCAAAGCAACAAGCTTGCCCTCCAGTGAAACAAGTAAAACAGTAGTTTTAAAGCGTTCCAGGGTTTAAGTCTTTTGCATAGCTCACATAGCTATGCACAGTAACACAGCAAAGAGTTTCCACTGGTATGAACATGAGTTCGGCGCACACATAAATGCCAGGAGTGGGTATGTACTCCAAAGTGTCTTCTCTCAGATCCTGTCTGTCACTTCTTTATCCAAATGTTCCTCGATTAACATGAGAGACAAGAAACAGATTCAACAGGTGGAAGGTAAAAAACAAAAAAACCACACACACAAGCTGCAAGATAGAGCCCCTTTCAGCGTGCTAGCGTTGATTAAAAATAAGTCAACAACAATGATAATGTTTTTAACAAATATGTTGGCTTTAGTGTTGACCTAAAAATCTCAGTGAAATATCTATAACTGTAGTTTCAATGGGACCTCCTAAAACTGCCTTTTGCACGGGTTTATGCTAAACCTACAGTAAGATGAGTGTTTCAAGAGCAGTATCTTAAAACTGCTCACATTGAAGAAATTATCCTATGAATTGAATGTCTCTTTCAGTTGACAATTAATGCAACTATAGAAAGAAAAGGAAGAAATGTTAGTGCCAAGGGGTGGGAAACGGGAGGCCTAATTTCTTTTGCAAAATCAACTCTTGGGCCTGAAATAAAATTCAACCTGTTGGTTAAAATTTGGCTCTCTTCCTATTAAAACACCTTCCTAATCAGTTCAACGTGTCGGATGCATATCAAACTGGACCTTGTACCACTGGGGAAAACACTGCTGTTGATTTCTGTTTTCATGTAGGGTACTACCTAGAATATTTCACACACGCGGGTCTTTTTCGTTTTTAAACCAACCATGTCATTAGTATACAGAAATAGTGCTAACGGATAGTGCCGAGTCCTAATACACAACATCTAAAATATTTTTCTAATTAATGAGAAGTAGTGAGGTATCCAAAACTGAAGTCAGCAAAAAGCCCTTTTACGACAGGACAGGGCAGTAATTCAAAGAAGCTAGACGTAATGTGCTGAACTGTAACTTGGAGCATACGCATATGCAGAGGGAATATAATCTCAGAGCAACATTTTTTTTTTTCCTCTGGTGAAGCATTAGAGCACAAATTTTCTTAAGCACATATTTAAATCCAATCAACATTTAAAAGACCTGAAAAGTGTGTTGAAATGCTTTACCATACCGGGCTCAAGAAATAACTTGCTTCCATAAGTTACTCTGCGATTAAGCTATAATACAAACTGGAGTTGCCCACACATCCCCTTTCTGAAGATGAGGAGCCACGGCTCCAAGCATCCTTGCCCCACTCCCAACTACTAATCCAGATAGCTGTGCCACTGCAGGCAAACTTTACCATGGTAAAAAAAAACCCCACAGCAGTATCTTTCTATTTTACAGGCTTAAAAGCTGAGGGAAAGCAGGGAGGGATTTTTTTGTCTCAGCAGTGTGTCTGTGAGTCACGCTGCCTCCCGGGGCTGCTCCTTGGGTGGTACAGTTTACACACCATCTCTCACTCGGAGGATGTGCCTAAAGTCACCATCAAGCCCTTTGCAAAGGGAACAAACAAAAATTTTACATACGCTCAGTCATAAGGTCTATGTGATGTTATCCAACATGTAATTAACGAGAGCAAATTTTCTAAAGCTCAGACTATTTGCTTCCAAAGTAATCCAAGTGGAAAGCATTTCTACTTCCATACTGCCCTGTTTTGAATTTTTTTTTTTTTTTGCTTTGGTTTACCAGGTCCTCTTATAAATTATACCACCTACTCAGCAAGTTTCAATGCCGTCAATACTGACTGACCACATCCATATAGAAACTCAATGCTCGTTCCAATTATTTTCAACAATATATGGATTAGATTACACACACGCTGCCAGAAAAAACGATCTACCTCAGATTTAAATCATTAAGAATGACCCTCTGGAGACAATAATCTCTCCTAAATGTGAAAACTACAGACAAATGTCAGAACGCTGTCTGGCCCAGGAATGTTTCCTCATAACAAGGCTGGTTTGTGCAATCAATGAGGCTGACAAAATCTCCAATATGCTCTCAGGGCCTGATCCAAGGCACAGTGAAGTTTATGGTAATGCTTCCTTTGACTAGAGCTGTGTGGGAAACTCTTTTCCTGACCCATGAGAATTTTTGAGATTTTTGAAAGTTTTTTCTCATCCTGAACAGGAAAGAAAGATAGAAATCTCAAATTTTTGCAATCTGAAAATCTATTTGCATCACTCCCATAAAAGAGACAAGATTTGAAAAAAAAAAATTCAACCTGATTAAAGTAATTTCTTTAAAAGTGAGGGGGGAAAAAATAAGCTTTGAAGTTAAAGCTCAAATTTTCAATATTAAAGACTTTGTATAAAGAAATTGGAATCTCAAAAATGTGACATCAAAAACTTGTTGAACAATTCCGACATTCTCTCCTGAACCGTAGAGTGGGCCTTTCCTGCGCAAGTGAGTTCACCTGGGCTATTTTGCTCTTTCAAAAATTCCTGCATACAGGCACACTATTCATCTTCATAACAAGCATAATTTATGTTCCAGTCGCTGAAAAGGGATGGTGTCACTGCATGCCAAGAGGTAGAAGCCATTTGATACAAAGAGTATAAAAAAAGTAGAGTGATTGTTCACAACTAACTGCAGAATGTAAACACCACATCTTTCATTTTAATTATGCTTTCTTCTGCAAGGTGATAACTGTCAAATCATGTGTCTTAAAGTAGCATTTTTCAACCCTGAAGGTCTTGAACCCCTGCAAGCCAAGCCCTGCATTCATATTATAGCAGAAGCCACTGGATGGAGCTGTTATAAACAGTCTCACAAGCTTTGGGAGCGAGTCATGTTTAGCCTTTAAGAAATCTGCATGGTCATTATTTTTAAGACATTTCCAATGGGAAAGTTGTCGCAAGCAGCAAAGAAGGTTTCCCCTCTGTTTACAATATCTACACAGAGTTCTTGCTCAGTAGCTAACAGATCTGCCAGTTTTGCAGAAGTAGGGACTCACTACAAAGGCCCTAAAACGTTCCTGATGTATTTGGGGTAATAAGATCAATTGGCACTAAGAATACACACCTACATCCCCGTATCAGTTGCATTTCCTTTGATGCGAAACCATCCTGGAAGACCCTTAATATAGATTTTCATTCAAAAAGGTAAGCAGAAGAATAAAACCTGCCCTCCATATAGACCAGGGAGAGGAAATGGAAGAATAAACTTCTATTGACTTACTCAAGTTGTGAGAGGAAACATGCACAAAAGCTGGTATTTGAACTAAAAAATTATGATAGCAAATGCTCAGGCAGTCTCCTGTGCATTAAGCAGCCCCTGCCAACTTTTGAGTCATTGCAATCCATAATTCTTAAGAACAGTAGTTTCCCAGACAAAACATCACTGTAGTTACTGGTAATATAAAACTGAGGAGTTCATTATTCTTTCTATATGCGCGTGTGTATATATAGATGTAGAATAATACTGAAAATCCAAGAACTAATAATAAACCGGGTGACAGCACCTGTAAATAAACGGGTCCTCCATGAGAACTTCTGAATTGACATTTTCCATCCATTGCAAAACTCATCTCTGTCTGAGGGCCATGTGAACTGTTTCACCTACCGAACCTTAAGCCCGCTTTTCCGCATGACAGGGAGAACAAACAGCATCCAAGACTTCAGCTGAGTATTAAGAGAGCAGCAGGCCACGTTCAGAAACAGCCCACAGCAGCACACACACTGTGCTCGATGACACCACCATCCACTGGGGAATGTGCCACTCCGGGAGCACATGTGCGCACCGTTCAGTAAATCCTCATGCTCCTCCTGCCCCCGTGACTTTGACAACCGGCACAGTAAGTTAAGCTTCATATTTTTCACAATAACTTCAAAATAAGCACATGTGTCAGCTTAGCCAGCAATCTACCTAGATATCGCCACCTCCTATCTCTGGCTTTCGATGAGCTGTCAGGAAATTCAGGATAGCAGTCAGTTCCTTCATTTCTAGCTAGAGCCTAAGGCCAGTTTTGCAGACACTCATTTAACCTCCCACTTTAAACCTCTTGCTGAGTGTGCCATGTTTTATATCATCAGCCACCTTTCCAGAGCTATCACCTCTGCTCCCACAGCAAGCAAATTCAGCAGTTTTCCCAGTACAGGAGCCCTTTTGCATCACGTCCTGCACAAAGTGGTACTAAAGGCTCACAACTCCCCCAACTCCTTATTCTCGCATCCTTGCACCTATTCACGCTTTCCCACGCATCAGGCCAATTCACTGCCTCCTTTCCAAATCACCATCCAAATACAAAGTCTCATCTGCTGCCTGAAAGGTTTTCAGATTATGTAGCAGATGGAAAAATGCTTCATTTGTCTGCAGTTTGTCGTATCGATGCTACACATTGCATATGCTGCTAAAAAAACTGGGGACTCAAGATGCGCTTACTTTTTTGCTCCTTCGTGGGTTGTGGGTCAGGTGGGGTCCTCCAGGGCAAAGGAAAGATTGTGTCTCTCCTTAGAATAACCAAATATACTACAATTGAATTTTCTCGACAGCAGGATGGGTCCAGCTAGCACTGTTAAACAGCAAGCAAAGAGCATGAAGGGAAGCTGGCAGATTCCCGAGAGGAGCAGGGACTTGGCTCCCGCAAAGACCTCCCAAAAAAAAAGCTTCAACATTTGTGGAAAGATGTAGAATACTCAAAGGCTCCATAGGCACTGCATGGAATTAGATGCAAACTCAACAGTCGCCAGTAACTATTAGACAGAAAGCAAGGCTGAAGGATACAAAGCACAGCGCAAGAATGTGGTAGGAGAATAAATTCAACGGGTCTCACTGGATAGTTGGAAGCTTTCCCACACCAGGGGGTTATGCACAGAGTGTTTTTTCTTGGTAGCATTTAACAAAAGCACAGCCTAAGAAACTGAACTTTTTGGCATCTTCTGGCACATTTAAGAAATAAGTGTCATAGTTCTACCTCAAGACTTATGCAGCATCCCTTTACAGATGGACTCCAAAGATTTTTATATAAAGATTACAATAAAAGTGTGTTAAAAAGCCATCAAGAGATCTGTCCTGCAAAGAGAGAAGTTAATATACATGCATTACTCAGCAAGTGAGCTGATGTTCAAAATACTCCTGAAAGATACACTTTTACCAGTTGATAATATCTTTGTTCTCCATCCTTAGGTCTTAGTTTCCATCTATATATTGCATGGGTTTCCATACAAAAATGACATTGTTTTATTCCCAACCTGCAGATTGATGTGCACAGAAGAGGACTCCTTGAAAAGACAACGGATAATAACTCTATCTGTTCTCCAGAATCATCTTTTCATTAAATTTGGAAATTAGATGCCTCTTCCCTCTCTGGTATTCTTGCTTTAAGCAAAGCAAGCTGAAATAACTATATTGTTCCAGCGCAGAGAGAATTTCCACGTTGCTATCATAGCTGTGTGAATATGTACATACATGCAGCTGTTTGTGACAGCAAGAGCATGGAAAACCTTTACATCCAACTTTAGCAAAAGATTTTTCACAAAAGTGGAAAATTAAACTTTCAATCTTTGAAAGGCTCTTTTGCTTTTGTTCTTTCTGTCTGTCTCCATGTTATGACTAACTAGAAAAGGAGAAAGAAAAAAAGTTTGAAAACCTGAAATCAAAACTCAAAAGTTCTATCAGTAGTTCTTCCAGGTATAAGAATTCCTTCTCTAAGCTTCTCTAAGAAGGAAAAGTACTTTGATTTCTCTTCATTTTGAAAAGTCTTTTCTATGTCTGAATCTGCACTATTACTACTATTACTATGCTTGTTACAACACCACCAGTCTTCACCAGGGACTCCACAATATGCAAAATATACACACGTAGGCACATACACTAAAAACACAGTGTCTTTTTAGTATAAGAGAACACACAAACTCTTAGCATTGTGTCATTTATACTGTGTCCTCTTGTCATTTACCAATTTTGGAAATGCAAGACAATAGAAAGACTTTACATAAACCACATCAGTTCTGGATGAGAAATGAAGCGCCAGCCGCATTAGCCTTCATCCCTGGGGTAAAAGGGCACTCGACTTCCTCTGCTCTTTACTGGTACACACCACTTGCACTCCAGAGAACTGAACAACACCAGGAATTTTCAAGTTAGAGACATCAGTACCTCTAATGTTATTTAAACCTGAGCTTACTTTTTTGGTGGGTATATAAGATAGCCCCACTCCTGACAACTAGCAATCAAGAGACAGCTAGAGAAAGAATGTGGTTTTAAGTGCAAAGTCTAAACTTCATGGACTTCCAGAGTAACTTTTCCTGTCAGTCTGGAGAAAAAAAAGTAGTAAACCCAAGCCACTGCACTCTCTGGATTGCACAGGTCTGCAACAATGACTAGAATCTCATCTTTGGCTTCAAATATACACCAGAATCACGATGAAATAACATATTCAACACCGACAGTTCTGAAAGGGGACGTTTTAGGTTAAGGCCAAAGCTCACAGAATCACAGGTAAACAGCATTAAGAGAAAAAAAAAATCCTCTGTTTTGCCTGTAAAACTGTTCCTTCAACATCCAAGCAACGGAGACACATAGGTGTACGCACTTGCTCCTTTTATGCCGTTGAGAATTTTGCCAGCATGTGGGAATAAACCACATTTCCATATCATCCCCAGATGTACAAGCAAGAGAACGTCCTAGAGCATCACCTCCACAGTCTGCCCTGACAATCAGAGCCATTCTTTATCCCACCTGCCATTAACATCCCTTCGTAATCCAACCAGGGAAACAGGACAACCCTTATACTGGAATACTGCACACAGTTACAGTCCTGATCTAACTTAATAGGTATTGTGACTACAAGACCTGTCTCTCATTTACTATACCGTAAACTAACTCGGAAGCAGCGTATGTTTTCCCAGGCTTCAGCTAGACTATTTGAGGCGACCCATTCCCCGGAGTGATTTCCACTGAGAAAAGGGAGGCGAAGCCATGCAGCTGGGAGGTGTCTGCCCGTGTCTGACCCCGGGTCAGGGCAGCAGTAGTAGCCCAGGAGGTGCTGGAATCCCTTTCAACCTTCTGGAGGATTTTCACAGCACGGCATTTTTGCAGTGCCACTCTTCTCCCCCGCCCCTGCCAGCCCCATCCCTAGCATAGCTGGAGAACAATACACCAATGTGATTTCAATTAGGTCAATAACAAATTCATGAAGGTTCAGCCCTCACCATCTGTCCAAAGGGAGCAAGGCTCTGTTTGGTTTGGGGCTTGGGCTTTTTTACCCCCCTCCCATCCTCCTTTCTTATGAATCCTATTTGACAAAGCCATCTACATAACAGAGAGCTTTAATGGGGTTTATGGCAAAAAACAAAAGAGCAAATTAAGGCAGTTCCACTCTTAATTCCCACCACATTGAAGCATTACATAATTCATCACTTAACATGTACATAATTTAGCATGATTCAACATTCAAACACATTAAACAAAGACAGAAAGACAATGGTGAAAGCCTATTAATAACTACTAATTCTTCCTTTACAGAGGAGTTATGTCTGTCTGAAATAGCAGTCGCGCTAAAAACTTCAGCGTCAAAAATTCAGGTGCGCTTTGCATTGGAAGCAAAAAAATGGTTTGATACAGCTGAAGCCAGAATAACTGAACAGAAAGATTTTTACAGTTTGTTACGTGACTGTCTCAGAATCTTTACTTCCTGTACACATACATACAGGCAGTGAATTTAGATTTGAGAAGTCATCTAAATCGTGATATATCCTGTCAGGTACTTACCTTGTGCTGCAGAGTGCTTTCAAGAGGAAAAGGTCATGCATAGGTCTACACAGACAACCAGCACCTCGCCCTGTGGATATTTTGCATATGGTAACTTCCACAACGTGACACTTCTGAATTAACTGGGATGGTTTGTGGCCCTGGGCCTTCACGCAGAAAGTTTCATACCCAGACCTCGTTTCTATCCCATGAAGGGGAGGAAAACAGTGCCATAAACCTGAATGCTGCGAGAAGTTTCCGTGCACGCTCAGATCTGAATGTACATCCAAGGTAAGTCCAAACACCCGCCACCAGGTGTGTTTTAGGATGCTTTGCAGGGCCTGGGCCATTACAGCAACTGCCTCAGAAACATGTGGGCAAGGAAGCGGGAGGCTGGGGAAGAAGAGAGGAGGAGAAAGATCTTTCTTCAAACATACCAAAACCATTTCTTGGAGCAGATTTAATCATTTTGCTCATGTTGAAGGGAGTAAATTCATGCTCAACGTGCCACACTGAAGATAACGGAACAAGTCATGGGAAGGAAGAAGTCACCGAGTTAAAGAGCAACAAGGGAGAAAGCAGCAAAATTGTTTGCTTTAAGATATTCTGTAAGGTTATGTCATCACACTGAGATGTAGGGATGAGTAGTTCATTCAGCTCATGGATTTTTCCACTCAGGATTTTTCTAGCTTTGCTGCAGTCAATACAAACAAACTTAACAGTTCAAACATCATAGTTTTCAAAAATACGGTGATTTTGCATATTAATACATTTCTTAACTTTTGTACTCCAAAAACTAACACTTTTAAATGTTAACCAAAACAAACTGTTTATTTCCACTTCATTGCTCAACACCTGAAGTCTGAAAGGAATTTTTGCACGCTGATAAAGCTATCTACAATGTGGGAATGTACCAGGCAGTAGAACTCTCATAAATTATCTGCCATCTAGGGAAAAGTAAATTGACATCACCTTTGCCCTTTCATCCCCTAAAATGATGGCTGCACATAACTGCAAATGGAGACAGATTAAGATGAGGGAGTAGAAATCGATGCTTTCACTTACAAATAATTAAGGCATAGGAGGATTAACCCCAAGTTGTAGTAATACTATTTAATACAAACACAAGTGACAAAATTAAAGCTTGAAACAGAATTAGAAAAGATTGAATATCTAAAAGTATTCAGCATTGGCTGAAGTGAGTATAAGTGGAACTTTAGTATGGGCTTCAAGTGAGTCACAACTGGGTGCAAACTGGTTTTAAAAACCTGTTTCTAGACCTGTATTTCAGCAATTTAGTACGCGTCAGGGACATCCACTCAAAGCCCATTCCAAAACCCATCTCCCTGACAATCCAGCACTAGTGAGTCATCCTGTTTTGGATGACTACTCAGTTTTGGGACTGAGCACCAGAAGAGTTGCAGCTCTGTTTTAATAACTATTCATGGATTGACCATTCCTGGCATTCTGGAAGCAGAAGAACAAAGGATGCAACCTTAGTATGTCCCTCTAGTCACGTGCAGATCACCGAAATCTTATCCAGACCTACCCAGGAAGAGGAAGATGGTACCTCAGAGTTAGCTTAATCCTTCCTTTGTGGGAATGGGAAACTCTCCCCTCAGATCTTTCAGCAGTGCACTTAACTCCACTCGTACTCTTTGATGACTACTGAAGATAACTTTGAACTCTGGGAAAAGCCTGCAGCCATAGCAATGCAAAAAGGTGTTCCTAGAAACGAAATTCAGAGTTTTACCATTAAGCTTCTCAACTGGATATTTCTCCCTCTGCACTCTTTGCGTATGGAATATTAACCAAGGGGGATTGATTGGAAAGGAGAAAGTTGGGGGGTTTTTATTATTTTTAGTAACTCTGTACTGAGTGAATGGAAATTTTACCTCCAAATTTAGAGAAAGAAGAACTTGTTGTTTACTCTATATGTTTAGGTATTTTAAAGCTTGGAACTCAATGATATTTCATTTTCTGGCTACTGACAATCTTTGTCAGATATTTCTTGTCATTCGTTGTTTCTACAGTCTGCAGATATCTTTTGTAATGAATAATTCTGTTTACACGAAGTTGAAGATGTTTCAGTCCACCATACCACTTGAGTGACAGTTATTTATGACACCGTAAGTAATAATTTGGTTTATCACTTTTTTTGGGGGGGTCAAATAATGAGATCCTTATGCACAAAAAAGCAAATTCAATTCAGCATAATATTTGTTGGGAGGCTCAGAAGTCTGAACACCTGGGGCACTCTTAGATAGAGCAAGGCTGAGAGGAAGGCTCAAATCTGATGCATTGTTGGACAAGGCCAACTGTATATCTCTCCAAAATATTATTTGAATATTGTAGCAACAAAGTCAGCAGGGCTAAAACAGGCAGTCTGTAGAGCCAGCATCAGATTTTTATTAAGGGAATTTTGGAAGATTCATAAATCCTTATCCAAAATAATTAAGACTGCGGGGCTTAAATCTAATGACATTTGGACTGCATGATAGACCTTCTTTCTGGTAAGGCCAGAAAGTTAAATTCTTCAGCAAAACATTTTTTACACTGTTTTTAGCAAAACAGAGGGTGCACAGATATATGAAAGCATGAAACAGAGCTGCTTTCTCCTCAGATCTTCTTCAAATTATTCAAAGAGTTCAGCTAAGTTCATTGCAAGAAGTGAGTGACATTTTAGTATAATTCCCCTTTTCTTCAAGGCTAATTACACCATTGCCATCCTCCACTTGACAATACTGTTTGAAAAAATAAAGTTGCCTACAAATGTATAGAATTTGCTTATGTAGAAACAGATTTCAAATGACACTCTAAAACTGGTTTAAGAGTGCCCGGCAGAAGCTTCTGGGATGACACTGAACATAGTTTTTCAAAGGAAGATTAGCACTCAATACTCAGCAGCTTCTGAAAAACAAGCCATGTTTGAGCTTTTCTGAAAGTCTGTCCTTGATTACGGGAACTCAGTAAGCTCAGTTCTGAGAAGGGAGACTCATCACCACTTGCAAAACACTTTGCTGCCCTACCGTAACAGAATTTAGCAAGAACAGCATATATTCTTCACTGTCAGTTTCAATCAGGAATAAATGAAGCCAAGACTTTCAGTTAAGGTAAATGTTGAATTTTTAATATTTAATAAAACCACCCTATTCCTATGAACCATTATCTAATAAAAACCAGCTCTGCCTTCAAAGTAAGAAGATAAAGGAGTTTAAGGTTTAAAGGGAATAACGCAGTAAATTATTACATTCAGGGATTATATCCTTAACTGGTGTAAACTGGCACAACTTCAACAGAGACCTGTTGATTAACATCGGTACATGATCTTGTCTAACCTGTTTAGCCCTGACATGTGCGAGCACTCTTGTGGTCCTAGCCTCAGAATATCTAACATTTGTTTCCAGCTGTCAGCAGGTACTAGTGAAAGAAAGAGATAATTCTTCACTTTAAGTTTTTCTTCCCCATTTTGTGCAAATTCCAAAAATCTATTTTCTTTGGTTATTTTTACTCATGGAGGCTTTGGGACAGCAGCAGTGGAAACTAAAGCCGTCTGGTTAATCTGAGGTCAAATTTTGTGTAGGCAGCTGCAATCCAAACTTCCCCACCCTGCCCTACCACTAACCTGAACTCTGACCTGCTGGGACCACCCCCTCACTCCCACAACAACTTGGTCCACATTTCTACTGAGTGAACACAGACAGTTAGCTAAAATGCCAAAATATCCGTGTGAAAATATACACACGCACTGTCAGGTCTCTGTGACTCTGTTGGACAATAACCAAGACCACCAAATGCTTTGGGCAGTCTGGAATCTACTGATGAATCAAATCACTTAGTACACGTGCTTCGTCCATGTGGACAAGTTACATTTCAAACGGAAGCAGCGGTTTTAGGGGGAAAAAACCCACACACACAGTCACCGCCGCCCTGCAACCTCATTCATCTCCAGCAAGTCTCCTAAGTCCATCTCTAAATCTGTGACAACTGTGAAAGCATTGAGCACCTCAAATTCACATCTACCCTACTGACAGCAAACTGCTGAGTGTTGAGCACTCCTGAAGTCAAGCCACCGATTCAGAGACCTGAATATGGATTTGAAACTTACATTTCCCACAGTAAGTGATCAATCTGATAAGTGTCCCCGATACCTGGGTATGGTCTTCACAACTTCAAAAATCCTGTCCCGTCCAGCAAATTCTGGCTTCTGAACATTTATGTTACAGACGTTACTTTAACCTTTAAGCTCACCACCACGGACAAGCTCATCGATTTCAGCGCTGTGGCACTGTACAGTGATGAGCAGCTGTGGAGAGCTGAGTGATTAATCCAGAGGAAGGGCAAGAGGAAGTTTTGCCATCCTCACTTCACAGGTGGGAGACTGAAGCACAAGGAAGGAAAGGAGGGGCAGGAAAGAAGGAAAAGATGTAAGTGATATGTTCAAGGCCACCCAGGAAGACTGTTGGAGAGTGAGAACACGAATCCACATTTCTCACTCCACCCCCTTTCCCTCCTTTCTGCACACAAGGTCTCCGCTCTCAGAGCTGCTTAAGCGTTTCTATGAGTCAATGCTATTGCGTATGGGGGTTACCAAGAGCAGCCCACGTGGTCTTCACAGGTGCAGAAGGGTAGAACTCAATTAGCAGCTCTCATCAGTCCAGCAGAGAAAGGAACAGTATATATCAAGCACTCACATCCTGCTCCCTAGGCTCAAGGAGACAGAGGTGCCAGCAGAATCCTCAGTAAGGGCCACAGAGGGGAAAAAAAATCCACAGAAAAGCATAGTAGATGAGTATTACCCGATCAACACCAACTACTGCAGAAGCAGAAGAAAAAGAGGTAGCTTAAATAGCACTTTACAAGGCAAATTCTGCCAAGTTAAGAGAAAGCAGAACAACATAGGCCAACATGAAGGCAGTGGAGCTAAGAGCCAGAAAAAGCAGGATCTAAGTCTAACCGGGCTGATGACTCGTCGTGTTACATTTCTGCAAGTCATCCCAACCCTTCTTCTTCACAAGTTTCAAACTATAGATGTCTTGAGGCAAGGACTGTGACCACATTTGTCTTCATTTCACTCTAACCTGCAGACAGTCACAACACTTTTGAGTTTGAACCCTATTACCACTCAGACAGTTTGCAACGCAATTCTGAAGACAGTTTAAGCCCATAATAGCTTATGTAACTAGAGGTTCAGTTTATTGCCTAAGCATTGTTTTTAAATAGGTTAAACAAAAAAATCAACCGCAAGAACAGGCAGAATACGAGGGGGAAGAGTCACTGAGGTACTTGCCAACCTGTGTTGCTCAAGTCCTCTCCAAATGAGAAATAAGTTTTCCCCTGTTTGACAGAAAGAGAGCGCAAGCATAGGAAGACCCCAGCCACGCAGAGGCAGCAGCAACACAGGTAGAGCTCTGCTGTGGCACAGGTAGACCCCACATGTTGGTTGTGTAGGTTCCCTGCCCAGGGGAGACACACCTTGTGGGTCTGCACAATGAAGCCCCAGCCATTGTGGCTTTTGGGAATTACACTTACAGGATTTTTAAAAGCCACAGGAAAAGAGCTGGTGCAATTGTCTCCCAGCTAACTGGAAACATGGCCCAGCATGCTGGATTGAAGACGTCCCACCAAGCTTTAGGTAACACCTATAGTGCCATTGATAGCCCAGCTGACAGAGTTCCCCGTCTCTGACAAAGGACAGATTTTCTTTTAGATTTTTATGGGAACTATTTGATACACGCAGGCCAGTAAACCCATTATTAGTTAACTACAGTCTGGTTTCTAGAATATACAGAACATTATATCCACCACTAGGCTTTGGTCTACATACCATAGACTGCTTTTGCAAGAACCAAACATTGCCTCCTTTTCAGCATTTATGCTTAAAGCAACGGTGCAATTTTGAAGCAAATCCACCAACTGTCCCCACTGATCACATCCAGGCTTGCCTTAGTGTGGTATATAAGCTAGGCACCTTCTCTCAGAAGTTCTGGACCACAGGCATGGGGATATAGTCCATCCAAAGCACACCCCCGCAGCCAGCACTGATGCACATACAAGCAGAGACTCAAGGGGCTCAGCACTGACTGCTTCGATCTACTGATACGCTCCTACGGCACCAGACTACTCACTAAAAGCCCAAGCAACTTGGAAATTACTGAGGAATTAATTGTTCTGTTGATGTGAGCATTTTAATAAGAAATAATCACCATAAGCAAGGAGATAAAGTGAAAAGCAAACTATAGAAAATTCCTCTGGGCAGAACAGCACAGCAGTATGCGTAAATTGAAAATTGTAGGAACCAAGTCACAGCACGTAAGTCTTGTCTGTACCACTATGAAAGTTATTTTCACCATGAAGGCAGTCATTTAAGAGCAGAGTTCTGCTCATAAAAATGTTCTCCCTCTGAAAAAAATAGGTTGTAAGTAGACATGTTTCCTCCAGAACGTGAATTTCAATTTCTGTACCTATTTCTTCAAAAACAGAAGAATCACTGAAAAATAGAAGCGTCAAGTCAGCAGTTTGGAAACAAATTAAGTCTTCATTTTATATAGATCAGGTGTGAGACTGTTTGAATTTTTGATTTACTAACATTTTAAGTTTCTGTTCCAACTCATAGGCAAGGTAGTCTTTAAAATAATGAACCTCTTACAGAAGATTATCACCTCCACTCTTAAAGTAGAATACAGATTAAGTATTACAACCTTACAGAGGTGTCAGCTGGTTCAAAACCTAGAGATAAGCACAAGATCCCCCTCACGTACACCCTTCTCCTATATAATTGACCAAAATTTGAAAAAAATCAAATAGATGTACCCTTTAGTAATTACCTCTTCATCTTCCCAGCCAGCAGTTTTTCAGCATTGGCTCCTTACTAATAGTCCCATATTAATATTTAGGGTCTGACTGAAACCACTGATGGCAACAAAAAGCAAGATTATGAGAATACTTATGCCATAGCAATGAAGGAGGTAAGCACAATTTAAAAAAAAAAAATAATCTCAGCTTCAAACTCTGCCCACAAAATTTAACTCAGGAGAAGAGCGGGTTTGGCATCCTGTTGCCCAGTCATCGTAATTCCACTGAACACCATAAACACAGTCATCATAAAAATCTCTATTTCAAAACTCGCCTGGCAGAGTACCTACATGTGGTAGGACACGATAGCACTCCTGAGGCTTTCAGCTCAAGATGTTTACAGGCTATAATGAAAACCAAAAGTTTCTTTTGTTGCCCAAATCAATACACACTCCTCTAATCCACTGGCAAATAGGAGACTGAGAAGATATTCACAGTGATTAGTCAATTTTTTTCCTGACAGTTTAATGGGATTCTAGGAGTGCCATATTAGCCAGCAGACTATCAATACAGCTTTCCTTTCTGCCCTTTCACCAGTGAGAAGTTTGCATAGGTTTGGGGTTAAAACAGGTACAACAAGCAATTCTAACACTACTGAACAGAAGTACACCTCTGCGTTTTTAGACTGAACAGGAATTTCAGCCCAGAAAAGAAACAGCAAGCCTTAGAACATCACCGATTTGATCTGAGTTGGTACAACTGTCATGACACTACACTGCTTTCTTCAGAAAGGGAAAGGGTTATTTCTCCCAGGTTCCATTAATCTTCTTGGGAAGCCCAGTCTAGAGGTGACAAGGAGCAAAATGAGTAACACACAGCTATACGAAGCAGAACACCCAGCCAAAAATCTGCTTGCTTAGAGACAGATGGCAAATGCAGCCAGTGCTCTGAAACTACAGCTGCGTGCCTGACATCTCTCAGATCTACGTGTGTGATCATTAAAGATTTTCAAATTATCTAATACAGCAGAGTCTCCTGGAGATTTGGGTCTCCAGACTTTTGTTTTCTTTACAGAGGACCGCATTAAACTTACCCAGAACAAAGTCAAAAGAAAACAGTTCTCAGGCTTTTCTATTTGAAAGTGTTATCCACACACAAGCACTCCAAGTGGGCTTAATGTTCTCCTGCAAGTGCAATTTGCTCGCACTTCGTATCGGCAGGAGCAGCTGGGAGCAAATCACAGCAGGGAGGCCGAGAGGCTCTCGCTGCACCTTTCCAGTCTGGACACCCGCCCGGTGCGCATCGCCCTCTTCCTTCTGCATTTGTTCAGAGGGCAGCCACGGCTTTCCTCGGCACCCACAAACGCCTGTGTGTCTGGGGAGCTCCACACAGAGCCCGTCACCAGGCTCCCGGCCGGTCGCACACGCACAGATCGCGAGTCAGACGCGTAACGGTAACGGAGGCTGAGAAAGCATTGATCTCATGCTTGCTCAGTGGTAGAGGGATCTCTCTCATGCCCCTCCCTAAATATAATTTATTCTACTCCCTTGACTTTCCTTTTTTTTTTTTAAGTATCTGTCCCTCTTGCCAATATAGGTGGCTTATTCCAGGTCCTAGCAGCAATACTGCACAGTGTTCAGACTGGAGCGAAGGAAGAAGTCACCCAGTGACACACTGTCTCCCTTCCATTGCTGCCTCTTCCCAATCCAGGTGAGTTCCTCAGTCTTAAAAGCCTGGCCAGCATTCTGTTCCCAAGGCTGGAGAACACCGCTGTAGTGCATTATCACTATTGCTCTTACAACAAAGTTGGCAAGAACTTGACAATATACTAGGCTAGAACTGAACATTTGCTATTAACACTCAAATATCTCAGGAAGAAATTGCTTTCCAGAAAAGAGCTTTACTCCTTCAGGGTGGAGGGTATCTGTTTTGACAACGTTTAATATCAAAAAGTCCACATGTCTTGTTTCAGTAGTCTCCTCCTGACTTTTTATTTCAAGGTATTTTCCCAATAAGTCAAAGCAAACTTTGGCTTTGCCTGTCAGTTGCACTATACAAAGCAAAATTACTCTATCCGAATAAAATATTTTGGCGCTTCTGAATCAATATTTTTACTGAAATATGTCTGGCAGGAGTTAAAAGAAATATTGATTTGAACGACTTTTTTTTTTTTTAAAGAGTCCATATTAACCATGGTATCAAAATCCCATTTCCGGTATAACTAAGTGTGCCTCCATTTCTTGTTATGCACGTAAGGAGATTTTTTTTTGTTTATTTGCCTTTACATGCATAAAATCCTCATGAAGGCTGTGTTGTATGTACGTTTTTAAAATGGCTTGAGAGCTTAACTCCCCTAAGAGACCACAACCAAAAACTTGCCTCAAAACAAATGCCATACACAATACTACAAACAAATGTAAATATGGAAGGAGATTCTCTTGTTATGTGATTCATGACCATGATTAATTCTCTTGAGTCACATGTATTCAGACTGTAAGCCAATTTTTCCAGGTAGAAGCAAATCTGAAAACAAGCACTTCAAAAGAAGTAGTTCAGTTTGGTATCTGGACAACTGATTTTTCAGACTGACAAAAAAATCAAAGAAGAATTCGTTTTCAAAGGACAATGGCAATTAGCTGGGTGAAGTCCATTATAATCCTGCCATCTTCTCGACTGTCAACCAAATAAACTGAGAGATATGTATATATACATGACCACAAACTAAAAAGGTGCTGAGTCAGCGAGTACCCCACAATGAAAGTCTTGGGCAAGGAGTCCCTCGGAAAAGGTGTGTTTACTTCACAGAAGCGGAGCAAGTAGGCCAGATCGCAAAGCAACTTTTCTTTCTGGCTATGATTGATAAAACTCATATGCATGCAAATGGAGGAAAAAACAACAACAACAAGAACAACTTTGCCAAGCTGCATTAACCTGTTTATTTAGAAAGCTCATCTCCAGATTCAGAGCACCATTTCATTAGATAGCTTTGTTCTGCAGAATTTCTTGGCCACGTAAACTAGAGACACCCTATCATAGTGGCTTGCAAAGTAAATCACTTGTATGTAAAGTTTATGCAAACAAGAAAACCAAAACAATCCATCTCATTATTTTCTTCAACCAATTATGTCAAATACAAACAAACAAAGATATCACTTATGTGCAGAGAACACAGACCAATGCTGGTTTCACAGAGGAGTGACCGACTCCAGTAAATTGAATGCCCAGGACTTCAGAGGCTTCATCTGGTCCTCATTTTCAATCAGCAGTAAAATGATACTTTTTTTTCCCACTTTCATTGTAGCTTGTTTTCATCTAGTTTATGTTCTAAGCTGTCCTGTTTTTCAAGCTCTGTCACATTAAAAAAAAATGGACTTCAAAAACATATGATACCAACATAGTGGCACCACCAAGGCAATGAGTTTCGGCACTCTCAGCTGGCTGCAGAATCGCTCTTCTTTAAGCCAGTCAGAGCAGAGACATACAAGAGTTATACACAGTGGACTCGGCATAGGTGGGAAGTACCCAAGGTGAAAGCACCACCTCCTCCTCCAATTCTCCACAGGACCCAATCGCCTGAAGGACTGGAGTCTCCTGCACTGCATTTTGGCCTCTCCAAGGTATGCTTAACATTTATGAACTGCAAAGTGTCCTTAGATCTACTCCAATACACTGTGCTCTACCAACAGAGCGGAAAAGGAAAAGCAGAGGGTAGAATGAAGTTGTCATCACCATCAAGACTTCCCTCTCAACCACAGTGCATCATCCCTCACCTTCCCTACTATCAGTAGCCTACAGGAATCAATTCATTAAAAGCTTGTGGAGATGAGTCCATAATAGCAATTAACAACATTCAGTTGCAGTACCTCTAATGCCATGTACAACATAAATCACCATAATTTGCATGAGGACAGTTAGTGCTCTCGTATAACCAAGAACGACAAGCCTTAGCCAACATCCCAGACAAAACGTTAATTGATGATACGGCTGCATGTGCTCAAAGTACAACTGTGGCACATGCTGAACTACAGCTGCAAAACGGAGCTTGATGTCAACTGCAAAACCTTTCCAAGGACAATAAATATATGGTGATGAGGCTGTTCTGCGCTCCGCGCTGCTTCAGGAACACTGTCATCAGTGCCAGAGGCAGATAGAGTTACACACTCACAGCACCGTGGTCGGCTACGGCAGAGGAGTATTCCAAGGATCAATTTGTTACCCATAAAACGAAACCACAGTTTTACTGGTCCCATCCAGATTAAATTAGAACATTTCTAAAAGTTAATTTTGCAGATGTTGCCAAAGTACCCCATCTCTGTGCAACAGGCCAGGCATGAGAACATTCATTTGGAAGATCCTGAGAAATCTAAAGCAATCTCTCCTGAACACCTGACTAACTGAATGGTCTTTATTGAAAGAGATGTACACAAACCACATGCACGTATATTTCATATGAAAGATTCCACTAAAGCAAATAAACACAGTTCTCAGCTTTCTCACCTCCCCCTTGAAACAAGAGCATCTAACTTCACATCCTCTGGTCTGAAAAAATAAATAATTAAGAAAGCAGCTTGCAGCCCCTCAGTCAGACAGATTTCCCAGGGTGGGATTGCTCAGCCTCAGCACTCCCATCACAGCTTTGCCTCCCACCCTGTTTCTGACTTCAAATCCTGCTGCCAAAATATCTCTCACTGTCCCTCCATATATGCCTAGCTGTCTTTCTTCACTTGTAGATCACATATCTGCAGCGCTCTCAAGACCCTGTAGGACCTTTCTTGGCTGGTGTAAATCAGAAGGAACTTTTCTTATCCAAGTAATAGCAATTCCAGCCTGGAACAGGAAAGAATTTGGCTTGTCCCTCAGACCCTCTATCCCCATGTTGATTTCATGAGCCCATGCCTCTTTCCTTCTAGGAATTCAGTGTCAGGACTCAGGTTTTCCTCATTCACCATAGATTTGACCCTGAACACACTGAAATTACCTGTGAAATTTGCATTTAACTCAGTTCCCAAGAATCACGTTCTGGATCATTTACTCTGGGTACCTCTACACTCCTCATCACCAGACGATGACAGACAAGAAAAGCTCCACGGGATGATGGTGGCACAACTGCCCTTCCTTGTAACTACCAATTAACAGGCACGACGAGACTGAAAAGAAAATAAAAGCCACGATATCTGGCACTAAGAAACTCTTTCGACTGACTCTAAAAGGTCTCCAGGTTTTAAGAAAGTTCTCTTTCTCATCTAAAGATACATCTTTCCCTTTGTCCATCTCTACAAGGATTTTCATGGGGATGACTTAATTTTTGAGGGACTTGGGCATTTACCAAGGTCCGTTTAAAATACCAACAGTTGCTACAGGTTCACTTAATCCTGTTTTATCTCCCACTGCTAAGACTATGCCATTCCTTTTAACAGCAGCTAAAGAAGCAAATTAGAAAGGCTTCTACATCCCTGGCTTTGAATACCACATGTAGAAGGGAGGAAGGGGGGGAAAAAAACAGATTGAGGTTACTTGAATTTTCCCAAGAATTCACAACATAAAACTGAAAGATAGAGTTGCCTCATCTGTAACAGTGCTATGCTTTAGTCATTTACAAATACTTGCCTTAATTCTTGTTTTGCAAAGACTACCCTGCCCATTGACAGGTACACCTACTTAAAGGTGTCAAGTTTTGTCACATAAAAAGGAACGTAAGAACAGGAGCTTCATTTGTATCATATTCTTCCCCTCTTGCATACAATCAGATGGGTGAAAGAGACAGGGGGTGGGGAAGAATTCCACAACATAATCATTTGGCAACTTACATTATTTTCTTTCAAAGGGCATTACAATACACTTCTCTCACTTGGGGAACTTCAAGAGAAGATAATTATTCTTGTCTGCCTTGTAATATATATTAAAAATGTTCAAATGTGGCTTTCCAGGGAATTCTGCCAAATATTTTTAGGCACCAGACCCAGCTTTACTTAATTTTATATTGCCTTCTTAGTCTATTATAAAATACCCTTCCATGCAGTTTGAATTTGGTAAAAAGACTGAAGCATACTCATTTATATTAGAAACATAAAAATGCTGCTTTCCTTGAAATAGAGATCTTTAACTCCTAATGTGACAGCCATTCAGATGTACAGTAATTAAAGTGTCTCTACAGAGCTTAACACACATCACTGAGCTTTTACTGCCACAAAAAAACCAGCAGAAACAGAAAGGCTTTTTTTTGTTTTTTAAAGACAACATACCGGGAACAGCAAGTAGCTTTAAATACTTTTTACAAGCAATTTATTAGTAGTATAACAGTAGCACCTTGAGACGCTAAAGATGACCAGAGCCCTGCTGCATGAGGCTTTATAAAAGCTTCAAAGATGCAAATCCTCAACCCTTAAGTGCTGTCATCAACTACAGTAAAGTATGGGATTACGCTCTAGTGTTGGGGGTTTTTTTTGAAAAAACAGATTTGAGGTAACAATCATCTCTTATTATTAGCTATAATGTTTATTACAAGGGATAAAACAATGGCAGTGGGTTAACCAATCTGCTCCAGAGAGTTTACAGTCTAAGCAAACAAGAATGCCAAGCCTAGACACACAGACAGAGCTCATTATACAAAAGCAGAATACATACGGTTGGAAAAAGATAAGCTAAGTAACAGAGGAGGGGGGATAAAACAGATGTGGAGTGATTTTGAAGACACTATGCCCACAGTACAAGGCAAATAAAGAGTACAGAACTGGCAGCCTCTGGACAAAGGGCAAGTGCAAAACAGAGAGAGAGAGACCTGCTCTAAATCAGACGGCAGAGCAACCAGCAGCGCGAAGCCTGACAGCCAGATCCTCACTTCAGCATCCACTCAGTGACTTCTGGTGTTTCACTTTTTAAGTACTCAAGCCTACCCTAATATAGCCCAGTGAGAAAGGCCAGGCAACCCTCATCCTGAACTTCCAAAGAGTCAGACATGATTTATAGGGCAAGATCAGAACCAGGATAAAGCCCCCAGTAGTCCCATCGGTATGCTTTCTGGATATTTCACTATCTTCTCCCCCCCACTTCTAAAAGCCAGCATCAGAAACTGTAGATAATTAGCACAAGAGTCCATGTGAAATGTTGCGTTTCTTTAAGTGTTTATTTTGGCTTCCTAAAACAGGCCGGGATCCAGCTCTTATGCTCAGCCCCACCTTAGTTATATTTGTCCTGTTATGCACAACAAACTTGGAGCCACATTTAAATATGAAACACTTTGAAACGCTATTAATGCTATCTCTATATCATTAATACACACATTAACTCCCTTCACAACTGACCCACGGGTTGATGGGTTGACCTAGCTTGTTTTAAAGGGTACGTTTCACAGAGAAGCAGCACCATTTTACTTTTCTTAGCTTTTCCCCCATAATCAAAAGGAAACCAGCCCAGACTGAATGTTGAAAACTGAAACAGCTGAGCGGGCTCCTCCTACCTCCTCTCTTGTGTTTTCATCTTTTATGGTGGCAGGCTAGTCTGTGCCAGACAAACTAAGATTTCTTATATTCTTCAGTCGCTTGGCTGTTCTTTCCCATCGATATTCCAACAGCAGATTAACGTCAAGGCATGCTGAGCCAAACCCATGAATCTCTGAAGATTTCAGTCAAGCAGGAACGCTGCTGGACAGTCTTTTTTGTTGTTAAACAGAGATTGCAACCAAACCTGGTCTTGCGTGTGTGAGTAAAGAGTAACTCTCACCAGTGTTAACTAACACGGGTGTATGGTGGGTCAAAATCAGGTGCCTTATATAGTGTGTGAAGAAAAACAATTGCATAGGGAAGTGAAGTGTTCCTTCTTTAGCCTGCAGCTGCACACGCCAGCCACGCGATTTCAAAGCACTGGATTTCACAGATATAAGGAAACAAACAACTGTTCCACTCTCAGCAAAGCCGAGGGCAAGAGGTGCTACCTCCCCAGTGCACCGAGTACCGTGCCTTTTCCCCACCGCAAGTGTGCCCAGGGACTCCGCGTGCAGCGCATCCACTCAGAGGATGGACACGGTGCACAAAACACAGCACCCAAACTCACAAGCCAGCGAAAAGCCTGCAGCACCCTCATTTAGGACATTGCATTGCTGAGGTACCACACCTAGTGAGTGGGTTGGGGCAAGCCTGCAAGACATGTGAAGCCTTGCATCCCTCAGGGCAGGATCAGCAGCCTGTGGCACAAAGGCCCAAGCAGACACCACTATTTTTTGGACCCAAGGACATCAGAGAGGAGTTAGTGGTTCAGGAGAACGTTCCAGCTCTCATAAGCTCCAGACTCAGTGGGACCTGCTGCCCTTTGTGGAAATAACATGTTGGCATGTTCTTCCCTCTGAGATGGGCTGCAGCTGCCACTGGGTTTGTACCATCACACTTAGCCTCTAATATGGGAAGGGAAACATATTTCTAAGTTGCTCCCCTTAAAGGAATGATAACCCCATGTTGAAACACTTCTGTAAGTCCTTCACAGATACAGAACAGATGAGGGAACCGAGCCGAATCATCCCTCCTCACAACGCTACAGAGGAATAAAACAAGAGGAGAATAACTAAAAAGAAGACAAGATGGACAAGTTAGATAAATACAGCTGGGCAGCATGCTCTCCTTAACACAGTTTCTTTCCTGGAGCACATGGCAATTAAGCACTCATTAAGCACCTGTTGCACCCTTCTGCAACAAGACCCCAATAGCTCCTTTAAAGTGAGCAAAAAGTCTGCAAAAAAAACCCATTTAAGCATTCTCATCAAGGCTGTTTACCTGGAGCCAGCTAGTACACGGCATTAGCACAACCACGCAGCAACACTCTGGCTTCACCAGCCCGCACAGAGTCTTTGCAGATCCGCTCACGATGCTCACAAGATCGCTCTCAGGAGAATGCAGATCCCGTTAAGACATCAGGGACATGAGGAATCCCTGAATCCAGAAGGACAGCCTAAGCCCAGCATCTGTACTGCAAGCAAACCAAGCTTTGGCGAAAGCATAGAAGCCCAACACTTTGCAGTTAGAGACCAAGCTGATCTCAGCCACTGCTCCAGGTCTACCACAGTCTGCTTCTGCAACTCAGCCCTCCAGCCAGCACATAACCCATAACCCTACAATTTCTACGCATCAACTTCAGTGCAAACCACACGAGAGAAAAGAAAAAAAAAAAACCACAAAAAAACCACAACACACAATTAATCCTCAGCAACTCCAGGCACATTACATACATGCTTGTTATTTCTCTCCCCAACAGGTCAATGAAACTACAAGATGTTTTCCACGTATACCAGCCACCCAAAGTACAGCCTCCCGCAGATGCATTTAAAACAAACTTAGTTCTTCAATAAAATATCAAGCTGAAGACTACTAACCTAGAACAGGCCTCTCCTCTGCGCCAAGCTTGCTCCTAAAACACAACCCAAACCTTCTCTTAGAGGAGCAGCTCTGAGGACTGTTTTCCAGGAGAGAAAAGCCAGCCTGGTTCCAGGTGTGCCTGTTTAAACTGTTCACCACTCCAGGTGTTGCCACTCTCCACTGATTGAGCCCTTCTGCCCCACTCCCCGTGGCTCCCCACAGCTCCTTGTGGGCCAGTCTAGGGTTTAATTGAGCTCAGGGAATCTCTTGCAGGTGGTGAACCAAAACTCCACGCGTGGAGAAGTCCGTGTGTCTCCAAGTTAGGCCCTTGTGCAAATCTAGATTGCCCCTTGGGTTCTACACAACTAGCAGCCCTTGTCACCTCTGCCGCCGTGGTGGCAAAAATTGGTAGATTTGGTGCTGCCCACAGAAAAGAGGTGTCAGCAGCTCTGAAGCCGTCACTGTGAGATGATGGACAAAACTTTTTGATCATTACTTGAACAGACAGACTTTAGTCTTTAGCACTGTACTTCTGTCTCCTACACTATTTCAGGAAAACAGAATAACCTTTTGAGGGGAAATTACAACCATGAGTATACAAATCTAGAAACCTAAATGAGAATAAATTCTAATTTTCTTCAGGAAAAAAAGGTCAGTCTATCATTGAGGTAAAGGCTATAGCCGAGCCAGCCGATAGGCAACTGATGGAAGAGATCTAATGTTTTTTTCCAGTAAGAGACACTAGAATCCATTAGTAGCTAAACAGGATTGTTTGCGAGATTGACCAAAATATGTGAATTATTTGTGTGATCAGGAAGGGGGAAAAGAATCTCCAAGCTGATATAGCTCTAACTATGAAATACTAGTGCTTGAGTAAGTCTGTAATCAGCCCAGAGAAACTCATGAAAGAGTAAAATGTATAAACTCATGAAAGAGTAACATGTATAAATTAGTTTCTATGCAGTCATGCGGGGGGGTCTGCAAGATGGATCTGAGGTTGACAGTGGTTGGCTCTCCAAAGCATTTGGAATCCAGGGCTCCAAACAGTACAGATTATGCTCTTCATCTATCAGCAGCTTATGTTTCTAAAAAAAATCCAAAAATTTAAATGCCAAACTACAAACTTCTCAGAAGATGTTCTTAAATAGCTGAAGGAGAATTGGATACCAATGTTTTGCAGTTAAAAGTGCTGGCACTTTATAAAGAGAAGCCTTTTGTTAGAGACAGGAAGTTTAGTTTATTGCCCGGTGTATACAGTTCACCCACCACGTTATTTTGGGCTATTTTCATTCCTCACACAGTAAAGAGGAAATTCTAAGAACATTTCATTGCTTTTCTTTGTTTGATGAACAGCAAAGGTTTGCAGTTTACCGGCCGCTGCATTGCTTTGCTACTTCTGACATACAATTTCACTTCATGTCGATCCTCTGGAGGATAAAACATTTGTTCTTTATAAAAATGAATTCTTTCTGCCGCATTCATTTTAAGTCCATCTCTCACCCTCATCTTTCATTTCTTCACAGAAAGTATTCCTCAATGCAAAACTACAAAAAAACTCATTGACACCCTTTTTTTTTTTTTCATGAGCAAAACTTCAGGCTCAGAAACTACCAAGAGGCACACACTACGACAATTTTTGTCCCCTTTTCAGTTTCCCCAGATACTTTTCAGTAGGACAAAATCTGAAGCAGAGTAAAAATATCAGAGCTACGGTAGAGCACTATTACTTAAAAGTATGATTGCTCTTCTGAAGGACATTCATTTTGATCAAAACAGATAACTGCATCTTATGCACTGCCTGTTATGATTCTGTTGTGTGCACAACACAGTTCTATGCCATTGCAAATGTGAGGCAAAGAGCTGGAGTACATGCCTGTCCGTTTACTCTTCTACTTTTCAACAATTCACAAGGTTATCCCAAATGTTTTTATACCATTCTTGCCTGACAGAAAAAAAAAGAAAAAAAAAAAAGGATTCCTCATAAAAGGCTTGGTTTCTAAAAAATGCTAAGCATTTAAGCATTTATTAGAAACAGTTTTAGTTCCTCATTAATCTGAAGATGAAGTATTATTGATTTACAATGAGCAATTCATCCGATATCCATCAGCAGCATATAAAAACAGAGTCTGAGAATTAAAAAATGGGTGATGCCTGTTTGGCAGCAGCTTGCTGTGTCCTGCCAATGGCATAACCTGTCCAACTGGATGGGAAACAGCCCTGCTCTTTCTGTGTGTTCTGCATGCTCGACTGTGTATGTCCCACAGATCATACGCTAACCTACATTTATTTTTATATTACAGGATCAGCAAGTATACATTAGATCAAGGCTTTGGGGACTTTACATATTGCTTAACCTCAGTCACCCAGGCTCTTAGTCACTCCAGCAATGAGCATGGTAAAAATAGATAAATTACACAGATAGATTGACACGGAGACATACACATCTGCGCACATAGACATATATATCCCTAGGGCCTGATGGAACAACTCCAGTTGAGTGCAGTGAGCTTTGGATCAGGCCCAACATCAGTATACGATACAGACCAACTGCCTCTGATCTTTGAAACCAGTTCTAAAAGGCTAAGGTAGGGGGTGAGCCTCCATTCTGTGACCCTGCTTTTCCACCAGCGTAACTCCGTTGGCTTTAGTGGCATGTAAAACCAGCGTAATGAAGTGGAGAATTATGCTCACATTATGTTTTTTAAGTAGCTTATTAGCCTGCATATTACACCCTTCCTAGTGAGTTGGCAGCTGTGCAAAGGACTCTAAGGACCTAATTCACCGAAGCTGATACGACTCTTCCCACTGGCTTTCGGTCAGGGCCCTAAATTATTCTGAAAATTCTGGGGAGAGGATATTATAAAGTGGTGCAGTAACGGTAAAAGGGTGTTAATGAAAGTCCCTTGAGGAGGTCACGGCTTTTGTTAGTTTGGAGGAGCTTTCCACTCCTCCAAAGTGAAAAAAAAGTGGAAAAAAAAGTTTAAAAAAAAACCATTTTAAGGTGTGCCAAATGTTCCTGAACAGGACTTTTTCTTCCTTGTCACCATTAAAAAAAGAACCAAACCCAACCAAATTTCAGGATGGGGTGGGGGGAAAAAAAAAAAGAGAGAGATTTTCCAGCCTAAATAGATTTGTTTACACCTTGTAACAGGCAGTAAGTGTACAGGGTGGGGAGGAAGGTAGCGGGCAGAGAGATAAGAGAAAGAAACATGCCTGTGCCACCCCCTGTGCTGCGTGCTTGGCCCTCGGGGGGAATTGCCTGCCAGTGTTGCTTGATCTTAACTCTCCTCTCCCGCTCCTTTCAAGGTTGCCTCCCTCTCAGGTGTGCCAGAGCCACATCTCTCAGCCTTTAGGGCTGCACCTGCTTTTCCCCTCTCTGCTGCCATTGGCCATGCGTGTCTCTTCTGGTGGCCTCCTGTCACACCCAGCCCTGCTGCCCGCCCCAGCTTCCCACACACGCACGCTTAACGAGCAGGTAGAGTAATTGCTTTCATAACATTTTTCCCACAATGACATTTCATAGTTTGCTCAGGCAGCGTTTAGGGTTATTGTGCCAGTTCCTCGAGTCCTGTCTCAGCCCGAGTTTCCGCAGTGCTGTTCATAACAAAAATGGGTGTTTTGTCCGAGGAAGGACTACTGGACCCACAGCTACACAGGCCTGGGAACTACAGAACTATCGAAGACTGGGTGCAAAACCCAGCTCCTCCACAATCTCCTGCCAACTCTTTGTCCCTCAGCTTTTGCAGGATGGGCACTAACAAGAGACATTTACTCCGCAGAAGAATTACGAGAGCAAATGCATCAAAGACAGGGCGATGACCCGTTCTCAGGTCTACACAAGCTGCTAAACTGCAGTTTAGCTGAACTGCAAAAGAGCGTAACTAACACCTGTCTGAAATTATGCCAGTCCTTGGCCAGGACTTAAAACCAAATCCTTCAAAAGAAGATAGGCCAAGTTGCATTCATCTGATATGTCAGTATAAATGTGGAGGCCAAAAGGAAACTATGGATTTCAAACAGGATATACCCAGAGCCTGTAAACCATAAAATACTACTGTAATTGTCCAGACTTCTTTGCAATGGGCTCTGAAGAGTCAATGATGTTGACTTGACTTGTCCCCGTTGGCACTGGATCAGGGCCCGAAGAGACCACGAGAAGTCTATGAAAGGCTTCTGAAGTAAGAAGGCTAAAGTATGACAAAAGAGTAATAATGAAGGTTTTGATTATTATTGAAGTGACAGTAGCTCCTGGAAAACCCAGAAGATGTCACGGTCCAAAAGAGGAGGCATCCACACTGTAGGCAGATGAAAGTAGTTCTTGATCAAACTTGGAGGAGAATAATGCAGATGTAAGATGAACAAGATGTAAGAACAGCAGATGTAAGATGCACAAACAACAGATGAGAGTGAGAAAGTTAAAAATAAACCCCACTTCTCGCAATATCATAGTGCCACATCCATTGTAACACGCTGCTTACCGGCGTGTTCACCGATATTTCTTGTGACTGTGTTTCTCCGAGTTTTGGCTCAGCGGTACCCAAAGAACAACTTTTCCTTGGACCATGGGTACGCCGCGCGCACAGGGAGGCGACGGGCAGCATTCAGAGGCACACCTTGCCTGGATATTTTATGAGCTAATAGCAGCTAGTCAGCAGCGTGAGCAGCTCTAGGTAATACTTGAAATAACGTTACCTATAGCAGTAGGCAAGGAAAAGTCCAGCTTGGGAGCCTTCCCCTCACTGCTCTTTATAGCTGAAGTTAAAGCTAGCTAAAACGACTACATTTGCTAAAATTTTCCTCGTGAAATCTGGCTAAATTTTCACTGAAAATCTCATCTTTTCTCAAACACTATTAATTTTCCTTTTTTTTCATTTAACTTTTCCTGTTACTGATTTTTTTAATGATCTTAACTCCTGCAATAAAAAAATTATATGCCACTAGAAACACACTTTTTTTTCTTACAAAGGACTATTAATCTACTAATCAGTTATCATATCTCAGTGAGTCACAATCATTTGCAAATTTTTAAAATTTGAACTACATGATTTTGAATAGGGATGAACAGAAGGAATAACTATCCACAATCTTTTTTTTCCCCCACAGAATGTTTATCAGCTTCACCAGAGGAAAATATTTTCAAAATTAGAAAATCCAGTCCAGAAATGCCAAAATATTTCATTTAGCCATACCAATGGAAAAATGAAGTAATGAAATTTGAATGTATTTTCATTTCAAAACACTACCTTTTGTTTCAAAACATCCTTAGAACAAAAAGAAAGTGAAGGGTAAAATCATACTGTAATCCAAAATACATATTCCATTTCATGCCAAAATATGGATGTAATTTGAGAGGTTCACATTTTCTTGAAAGACACAGAAAGTGTCTGCTTCCGTTCCTGCTCAACCAACTTATTTTCTAATAGTTTGGTTCAGTTAGCAAAATACAAGGAAGAAAAGCGTCAATTCCTCTACAAAAAAATATTTCTTGTGACACATCGTGACTACAGGAGGTCGTATCCCCAGAAAGTGATGATACAACAGCAGCAATTTTATGATTTCACGAGCTAAAGAGGAACTTTGGTTCCACCATGTATGATGTAGCAAAGGGAAGCAAATCCACCCTAATTTTACAGAAATGGGGTCGGCATATTTGCCGAGGAGAAGCTATGTGGGACTCGGCCTCTTTGCATAATCCTCAACATCTTTTCTTTGCAAGACTACATGGTCACCACATGCATGGATCTTTTTCTGCGGAAAGAGCCTCAGAAATGAAATCAAATTGCAGAAGTATCATGCCCAGAATCCTGCACGACATGGTCTTCTCAGCCACTCAGGGGCACAGCTTCTTGATAGCTGTGGACCTTACGTGGGTACAGAGAGAGAATTGCAAACAATAGTCATGTCAAAGCACACGCTTAAAGGGTATTCTTTCTTATGTGGAGGTGGTAAAAGCAAATTATTAGTTGTTTCTATCAATAACAGTCAATACCTGTTTTATATCAGCAATGCCATCTAAACCATTGACCCATTTGTTAAATGAAGACAGTTATGGACAGAGAATTTTCTCTCCTTCTATTATTTTCTTGCACTGAAAAAAAAGAAAATCCATTCAATATCAAAATAATTAACATAATCCCTCCACACTTCTCAAAATGATGTGCTAAAAAATATAAATGATGTGCTAAAAAAATAAAAAATTTTTTTGCATCAGAATGCAAAAACCTCAATTGTTATATTTTAAGGTTTTCTTGATGAATCTTCAGGAGTGCAAAACTCATGAGGGTTTTCATTAGGAAAAGAAAAATGAAATGTCCAAGAAGCATTTCTTCATAGTCACTCAGGTTTGCAATTTCAGAATTCTGAATGAAATTCAGTTTCAGAATGCAACAATTTTAGGTGAAATTTATCTTAACGAGGAAGTTCCTACACAAGCTTTTATACTTCAACATTTGAGCCCTTCTCTTTCCAGATACACGTCACTCTTTGCATGATAAATAGCAAGGAATAATCGCGCTTAGCTGTACCGGTGATGTACGAAGCAATTGGTGAATGAAAACCTCGTGCTTCTGCTTTTGTGTTATTTTGAATCAAACGCTGCTATTACTCACTCACCCAATAATAACATTGCATCAGAGGCTTAGTGAAGACAAGAGGAAGGAATTTATCACTGAAAAGGTGAGTCTGAAACGCTGCCAGTCCTCCCAGAATTTCCTTGACTTAACGCTGCACATACCGTAACATGTCTCGACCATGCCACAGACAACTTTCCCTGTAACACAAACATCTCACCAGCGTCACCACATTCTGCGACTGACGTCAATGTGACCACTCGTATGAATGCAGATTACTCCGATGAATAAGGGATTGAGACTTGAGGCAGCGCACAGCCCGGAGACCCTGTTCACGCAAGACACAATATGGAAGTGAAGCCATTAAAAAGTCAGCAGTGGGTTACAATTAGCACACTGGTATTTGAAATATTATTGGGATGGCGGGGGGGGAGGGGGCAGAATTTTCCAGACAGGGTGGGAAGGAAACACATTGTGTGTAATAAAGCTGTGTTCCAACGATGAAAACGCTGCAGTTTCTTGAAAATGACCCCTGGACTGTGCTGCTGCAGCAGAGTGAAGTTTAATGTAATGCGAAATTTTAACTGGCCGTAATAATTACAACAGGCCCAGAGGTCAGTTAGGCTATTTTCACAAAAAAGAATTATGCATTTTTTGAGTGGAATTCAAGGTTTGGCATCAGATTATTACTATTAAAATTATTATTAAGCTTGAACCTACAGGCCAAACCCAAGACCCACTGTATTTATTTCTGCCTGTGGGAATTCCTAGCACTTCTACAAGAGTTTTCAGACCGAATCAAAATGAAAAGCTGGCTGAAAGAAATCTGTTGCAGAGCTCTACTCTGCATCTTTCAGTTCAGGACTGATGGAATGTTTCATTTTCACCTACAGAATAAGCCCAGATTTTTGTTTCAAGATGCATTTCCCAGTGGTACTGCATTGCTTCACAGGTATGTGATTTAGGGAGTTTAATGCTCTCTTTACTTCTAAATTGTGCACTATCCTGTCCTTAGCCCTGCTAAGAATTCCCTTTCCATTAGGCAGTAAGTTCTGTAGGTAAAAGAATACTTCTTTTTCTGCACACTGTCCTACTAACTCCATCTTCCATCACAAGTAACAAGGGATTCTGTGACAAACTTGTCCCAAGACAAACAGAAGAACTACTCCAGTTATCATAAAATTAAATCCTTAAATCCTGCTTAATCCTTGACCACAGAAATATAATCAGAAAAGAAAATGGAAATTACTTGCATATTGACCAGTACTGAAGCCAAATAACATCCTCTACTATTTTGCTTTTGGTTTGAACGGAGTAATCTGGAGACATGCTGGTTCTTTTGCGATAGTCTCAGAAGTGTCTTGGGCACCGTGTAACGTAAGAATATACATTCCCCACTGCTACTCTTATCTAACCTCCGCTTTGTTTCCGTTAGCTCACTCCTTTCTCGCAGGGATCGCCAAACAAGTGGCACTTGAGCTGGATTCGGCAGCCACGGACTCTAGACTTGGGCGCATGTTCACGTTCACCACCAATTACGCTTTAAATTGAGACCCTCAGCGAACCAGTTTGCTTCCAATGTTCTCAGTGGGTCTGCCAAAGTATTTCCACGCTCCCGCCTTCGTCTGAAATTCCCAAATGGCTCTCCCAGCCAATGTTACGTGCACACCAGTGGGCCAGAACACGGCCAGTGAAGTGCTCTAGGTTATTCTCCATGAAGACCAAGGGTCTGCTCCCCCCAGCACACTTCTAATTTTTTTTTTTTTTGCTGTTATTCAAAATAAATATCAAAATTTATATATAAATATAAAAAATATATTCAAAATAAATATCCAAAATAAATATACAGCTCCAGGCCTGAAAGACAAGCAGTTTACTCACCATATCATATAATTCTCTTGTTTCCTGACCAATATAACCCATAAGGGCCACAATGTGTTAATTTCGCACTCAGTCAGCCTTTTCTCCTTGTTTACATTTATATTGCAGACATCGTAATTTTTACACAACAAACAGTGACAGGACCTTTGCTTTACTTCAAATATTCTGAATGAAAGTGTATGTCTCAGCATTTCTCTTAGTATTAAGAACTTGAGAACCCTTTTTTTTTTCTTTCTGCAACGTTAACCAGTTACTTTAAAAATGGAACAGACTAACCAGCTTCCTGTTTGCTGGTGACTACCCTTTTCACCATCTATAGTATTTGAAACAATCTTTTCTTCCTGCCTGCTGAAAACACCCTTTGCTTGGAATACTGTGCACATGCAGGCAATAATTGTAAGCTTTGCCTTTATGGTGCTTTTTCTATCTTAACCTAACTGCTTGCCCATTAGGCGATTAGGGTAAACAGTAAATATTTGCAGCTTCCAACAAGCATCTGGGGAGCAGTCATAACAATTGTCTAAATTACCTCAAATTGACTTGCAATCAATTAACTGGAGGGAAAATTATCTAGCATAGAGTAGCCGAAGAGGAAGAGCTGAACTCCCTAATGGCCCGAAGTGGCGTAGGAGTCAACAATCCCAACCACTCCGGAAAACAATGGGAATTAGCCCGGCTCAGTCTGCTGAAGCCTATTCAGGACTCAACCGCTTATAGAACTTTCAGCTTTATAGAACTTTTAGGGCTTTTAGCGTCTTTAAAATCGCTGCGACAATTTCAGATATTCTGATACAGGTGTCTTTTTTAAAAGATGAGTCAGTTCTTCTGTTGAGAGAGTTGCTAATACCAGAAAGACCACAGGTTTCTGAGTCATGCATATGCATATGCAATAATGTTCTTTACCGGAAACGTCGCATTGATGTATGCAGATAAAGCTAGATATAGCTACAGACAAACGACGGCATGTGATGCTATAAAGGCTTCATTGGCAAAGGTTTGAGAAAGCGAATTGCTCACAATTAGGGAATTATGCAAAATGTCCTCAAGGAGTGATGATGCTATATATTTCCGAAAAATCGTTATACACTTATTTCAGAGCTCTACTTTTTTCTTAACCTCTCCCTTTTGAGCCAAGTGCGTACTTGACAGATAAGCAACAAAGTTCTGACTATTCCTACCATAGTGTCAAGGCTTGCTGCTGAACCATCACAATTCCTGAAAACTCCTCAAGCCACATCAGCAGACTGCTTGGGGTTTTTTTAAATTAAAAGTAAATTTTGGAAATATTGGTACAATTTGGTGGCCAAAATAAGAAGAGATAATTCCATGAATGGCAAGCTCTCTTTGGATGAAAGGGAATTGAAGAGCCCAGAATTCCCCCCTGAAGTCAGTTGCTGGAAAACCTGGTGCGCTCGGTGCTACTGAAAATCTCACGAATCAATTTCCAACACTGAAAAATCATACACTTGCCAAAAATCTTTTTATAGACTTGCGGAGGATTAAGAGTAATCACAGCTGCATTGTTAAGAGGGCTCCAATTAAATGCAATCAATTTGATTAGTTTATGTCTTAACCTCACCATCATTTTACCATCAGTTTTTGTCCTGCAGATTCTAGATGCTGATAGGTCGTTTCAATTCCCCATTTTTTCCATTACCAAGGTTTCATTATGCACGTTAAGCATGTTTCCATTTGCCTGAGGTACACCAGGGGCAGGGAAGCATTTTTCAAAGATAACTCATTTAATATTAAATGTCAAAATATTACTCACTTCTTTAGCAAGATCGTGCAGCTGCAACCTGGAGAATTAATTTGGGATGATGTCTCTGTGGAGTTCAGGGCGTTGGTCTAAGCATACCTTTTGCTGAACAAAAAATCATTGACTTCCCCAGAATTTAAAACATTGTATGGAACTAACTAAAGGGCAATAATGAACAGCTAAACATACAAAGGAAGTGGGTTTTAGGCCAGAAACGCTGTGATTAAGTATGGATAAAACAACCAGAGGAACTGCTCATTACATAAAGTAATGAAATAAGTCTATTAGCATGATAACAAAAAAAGTGGAAATTACTGTAGGCTTTGTTTTGAAGATTATCACCATAGCATTTCCCTCTGCACAAGCAATTAAGAAATCATTGAAGAAAACAATCATGAATACCCCCCACTTTACAGACAGAAAATTGATGTAGGAGAAAAAAAGCAGGCTGACTGTTCATGCACGTGCTACCCGTGTTTCACTGGAGGCAACTCATGATTTAAATGATGTGACCAAGGATCTGTGTCAACAGAGTGAACCGTCACCTGACCCTCTTCATCTCAGTCCTGAAAATTTGTAAGAAAGCCTTTCTCTTCATGGGAAGACCAAAATTGTACTCTGACTTCCAAGAGGAGTTGTTTCCCACTGCCGGTGCAGATAATTGTTTTAGGAGCGACTGCAAAGTGCCTCACTGAACTGTACATTTGTCAAAAGAATGCAATACAAGATGGTAACTGATCGGTCCTCCTGTGGACTTCATTGTTTATGTTGCTGTTTGGGTGATAAGGCTGGTGTTTTGGGGTTCATTTCTAAGGTTTTCATTACGTATTTAGCCAATTCTTTTCTTCTATACAGTATCAAACTAGGGAACTTCTTTTTTTCCTCATACCCTTTTAGACCTTCTACACACAAAAGCTATTTCAGAGAAGAGGCAGAGTGAATTTAAAATATAATAGCCATATTAGTGAACAAAACCATATGCGGGTACTTTGATTTTGTATTAAGAATGTCCAAACCAGTTGTCAGTCAGAAGCAGTAATCCTGCTTCCAATTTACATCCTTTCTTGTCTCGAAAACTTTCAAGACTCTTTAAACTCCAACTGACCAAGCTCTCCACAATGCAGTGTGTTAATACACATTTTGCAGTAGGCAAAACACAGTCACCTTTACTGATTTGCTCTAGCCCGTTCATTACAGAAGTCATATGAAATTTGTTTTGCTAAAAAAGCAAATGAAGAGTAGAGAAATGTTTCCTAAAAAAGGCATTTGAATGTGGTCATGGCCACCATTTTGCTTATGCAACAGACAAGGTCAAAAGACTCTTTAAACGATGTGCCTGAGAACCACTTTAGTCCCTCTGTTTAGTTCTGTTATTTAGCAAAACAGTTATTAAGTTAGCTAGGCTTATTGACAGGAACAAAAGTTGTCTCCTAAAATCCAAGACTTGCAGCATGGCCTTTTTAAATGCTCTTAAGTGTTCCCCCATTGTTTCCTGCAAGTGTGTTCTACCCCATCATCTTTCTGCTTGGCTTGGAGAGCCCTTTCTTTAACTCCATGATTTCCTCTCAGGACCTTTATTTTGAAAATTAGTGCCTTTGAGCCAACAGGCAATTTTTGGTGCCCCAAACCAGCCTTCAACATGCTCTTTTGGGCTCCCATGTATTTTTTTTTCTTTGACCCTCTGCCTGCAAAGGAAAATAAACACCTCAAGAACGCTCTTGAGGTTTGTTCTACAGCTCCCCTCTAGCATTGGCTACCGGCCAGACTTCTAGGTGGGGCCTTATAACCCCAGGATGAACTAAGATAAATCTGCAGCACTACCAAGAAGAAGCTGGGAATGGAATACCGGCTTTCATTGCAGAAAACGGCAAACAAAAATAAAAACGGCTTCCTTATGGCTATATACCAGTTGTTGTAAGTGTCACAGTCCTATATGTTAAGGTACTTAGACAGCATGATGATAGATACATTATAAATACATTGCCTTTCCTATAAAAATTATAACCATGATAATCATTATAATGACTGTATTTCATGGACATCATATGTGTTGGCACAGCCAATTAGCATGCAAGAAATGAGTTTCCTGCTTCTGACGGGTCTTTGTTTTGTCCTTCACCATGATGTGGTTCTCACAAATATTGTCATTAGATGCTCCAAGCCATAAAATCTTTTTAGCAAAACTGCTCAATTTCCAGATAATCCTTTTCCCTAGTATACAATAATGATGGAATACAGAGGCTCCTCTAGTTTCTATGTAAGGACTAGGAAAGGAAAATGAGCAGGAAAGAACTGCTCTCAACCAAATAGAAATGCTTCCACGCTCTCCTTTCCTTTGTCCAAGTGGCAACGTTTCCGTCTATGTCCAATCCACATAGATGTTTCTGTAGCAACCAATGGCAAAGTCTCTTAAATTGAGACATATCTTTTTAACATTACTAGTAAAATTAACATAGTTTGGGCGGCTCTCGAGGACAGGCATATGGAGACAGTGTTTGGTGTGAAGGGCTGGCTACAGAACTGTGTGATCAGCCCTGCTTTCCAGAAAAGAGACACATTTCCCAAAAGTCAATGCAATCAAACCAGATTCTCACTTTGATCTGGTTTGGTACTTCTCTGTACTGATCTCTCACACAGTTTTGCAGGTCATACAAGGAGTTGGGAAAATGCAACTCTTTGCTAGTTCCAACACTGCTGGGTGGCTGCTCATGCTGGCACAGCTCTTCTAGCTGACAAGGAATATCACCACACCCTATGAAATGCATTACACAGTACAATGATTATGCGTGTTAAAGAAAGAATCATTGCTGCAGGAAAAAAAATAAGCCTTAATTATAGGTGAGCAAATAAATTCATAACAATGTTTCTCCATTTAAACTTTCACATTTTATTCATTTCAAATTTGTAACGCATCTTTCTCATTAGGATACTGAAATTTCTCAGTTTCTCTGACAAACAATTCTTTACAAATATTCAGTATTTCACCTTCAACATTCACTACCTGGTAATGACCAGAATTACCTGGGATAGTGTTTGTTTCCAGACCGAATAATTTAAGAACAGTTCAGCCATTCTATAGGATTTGGCCAAATCTCCTTGTCATCATATGCTGTCTCTTAAGAGTGCTCAGCATCTGATCTTCCTGAGGAATATATAAGGTCTCGGTTGCTGCAACATGCAGTAATTTAATTCCAACAGAGAACTCATCCTTGCCTTTACAGTCAGGTATTGCCTTAAGCCTGGGAGCTCAGCATTCCCTCTCTAATGTTGTCGTGATCAATTATAACTCTAGAGATGCTATTCGTCCATATAAATAAGCAATCTGCATCTAAGCTGAAAACTCTAAATGTGGAATATTAAAATCAAATGGGTATATTGGTTGGATTTCTGTTCAATGTTTTTAGTTTAACATTTGCTTTTGATAAATATTTTACCTGGTAAATCCTGGTTGCTAAATATTTTCACAAACCAAATATAGATGAATTGTGGATACCACTCGACTGAATCTCAATTTTGTACACGTAAACTAGTTTTAAAGAATTTCTTTCTTCCTTTCTTCCTTCCTTTCTTCCTTTCTTTCTTTTGATTGTTTAATAACATCATGTTTTTATTGTATTTATTTAGCTTTGTGATTGATAGGTTTCACTGTTTAACACTTCCCGGCAAATCAGACCATTGTATTTTGAGAAGGTGGCTCCACTGAGAATTTAGACTTTAAACAATAGGATTTTATTCCAGCCACCATTTTATTAAATCAAGAATTAACATGACTCTTCAGCTTTCACCAATTCATTGCTGTACACACCTTCATAAAGACTTTTGCTTGATTAATGAATACGTGGTTTGGCCTGAAGTACTGTGATACTCCGATTGTGTTTTTTGACATGCCTTTATTTTTCTGTCATGCGTTGCTCAAGCCTCTTTAATATAATGGCTATTGCAGTCACAAAGATTGATAACTTAAGATGATAAAACAATCGCTGGGATAAATGTACCAGCTTTACATTTTGTATATCTTAATAGAACTTCAGCATTCAAAGTACAACATTACACTGCAAAAGCCAAACTCTCCTTGACATTCCATTATACAAATCACAGATGTTTATTGCCCCACAGAAGCGTAGTAGAGGGGTAAGTCTCTTTTGTAAAAGATTCAAGAAAATTCTGACACTTCCAATCCTTTTAATTAAAACTCTGCTCTCATGACTCATTTACGTCCCTTTAAAATATAGACATATATCAAGCCAGGTTGTGGGTGTGTGCTGATACTATGATTTACTCTCAATTGCTGGCCAGACTTATCAGTTAAAACAATTTAAAACACATGGGATGGTTTTTTTTTCCCTCAACCACAGACTAACAGGCAAAAGTGACATGGATTTAACCCCTCCAGTTTGAGAGTTGAGTGGGATTTAGCCACAAGCTTTCATTAAAGTCAACAGAAGTTCAAATCCATGGGCGTGGTATGGCAGCCTTCCAGGTAACTCTCATAAAGCTGGAGGCTTTGCCTGTCTGTGGGGGTAAGACAGTGGGCAAAAATACCTTCTCGAGCGGGAGTCACTGCCATTATTCTGACTTCAGTGGAGAATCTGACCTGATACCTTGGCTAGCTACAACCCAGCAGGTAGACAGGTTGATGGGCCGATATCCAAATGGTGATTTCCTCCGGAAAGTACAGAGCAAGGAGAGCTTACGCCACTTCAGTGTAGTTCACTTCTGGTAGCCATTCTCAAAACCAGGCCGCCCGTGACACGCTGCGCCAGCGAGGACTTGTGGGTGTTCTTAAAGAGCAGTCTGGCGTTGGGCTCATTGCTGTAATCGATCTGCTGGTCACCAAGGCGCAGGCTGTAAGCCAAGCAGCCAATGCCACCCCTTGACGGCAGCAGCAATCAAAGATTCACATGAACCTCTTCAGGTCATTAACATAATGACTCAGGCAAAACCCAGGAGTTGCTGAGACCATTCAGTTTGTCAGGTTGGCCGTAACAGCTGTTTTGTTTACGCTCTATAAAATATCTGCTCCTCCTTTACATTTGAATGCAACTCAAGGTGTTGGTTGTTGCTCTTTAAAAGCCACGGAAGGAATCCTGGGCCCATGGAAGAACATAGGAACATTGTCATGAAAGACTTCACCCCACATGTGGTTCTGGAGATACATACCATCCTAAAACAAACTTTCCTAGAGGGCAAAGACATTTTGAACTTTTTAAAAGGCTTGCAGCAATGTTTCAACTTGTCTCTATTGCCTTTTGCATATTTTCTCAGTTTTGAAGAAAGCTTGGGAAAGACTTCCAGGAACTGATACGTAAAAACAGGCTCCGACTCCTGCGCTTCAGCATCTCCAGCAGCTCCTGCTGAGCTATCTGAGCACAGTTCTGGGCTCTGCCTCAAATCGCTCTGTGACCTGCGGTAAAGTTGCTTACTCTCTCCCTCTTCCTCAGTTTTCCAATCTTAAAACACAGCTGATAATGCTTCCTTTCTTCTGTGTCATGTCCTGTCTACAGAGACCATCAGCTTCAAGAGAGGGTCTCTGCGACAAGGCGGTGTTTGTTCTGTGCCTACAACACAAGGCTGAGGTCCCACTAAAGGCTCTAGGGGTCCTGGGCTCTAGGCCAAGATTCGGATAAGCTTGGCTTTTGGTTCAAACAAAGGTTCTCTCTCCTCACAGGCCATCACATTCATTTATTTTGCCCTGTGGTGAAGTTAATGCTACGTCTGTGATGTCACAGTTGTTGCCATGACAACAGGTTTATGACTTCAATGTAAAGCCGAATGGAAGAAGCTCAGGGACATGAAGGAAAGCTCTTATTCAAATCAGAAACATCTGACACAATAACAGAGAAGAGAAATGGCCAAGAAGGTACATTTCTTTTATTGTTACACATTTGTGGTTTCTTCTTAAGTTTTCAACAACATGTACTTCTTCCATCACATGTTTTAATAGCTACTCTTCCACTTACGTTTCTTTAGTTAAAGCTGTTTTCTTTCTTCTTTTAAATAAAAAAATAAATGTAATACCATTTGTTTAACTAGTTAATGAATGCCTTTGCCTTTTTTCAATTAGATTTAATTTAATAGGAGTAAATTTGGACTTCAGTATAGTCTTCCTTCTGATGCCAAATATGAACGATACTATTTCTGAACAAACAGGGGAGCTGTTAAAACTGTGGCTTTCCATACTTAGCAGAATAGGCTTTCAAAGAAGAAAAAAAAAAAACCCACATCAAAGTTTTTTGAAACACAGATTTAAAAAAAAAAAAAAAAAAAGATGCAAGAAGGCAAAGCTATTATGGAATAGAAATAAGTGTTGGGCAGGGTAATGTAAAGACTCCGAAGCTTTTCATTCCACGTTTTTTCCTTTGCTTGATGTTTGTTTTTTCCTTGAACAGCAACCTCCTCAAACACAGGCGTCTCTCCACGGATTAAGGTGCCACTAAAGTACAGACTGCAAAGTGGCAGTGGTATGCCTCAGTGTTTGTCCAGCGTGGGAACCTCCACAGGACCTGCCCCTTCCCTAGTCTCAATAAGGAATTCCCGGGAGCATCCAAAGGTGGAGGTGATGCCTCAAGGAAGCCTGTGAAGTTTACCGTCCATCCTTGTTAGCAAGTCTGAACACATCAACTAGTCAACTCAAGGACCCTGAGAGCCACACTAAAAACTAGAGTGGGTGGCAATGCCTACATTGCAAGTTGCAGTTTGATTCACTGGAAGTGCTTCATAATGCTGGCCAATAATAAAGCCATTCAAGTTTCAGCTGAAAAGTTCTCAGGTAGCTACCGTGCCACCAAAACTGACTAGGTTTAGCATGTTATGTCTCTGCTATGCTGCTTGGTTCACAGATAGTTGATTGAATTAGTTAATTAAGATAAATAGTTAATTAAGGCTGGAATTTTCAAAGAAGCCGCAAGAATTAGGTAACCAAATTCAATGAGATTTGGGTACTTAACTCCCTTAGACTCCTTTGAAAAGGGCAGCTATAAACGCTCACCTCTTTAGTTGCAATTATTTGTACTCGCAGGATTATGAGTGCAGCTGTTTATAAATGCAGAAGCATGGCTGCAAAAGCAGACATGGCATGAGAACAGAGATCTGTCCATGGATTGCACAGTATATTTATATACAAGCAGTGGCCGTACATTTAAACTATCCTTAAAGTCAAAATACCAGTAGAGTTAGTAATATCTCTGAAGCCGGTAAGAGCTTCTTAAGCTTACCTAATTAAAATCAACTAGATATACGTAATCAAATATACATGTGTACAAACTTATAATATATATAAATAGGTATACATATGCATATATAAAAGCATATGCACGTATATAAAGAGCCAGATGTGAACACGGGTGTAGACAGTTGTTTGGTTTTGTATGCATTTTTTTCTTTGCAAAACAGTACATTGTAATAGTTTTTGCTACTGGGAAAAGGGGTGACTAAGCTGCCATGTTAATGTCCATGATCTTATCGAAGTATATGAGGAAATGCTTTTCTTAACAGGTACATAATACAGGTGGTATGGAGGTAAATTTTATTTAAGCAATATAGAAGGAAGCGCTGTAGCAGAAGTACCATCTAGAACAGGAACCATCTGATGGATTAAGAAGTAAAAATAAAAACCCACAAATACTATAAAAACCCCAACCCTCCAGTCAATGAAACCTGACACCTTATCTTTCACCTGACTGCAGGGCAAAAGGACAAAATCGCAGGTCTGTTGGATAAAGGCTGTGGGTGTTAACAACAAAAATAGGGCACAGCCATCCAGTTCAACCTCGGTGCTGGCTCCCACCGAAACCTCTGGAGTTACCCAGGGGCACTCCCACATAAGCGGTTCAACCTTGGCCCTGCTGAAGGGCTTGGTGAGGGAGGATTGCCTTCTCTGACCACGGCGCAGAGCTTTCACGGGCACGATGGCGGCCTCCCTCAAAGCCCACTGCCTTTACAATCACGGTAAAGCCCGTTTTGCCGCAATGAGACAAGCATTGGCTTCTCATCCAGCAAAACACTTTCAGACGGGAATAACCTCAAGCATACGAATGCCGTTGGCACTGCTCACGTGCTCAGAAATACTCATGGGCTTAAGCACTTTGTGATGAAGGGAATATCAAAAAGGAGGATATATCCCAAGGCCAAAGACGTGGGAATGAAGAGCATCCAGCCAAATCCTGTTCATTAGTGGGCAGCATTATTTTTTTTTCTTTTAAAAATTGCCAGGACTTTAATTCCATGTGTTCACAGCAAGAGTGCTGGCCCATAAACAATTCCAAAATATACAGAAGATCAATTTCTTCTAATAAGGTGCTCAGTGACTTTCCATGAAAGTGAGTCACTGAGTTCTCCAAACCCTTAAGGTGTAGTAGAGCAAATGAAAATGAGGTCGGCTGAGGAATGCAAACAGATATACAGCACATACAGACCTTCAGTTTCACTCCAACATCCATATGTGGCCATAAAATATAGCTTCTTAAATGTAAAACGTATAGATTTCCCTCTGCAACAAAGGCATAAAATATCTCACTCCCAAACAAGTATTTGAGCATACGAACATGATCCTTCACTTCATCTAGGACTACCCACCCAGTAAACCAAGCTGTATTCTTTCTGGGTGGCTCAGAGAATAGCATATTACAGTGGAAACACCCATTTATTTCATTTACTGCCATTTATAATATTTTCCACTATTTGCAGATAATGAATTCATCCACTTTTTGCCAAGATTATGCAGCCTGTTTTATAGCCAAAATTATCCAGAATCCTTCTAAAAATGTGTTACCCTTCATTTTCCATGATTGCTTAGTGGTTCTCTTGGAGCAGGACCAAGATCAACCATATTAACAATGCACAGCAATAACTGAACTGTCATGCTCGTACTCTCCTAGCAGCAGGAAGAGTGCCATCGAGCCGGTCCCTGAAGTATGCACGATTCAAGAGCGTAACTGTTCAGGTTAATTAAAGCCGTTAAATGAGAAATGAGGAATTACTTTTGGAGTTCTTTTCCTCTGCACATTCTACAACAGTCTTCTCATAAAGGTAGATGCATTTCAGATTATCTGATGTTTTCTTGGCACCACGCGCTCTTCAGTTTTCCAGGATAAATTGTATTTGTAGAATACAACAGGACGGAGACCTACAATGTGTAACACGCCTGACCAGACCTAGCTCCTCACCCTGTAAAGACTGACACACATCTTTAACGTTCCACACGGCCAGCAGCCCTCGTGGATTCAGCGGGGGGAAAGCGGATAACGCTTTGGGATTCGCTCTGGGACCAAGCCCACGCATCGGGCACCACAAAGCTGCACCAAGCCACGAGCAAGGCAAGCAGAAAACAGCGGAAAGGGACGAGTCCGTTGTGGGATGATGTGTATTGGAGTAGTGCTGATTCCTTAGTAGACAAATTCCTGCTCCCTCCACTGGCCGGGCTGTGCTGGCATGCTATGGAGGGTGGAGCTGCGGCACCGTTCGCTCCCTGCTCCGCGCGAGGGAAGAGGAGAAACAGGCCGGTCACATCTGCTCTTCCCTCGCACAGGGTCTGGCAGTCTGAAAATCTCACGCCGGGGAGAAAGAGGGCTCCTTGCCATCGCCAGGCTCAACAGCTGGGCCCAGCATGCAAAATGAAGCACATGCGGATCTTTGCAGGAATTCTTCAGTGCTCAGCCTGAGGGTTTGATCCTGGAGTCAAGGAAATCTAGCTCAGGACCATAAATGCCAGGAGCAATTCCAGTGGTCAACGTTAGCGGCAATAACGCAAGTCATCGCACCAGTAATTATAAACAAAGGCTAAACAAAACAAATCCACTTTCATTTTTTATCATTTTATACAAAAAGAAAACGAGTGCAATAAAGATCCTAACAGCCAAGTCTTTGTTTCTTAACATTATCGCTGTTTTCTTTGGCACCACCGGGAATCTCTTAGCGGGAGCTAAGAAGAAGGAGAAACTCTGGCTCAGCAAGAGGCCCTGTAGCAGCCAAAATCTGCTCTTCACCCAAATCGCCATTGATCGGCAAGACTGAAGCCAAGCAGCTGGTACTGAACAAGTTAATGTGCCACCACGAGTGACCCGAGAGCCAGGGGAGGCAGGGGAGCCACGCAGCGGGCCGAGTTATGGCCACTGGAACAAAACCAGGTTGTCGTGATATAACTGAAGATTTCTTAGCTCTGATAACTGACAGCACGGCAATAAATATTAATACTCAGACTCCTACTTGGAGTCCCATAAATACTCCAGACTTTGCCAGGAACTCCTTTCCCTTCGGCCACTCCATGATTCAACTTTACCGTACGTAGCTGGTTGTGGCCTTGGTAATTTCTCCCTTCCTCTACATGCAACACCCCACTACCACCACTTCCCAAACAGCAGGCTCCACTGATATCACCCAGTCTGGCCGGGCTTAGACTTCTCCAGCCAACCCAAAACATACCGATTTTCTTGGTTTTGGCTCCCTCCCAGTAACATCTCGAGGCCCTAATACTCATCCAGTTGATCTCAATGGAGCAGGATCTCAGCTGATTAGTTTTATTCAGACGGGTTTGTTTAATCTTAATCTCTCTCCTTCTCTCGCCTTTTTTTTTTTTTTTTTTTTTTTTTTTTTTTTTTTTTGCCAGGCTCTTTGATTCCCTTTCTGGTTCTTCTCAGGGTCTCCAAGTTTCAGGCACTTCTCTAAACACCCTCCAATGTTTTGACTTTTGATGGTTAAATTTAAACAAAACTTAAAAGCTTTTCCAACTATTTTTACTCAATCTCAGAGTCATTTATCAATCCCATAGAGAGCCTGGATTCCCCCTATATAAATGGATTGCCCTGTTGATGTGTAGCTAATGTGTAACCTCCTTTATCCCACAAAGACAACAGTCTGGCCCCTTCCTTCTGGGTAAAGCAACTAGAAGCCACTGAATCTTTCCTGCTCAAAACAGAACCCCTTCTAGCAGATGTCCTGCCAGACCCACCACTAAGGACACAAACAGTCAACTCTGGGCCTTTGAGGCAGTTAGAGTGCCCTCAGGATGCTGCAACGTATTCTGGCTGTAAAGGGAATAATTTTATTTTCCCTGGCCCAAAAGGCCTCGTGTGTTGACGCTCGAGTCTGGACAGCTGCATACCGACTCTTCCCGTGTCAAAGGTATATTTCCTTTCAAAGCCCAGCTGCAGGCAATGTGAGCTCTATGCACGCTGCTCCTCTCGTCTGTCCGGTTCCCCCGGCAAAAATTTCGACTTGCATTTCTTGCACTTGCTGGAGTGGCAGAGAGGCATATAAGAAGGAAATATGTGGCCTCTCAGATCCTCTAAACATCGTCCAGCTGCCACTAAAAAGGTGTCCCAACTTGAATTCATTTTTTCATTTTATTTTTTAACTGACAACTACTCCATGCTTTTGTACAAAGCCATAGGAATTTTATTCTTGGACCAGTAGATAACCACAGCACATCTCTCCCAAGTTTCCAACCCCACAACCGTTTTTCTTAATTTTGAAACTTTAAAGGAAGAATGCTGCTTTGGCTTCGCGATTTTACACAACTTGTTAGAACCAGGGGAGAATGTTACAATACCAAGCCACATGAAATGGAAAAATTTGAACAGACCTTTGGGCTGGATCCCCCTGCTTCCACCAAGTTGCACTCAGACCACGACTGAAGAGTGTCTGGCTTGGGTAAAAGACAATTTTTTGTGTGACCTTGAGTCCTGGTGGCCAGCGAGAGTGGTTTGACCTCCCAGAGCAATTAAGAGCTGCCTCAAATCTACTCAGAATTGTATCCGTGACCCAGGACCTCCCGAGGACCTTCTGACAGCCAGTAGTAACTGAAGTCCTACACCCGGTGCTCTACTCGGGGACCTGGGAGATACCCCAGCTCTCTGACATGAACAGCTCTTTCCTAACACCTTTGGCAGGAGGCTCCTGAAGCTGGCTCTGCAGCTTTTGCTGCCAACGTAGCAGTGCAAGGAGAGCAGAACAGTTCCAAGGAACCGTTTCCCTGAAGAGGAAATGAAAAGAGAGACTGAAGCCATTGGCAAGCCATACATCAGACATTTTGGTTAAAAGCAGCTAGACTGCGCTTTGGAATGACTTTTTGCAGAATGTTTTGCTTTTCTTCTGCATGCATTGCGCCCCCCACGACTCATTGCTCCAGCTATAGGCAATGCTTTTAGTTCAGTCCTCCAAAATTGTACTTTTCTACCACAAATTTCCACATAACAGCAGGGCTTGAAATACAATAGAGGTATTTAGGTGACATTCTGCTCCTGTACACTAGCTGTCTCAGTCACTGCCTTTCGGAAGTACACAGCCCACTTAGAAGAACAATATAGGAATGTGCGTGGAGAAAAGCATGGTTAGTAGGAATCAAAACAGAGATTCAAGAGAGACGGACTTCCACGTGACAGGCCTGTACTGGGGTCTACATAGTTTAGATACTCTAACAGGGGAGTTGCTTTTGGCAGCGTAGTATTGCGTCCTTGGCCACCTGAGGTATCCCATCTCAGGCTGGTCATTCCTTAGGCTGGGCTGCTCTGCTTCCCAGAGCAGGGCTAGCTATTCCCTGGTCCCTCTTGCCTTCAGAGGAGTAGACAGCCACAACCCAGTATTAGTTAGGTCAGGAGCCCATGCCATCGTGCTAGGCACAAGTAAAACACATCTATCACAGTATCTGCCCCAAAAAACAGAAAAGCTACACATTTCCTGTAGGTAAAGTTTTTGGTAGGTAATAAAGTTTTTGTATTACCTCTCTTGTATATGGACAAGTGAAGTGCACAGCAATTTTGTGACCTACCCAGGGTTAAGGACCATCTCGAAGGGGGTTATTACCGCCAGACCTATTAACAGCGAGCCCACTGCCTTCTGCAGGTCATTCTGCCTCCTGTTCAGAACACAGTTCAACACAAGTTGAGGTCATCCTACAACATCACTTAAAACAGAATAAAATCCCCCGATCCTGCAGTTGAAGTGCTTTACAACACAAGTGTTATAAATACGGAGAGAAGCCAAGAGCAGGAGCAGAATGAACTTATGAAGCAGAGGCAAGGAAAGAGAGATGAAATTTCAGCTGAGATGGAAAGCCGATGAAGAGATAAAGGAAAGTCTTTACAGATGGCTGGACCTGTAAGAAGCCTCTTGCTCTGAAGCTGGCCATACTGGATAAAGAGAGCGAAGTTCTGGGGTGAAAAATTGGCTTGATTAAGGTCCAAGAAAAAAAATTCTTTGCAGCAGGTCAGAGATTCCTCCCACAGAGAGGCAGACTGCTGGTGAGCCCTCAGATGATGCTGAAAGTGAGAAAGACTCTGCCTGTAAGCTCAGGCTGCACAAAGAGAGCCAACGCAATCCAGCAGGATCGCTGCAACTCTTCTGGGAGTAGCCCAATAAAGCACTGACAGCCATGTAAAGGCAGTAGCAGCACAAACCTCGCCACAGGATAAATGCCTGAGCGCTTACTCAGCCATCCCAGGTGGGTTCTGCAGCTTTGGCTGAACCTGCGTGACCTCTGCTTTGTTGTGATCAGTGTCCCACTCTGCCCAGTCTCAAGTAACCTCAAAAGTGTCGCTATGGTTGTAGTCACATCTATAAATCACAGCACGGACGTATCCAGTGATTCTACAAATCCCCACCAACAGTTACTTTGTCTTCCCTAGCTTTGCATGCTTGGAAACGGCTGAGAAAAACCTACAGGCTAATATCTTTTGAAATGGCTTTTAAGGGCTCTTTTTTGTCAGATTCCTCACCTGCTCTGTCAGGATGTTCCTTTAATGCCTTTCATATTTCCCATGAAAGACCATAAGCTCCCAAAGCCCCAGCATATCTGCCATCTCAGCGCTATCAGGAAAGAGCTGATGAGAATATGATTGTCAGTGATGATTACAAGTACTTTACAAACACAGGAAAGCATGTTCTGCATTAATTGCTAATCTATTTCAGCCAATTTGGCACCGTGACAAATGCAACTGGTTGCATCTGACAAGCCGGGGGATCGGGAATGATTCTGTTTCAGTACAGTATGTCCAGGGAGAAGAATCAACCGTTAATCCCAGGTGACTAGTTTCTTTATAAATATATTAGCAACATAATGGAGGGGTTTTTAATGGGATTATAACCACACAAGCAGACCCTAAGCAGCTGCTCTGCTAGTCAAAGAGAACATGGCTGACAATAAGATTTAAGAAACAAAATGAGGGGAAAATGGCAAACCTCTGGCACGGCACACTTAAATGACCTTGCTGCTTAAAAGGAATTGGATCACGTTGCATACATGAAAAGAAAATAAAGTATGCTTAAAGCAATCTCTTTGGGCATGCTCACCACTAATTTCTCCCACTGATCCTCTGTCAAAAGCAGAGAAAATGGCCAAATCAAGGAGAACTCATCTTTTCATACACTAGGGATAGATTTTAAAGCCAAAAAGATTTCACTTATACACTGGGTAACTAAGGGGTCATTGTCAAGGATGGCAGAGCCTATATATTGTCACACAACCTTTATGTTCCTCCTTCTGCAGAGCTGAAATAATTCTTCATTCAGAGTACAATTTAACAGCTCAATGCTGTAAATATGTAAGTGTGCAAGCACGTCTTTGAATGTGTGTGTGTGTGTGTGTGTGTGTGTGTGTATGGGTTGAACTAGATGATCTTGAGGATTGGACTAGATGATCTTTAAAGGCCCCTTCCAAACCAACTCATTCTATGATTCTATATATGAACATATATAAGTGTACATACAGAAAAGGACAGCCATGAGGGAACCACTCGGAACAATCCTGTAATGGCACAAGCAAGAGAAGAAACAAATCTTATTCAGAAATATCTCTGGATACATTTTACAGGACTGTTAAAATCACAGGCCTAGATTCTGTCCATGGTAATACCTGGGTTCCTTTTCTTACCCCTACTTTAACTGAGGGGTATAAATATGGGTTTGTAACTGAAGAAATTTTTTTTTTAAGTCGATGGAAGTAATGAAGGCAACTGTGTCTGTATAAATAGCACATACACCTCAAAATATAATACTTAGGTATTTTTTAGAGCCATCACTTGTTTGTAGTTCGATGTCTTGAAGCTGAGGCTAGGATTTGGCTCTGTGGCTTTGAAAGGAAGACGGCATGGTATGATGCACATAACTGGTATGGAATACAAGCACTGTGGTACGTAGCTGGCCTAGCAAGGACTGTTTAGGCAGCTTAACAAAAGTAATTTCTGAAGGCCAGATCTAGTTTGCATAGCGCTGGAATTCTGTTACCAGAGGCCCTCGGTTCCGGGTGGCAGAATGACTTGCAAGAGTTCTTCAGCGCTGATTTAACACTAAACTACACCTTACATCACTCTGAAACGCTGTTGTTAGAATCAGCTGAAACGACGGACACTGACTCACCTAGCCTGACCCACCCCCACTGCCCACACTGACAAAATATCCCTAGTGATTTCAATGGCTTGGGATCAGACCCTCCTGTTATTCTTGAACACCTCTTTAACTTCCAGGGCTTGACCTCAGGACACGCTGGCAGCAGCCCGGGTGACACCGTGCTTCCTTTCAACCAGCTGCATTGAGCACTGAGCTTGATCTCCTGTTCACCAGCTGCTGCTGCACCCATCACGGTGGCACAGGAAGCGTCTGAGATACATATTTTTATATGTGTACATGCATTAGCAGGGGTACCAAGGCATGCAAAACTGGCCTCAGTTTTCACCGTTGTGATGGCTATCTAACAAGGTCCAATAAACACTTTCTGTGACATTGCGATGGATTCTGCATCCATCACCAAAAGTTGGCAAGTCCCTAACAGTGTCCTCCAAAGCAATTTCTAACTGTTTAAGTGCATCACCCTCCAGCCAAGTAACCTGACTGTCTGCCTGCCTTTTCCGTATGACATTAATCGCTGTTACGAAAGCTCCCAATCTTAAGTCTAGCTGGTGACAATACTTCTGTAGCACACATAACAGTGGGTGTAATATCATCCCCTGACACATTTACATTTTACTAATGATAAGCACTGGCTGGGATGCACTAAAAATACTCTGACTGTGGGGAGAATTAAGTGTATCTCTGGTGCCTGGTTGAGGAGGGCGGTTAATGCCGTGATTAAGCCCATGGCTAGTCAGGACAAGACAGACAGCTTATGTTTAAAGAGAGCTAAGTATGTCCGGTAGGACCATCCTGAATAACACCAGTCTCCAGAACTGGGTCTGTACCAAGACTGTGGAAGGATATCCTTAAGGAGCTAAAAGCCCCTACAACCCTAGCTACTCTAAAGATAAGATGTGCTTTTTTGAACTGGCTTTAACATAAACTGTAGCAACCTGCATAATTTTAAACCTAGGTAATTTTAAAAAACCTAAAACGCAAGACTGCCGGCGCACACGTTTCTCCTCCTAAAGAAAGAATGAAAAAGTTTGCATGGGGCAGCCATTAGGCACACTGAATAACACACTGCTGGCAGGGCACTCAGCGTAGTAGTTTTAGGTGCCTATCAGAATCCCTGCAAAACCAACTAACAAATGCTGGAATTAAAAATGAAGACTTGCAGGGAGACAGGGGCTTTGAGCAGCGCAGTATTTCAGATCAGCTTACTGAAAGCTTCAAAATATCACCAGCTTTCAGTCTGAAATGCGTCAGCAATCGTTTCATTTTTATCAAAACACAATTAGGCTGTGGTGAATGACAGCATAAATCTTAAATAGGAAAGATACAGGATGAAAGACCACCAGGGTGGAACATAACTGTAAACCTCTCCATAAAACTGCATTTGAGTTCTGATCATATACACAGGAACCCCTTTAAATAATCCAGCAAGAATCTTAACTCACTGACTTCCAAAGAAAGTGTTACCAATTAAATGGGAGAAACTTTAACAGTCAATTTTAATTACGCTAAGAGATTCACCAATCAATTCCCAGCTCAAGCTGAAGTTTTTACTAGAGACAACTGGAACCAATTTACATGCTTTTATGTTGCGTCTAGACTTTAATAAATGGTCTAAGCATGGAGCAATTCTATGCCAGTATTGAACTAGTTTTCATGTATACTGAGAAAAGCACCAGCTTCTCTAAAATTCTCCAGTCTCTGTGTCTTGAAACGCTCCCCTGAGAAATGATTGCAAAGTTTACCGAGTGTATTACATCAGCACCACCGTGGAGATTGCTTGCAAGCCGCACCAAGATAGCGATGCCACAGATTGTCCTCCAGCTCATTGCTTTATCCTAACAGGCGCAAAGCACACAGAGCCAGCCCTTCCCTTTAGCATGAAATGGAACAGCTCTTCTGATTACAAGACATCATTCCTACTGAGTATTAACCCAAGTCCAACAAATACCTCAACAACATGGAACCATGTGGGACAGCTTCAAATATTTAACTGATGGCCCAAAAAGGTAAATCAAGCAATCTTTCGAATGTCTGAAAACCTTATCTTTGTGTTCTGTCATCCCTCCTCTGTACCTCTCATGGTCTTGATTAAGTCGTGGGCTACTGTGCTAAAGGACCTGAGCATCCAGTCGGTCCAGCAGCGCTGATAGAGAGGAAAACGAAGCACCTGGGTGCGAGATTGTTTAAACATTGCAGAGCCTGCCACAGCACACGCAGTTGTACTCTCGCTATATGAGTCTCACCACTACGGCATCACTTTGATCATTGCTGTAGGTCATGGAATCACTCTGAAACCAAAACAGTCTTGTTAAAAAATTAAGTTGAATTACCATTTAGGGAGCTTTGTTGCTTTTTTTTTTTTCCCCCCTTTCTTCCCTTCCTTCTTTTTAAACATGCCTGTCGGGAGTGTGAAATTGTATGCATTTATCACTATCCTGCTGAGCAAGGCTTGTTAAATTAAGAAAGACATATTTAATTAAATGAATCGATAAACATTCATACACTTGTATTCAGAGGGCACTGTATAAGATTTTAGTTTTTAAAAACTGAGAGGTTGCTCTGGTGATTCAGAGCCTCTTAAGATGTTTCCCACAGGATGATGTCAGACGAATGAACCTCCAGGGAGTTGTGCGTGCCAGAGGTCTGACAAAGTTTGGCCTCCTTGTTCTGGAAGCAACACAAGGATTTACCTGCTACTGTGTTTTAGGAAAAGGCAGCAAACAACTTTGGAAGTGCTGCACCAGCTTGGCTGCCACCACAGACAGCAGCCATGAAACCCCGAAGGAGTTGGTTTCCATTTTGCAGAAGCACGTAGCCCTTTGGTGCAGCAACGAGCAGGAGGTGCCCCAGCTCACACCTCCCGCCTCCCACCAGCCCGCTGGGCACAGAATTCCGGGCTGGGGTTCCATATGCTAACCTGCACAGGGGTTGTGCATACAGGGTTGTGCACGCTCTGTAGGCTACTGGTTTGGGCAGCACATCTTGGGGATTGTCTTTGGAGCTATTCTAGACCTGCAACATAAAGGACTCTTCGGTTAAGTACAGTACAAACATAGAGAAAAGAATTCTGCTTAAGGGACCGGACAGTGTGGGCAATCAGGATAAAAGGAAGGAAGGAAAAGGAAGCAAGTAATAAATGAGGTTACATGTCTAAGATCAGCCATCAGGCCAGCAGCAGAGCTCGGACCAACACCTGCCAGCCTGGTTCCCTGTTCTGTTCAGAGGAGTGGTTTATCCAAGGCATTACTCACCGTTGCTGCCAGAATGAGCAAAGCAGGCTCGTACTCGGGCAGCTGGAGCCTTGACAAAGTATCCCTTGCTCTCAAGGATTGATTTTGCTGAATGGTAACGACAGCTTGTAAAAATCAAATAAAACCCAAATGCACCGCGTGTCGCAGGATTCTGGGATCGTATGGCGTACTGTAAGCAATGCTTTTTGCAAAGACAGGGAATGTTATTCATCATAGTTGTCCATGGTGGGCAATTTAGTTGCCTTTCAGGGGACTCACTCTAACATAGGATCCCTGCCAACGTAAAGAAGAACTGGTCAAAGCATTGTGCTTTTCAAAGCTGAAGGTATTTTTTTCCTCCTATCTCCTTCAGAAAACGTACCAAACTTTGGGAAGTCACAATGATCTCCGTTGCTGAAAATAAATTACTAGCAATTAAAAATCTTCTGTTTGTTGCACACTTTCATTACACGGAATAATACACAATGTAAAGATTCAGAGCCTTATGAGGAAGCATCATGATCTTCAGACCTGACCTTCTGCATAACATAGGCCAAAGCACTTCACTTTGTGGTCACTCTGTGCCTCCAGCCCAGATCTTGTGGCAAGGCATTCAGAAAGACATTTACCCTGATTTATGGGTACCAGTCTTGATGTGAGAATGCCACACAAAGCAGTTCCTGTCTTGAGCTTCACGCAATGAATCGCGAAGTTAAGCTAGTTCATGGGTTTTAAATGCCTGTAATCCAGTAAGATTCTCTCTCCAATTCCAGGCGGAAATAGTGTGTAGGTGGCTTATAAAACTTCCTTTCTACAGTGACCCCAAATCTAAGCAAAAGGTCAAAATCATTTGTGTTGCTTCAAAGGCTCGCTTGTTACTCAGGCTAACAAGTTAGCCATGAAAAAAACCATATTTAATTCTTCAATCTATGACATAGCTAAGATAAACACGGTGAAAGATTGTTATTGTTTACTCAAATTCTTTCTCTACTGAAATTTTAATGGTATTTTTCAGTGCACCAATTGCTTATGGTTTCCGTGATGTTTTTTAAATCCCAGATGCTAATAACTATATGTTGATCCCAGACACATACACGGCCAATAGCCTTTCTTTATAAAAATTCCAAAACAGGTGGATGAAATCCTGCTCCCGGTAAAGTTGAAAGGAGTTTTGCCAGAGTCTGTAACCTGTGTGACTAGTACCAGTTCCAGTATCAATTGAGGTACCTGTTCCAGCACCAGCTGAGGTGAGGAAATGGCTCCTTTTCCTTGTGTGAATTTTTCTGATGTGTGACCATAACTCCCTGGCAAATACAGTCTTTGAAACGTGTCTAGTTTTCTGCAGGGGAGGCTGCGTAAGTCCACATCTCAACACTGCCCAAGGACCTGGCTGTTGCTCTGTGTGTGCATGTTAACACAGCTACTCGCACCGCTATTTGTCCTTCTTACAATGTGATACAAGATATAAAAGGCATATATTACACTGCATAAAACAGACTAGTACTACAATGACACTAACTGCTCATATTTTACTGCCACCAACCAAAACCGGGACCTCACAATTCAAGTATTTGACTGACAATGTCCCATAAGCCTTAAAACCAAACTAGACAAGGCAGGGAGACAAATAGTAGAAGACTGAGAAATAGGAATTGATTTACTGATGGCCGCACAACTGATAGCTCAAAAATCAGGAACAGGACAAGACAGATCAGAGAATTAACTTAACCGTCTACTATTTCCCAACAAATATTAATCATTCAAATGCCAGAAAGTCATTTATTAAGTTACAAGGCCCTTCAAGTTCAGTCAATAGCCATTCCATTTCAACCTGGAGTGTACCTACCAAACAAACACACATAAGCCCCATGAAAGCGTTCTTTAACATGCAAAGCGTTGGCTGAAGCTTTATGTTTACTTTTTCGAGTCATGTAAACCTGAGAATAAATCCACCTGTTGCCCTTTCTTCAATGAGGTCGCTAAAAAACCTCCCTTTTATTTGCAAACAGCTTAGTGGCTACCAAAGAGCGGTCACCAATAAACTTATGCCAAACAAAGGTTAATTCCTGATTAATCACTGAGAAGGGTTAAATCAGCATTAGGGAAAATGCCAGCCACTGAAAAGCGAGATTTTTCTGTAGTAATTTATTGCAACCTTCCATGCTGAGGCTAGCTAGAATTGGACAAAAGAAGATTTAAAAAACTGTGAAAAGTAAAGTGAAAGGTCATAAAAACACAGTAAATGATAAGTAAATGAAAGTAAGTAAATGATACAGAACAACAAGATAGACAGGGAATGGGGAAAGAGAACAATAACGACATGCCCAAACAAAGTATACATTTAGGTAATAACCTGGGAACCGGAAGAAAGGAATAAAATTCAGCTCTATGAAAAGTCATTTGAACAGAGCTGAACGCTCTCCTGTTTTTTTAATTAACAATATATCAAGCTTAAAGTAAACCAGAGTTATTATTGATGATAAGACCATAATAGCTTTAACAACCCATTTATTTTTCTTCAAAATATCTTACACGATTTTACTATGATTTTCAAATCCACACACTCAAATAAACAGCTGTTAAGCGTTCCTTACTGTATGTTCTGGCTGTAAGCAGTCTCAGAATGGAGATGGCAACAATCTCCTAGCCGTGTCGCACACTGGCTTCATTTAAGGTACTTTTGACATGTGTCTCAGAGAAACCCGCTGCCTTGTACACCGTAATAAATACCCAACAGGTTAGACTGAGGCTGGTGGAAGCCTTCTCCTTGTGCCTCAAGAGACCAGGGAACGGGAAGATCACCCCAGCTTCTCTCTGGAGACCAGGAGGCATCACAAGCTGGTGGGTTGAGTAAGAAGGATCCGCAGCGGATGGATGAGTTGCTGCACTGTGGAGAACTGAGGATGCAGTCCCGCTGGAGATGAGAAGGCACACAGCTCTCTCCAGGCTAGGATCTTCCAATTCGAGGGCATAAAAATGTGTCCAAGGAAGCGGATGTTGGAAGAAGAAAGGCCTCCTTCCCAAATTCTCATGGGAAAGCACAACTTCTTGTTAGGCAACAGCCTGGAGGGACACGTTTTGACCTGGCCTAGCCATAGCCAGGGCTGGGTATGAAATTCTTTGCTCTCCCCACCCAAATGTCAGAAATGCCACGTTTAATAAACCATAAGGAATATAAACCAGCACAGATTTTAATGAAAAACAAAAACAACTGTTGCCCTAGTCCAACAGCCTTGAGCTAAACATTTTACTTAAGTAACTCAATAGAATTATGCTTCTTGATCTTATTATTTAAGAGAATCAAAATTGTTTAAAGTTTAAAAAAAAGAGCAAGAGCAAGAATTATGCTTCATGATCTTATTATTTAAGAGAAACAAACTTTTTAAATGTTTAAAAAAAAAAAAAAAAGAGCAAGCGCAAACTAAATAAAAAGGGAAAAGTGACCCAACACAAGGGTGTCATCCCCACGTTGATCAAGCACCGTGAGCTGAGCTCTGGGCCTTTTTGGTAAAAGTAGCTCCATTGGAAACCCTTCGAGTTCCCCATTGCGCTGCACCGCTGTGGATTGAATTGTTGGCTAACTACGTAATATAAAGTGGTGTTTGCAAAGCCACTGAGACCTGACTTTACTCCACTCCTGTTTACATCCGCAAGAGTGTGACAATTAAATTCAATGGAAGAAAAGGTAAACTATGGAGTCCAGGTTTTTTCCAGCACGCTGTCCTAAATAAGACTTGCTAACACTGTATGGGACATTTATAGGATGTTGCTCGCTGGAGCAGTTACAGTGACATGCTTGTAATCTTTGTTATGAATTGACCATAATGATAAACACATCTGTCCTAGGCAGGGAATGTTATTTAAGGACTGGAGCATGATGCCTTTTGCATGAAGCATTTGCTCAAGTTATGTCTTTTTCTCTGACCTTTTTTTTCTATTTTAGTAAGGGAAGGCAAGACCAGGAAGAGGCGAGAGGGAGAGAGAGAGAAAGAGAGAAGAGGAGGGAGAGAAAGAAAGAGAGAGAGGATGAAAGAGAAAGCAAGAAAATGCCAAAGAGAAAAAGAAAGACAAAAGAAAGAAGGAGAAAGAAAGACAGAAAGAAAGAAAATGGAAAGAAGGCAAGAAAAGCAAGCAGCTGGTGCTGAAACTGAGCAAGACTCTTTCTCTCTCATTTTCTTCTGTCTTTTAATAAATCATTGTAGCAGCTTTGTGACAGGCCTCTGTTATCCATAATGCCCAAGCAAACAGCTTTTCTTTCAGCCTCTATTCAGCTGGCTGCCAGGGAAGCAAGACTGCAGGCAGGAAACTTCAGTGGCTCAGCCTGCTCCCCTGTAATTCAATTAGAAAAGCAAGCATGAAGTCAATATTCATTGCGCCAGGCCAGAACTGCACAGCACAATGAAATGATAATGAGAAAGTTCACAAAGGAGACGGGCTTAATGATAAGTTTTTAAAGAGGTGCTGCAGCGGGTGACCCTCTGTACGACTGGCAAACACACACGGGCATACGGGTCTTTACCCTCAGGGATTTACTCTCATCCCTTGCCATCTGTATCCAGGGCAGACGGTTGATTGTGAATCCAAGGGAATCTCATGATATACTGTCTTAGGTTGCCCTATTCAGCTCTTTTGCATCTCTGAAGGGAAAGGAGACATGTTTCTTAAACACCCAGGCCCCAAGGGAACACGTACAATTTGCTGGATCACAGGCGATGCAGTTTCAAGTGGCACGGGGCTGCGACTCCCGAGCCCAGCGGGAAGGTTGAAAGGTTGGGCCTGTGGGGCACAGACCAAGGAAATCATGACAGAGAGCTTCCAATTCTTCATGGAAGTACAGCAGAAGAACTGCAGCCTTGTGCTTTCAGAGCAGGGCAGCCCTCGGTCCCTGCAACCGTGAGAACGTAAAGCATTTGCGCTTTAAACCGATTGGTGCTGGGTAAATGCTGGACCCAGTTCTGCAGTGCCTCCTCGAAGAGATCTCCCACTGGAGAAGGTCTCTACATGATTTCCTTTCTTCTCCTTTTAGCACTTTGCTGGTGACAATAAAATATGTAGTTATTTATTTTGTAAACATCATTGTATTTCATTTTAAAAATAATGAATGATTGAAGTAGTAATTGAAAAAACAGCATTGTGTGCACAAGCCCAGAGCTGCCTTGTTCTAATTTGGCTTTGGGATTCTGCATCCCAGATATGACAGGATTTGTTCTTTTTAAAATTACTTCTATGGTAAAGCCCTGGGCCCCTCACAAAGAGACTTGGGCCTCATTCTTTTCGGTGTGGTACAGAAAGAACGAGCGGCCCTGACTCCAAGCAGGCAAACATGAGAAACAGAAAGGTTTTCTTTTCTTCTCCTTTAACAAAAGGGAAACAGGGCACAGAGAGCTTATATAAGTTCCCCGAGGTCACACGGGGTGTCAGTGACAGAGTCACAAATTGAATTCAGATTCTCAGGCTGTCGGTCCCAGTTTGTGTCATATTGTAGTGCAGGGCAGTCCAAAGCTTTAATGTAATTTTCAGAAATATGTTGTTATTTGCCTAAATTAATCTCTCAGCCTAACGTATATTAACATTCCACATATCCCCATCATCAGCAATGGCTGCTTAATGTGCTGGGAAGTAGCTAATACAAGTCAACGGCTGTATATTTTCTCAAAAGCAGGAGGTATTTTTCGACATTGCTTATGACAGCAGCCCGTTTTTTACTTCAGAGCCCAACAGAAAGGAAGTCAATTTTGCCATTCTTCCTGATTCAAAAAGCCTTCAACTGCTAAGAATAGAAGTGGGTGGTGAGTTGCTTCATCTGCAGTAGGAAGCTCTTCATGTCCTATTGGGCCAGTTGCTATAAACCCACGCAGCTTCACCCAAGGCAATTCAGCTTTGGCAAGTCACGCAAGCCAAGCGCAGACGGATTTGTGCGGCCACTGAATCTCCTAGGGCTGGCCCAATCTCTGCACCTCAAAGGGAGAACGCGGCACTGCCCACAGCCGGAGCTTTACCCAGGGATGTAACGGGCAGAACAGGCTGGCTGGATGCCTCGTACAGCCGTCACTCTTCTCCAGAAATCCTCCGTGGCGAAAAGCAGAGGCAAATGCCAGAGGCAGCAAGCCTGTCCCAACAAGTCATGCCCCCTCCGTAACAAAACCCAGGATAACAGCAAAGCGTCTTGGAATGAGCTGCGTTCTCCCAACACTGACCGAGAGACGTTATGTGAAAAAAGGGAAGAGTTTTATCTCTGAGGCTGCACACACTTGTGGCTGCTTCTGCAGTTCACAGTTTTCAACAATTTTCTTGCCCTAACTGCAATTTTTTGGCTTTTGCCAGAATTTTGAAGGGTGACAGACCCTTGGTGGACATAAGCCCCTTCTTCTCCTGGCAGAAGGAATCAGATGCTGAACTGATGTATGTTCATATCTGTACTGAATTATGCCAGGGAAGGGGCAGATCCCAGGATTTTTCCTTTGTTTAATTGATCTCCAGCGCAACTTTCTAAAAGACTAGAGAAAAGGGGGTGGGATAGCCACATCTTCCATATGTTTTTGTCCTCATTCTTACTGTTATATAAAAGGCAAGATAAGAAGTACTAGTCACTTTAGATGTCAATACATCTATATATATTTACATAGAGAAGATAATTATACTCTTTTTATCTTTTCACAGGTATATAAACACCAATTTTCACAACTAAATGCAAATTTTCAGTACTCTCCCATGGCCCAAGACATAAAATGGAGTCCTCACCGCTCAAAAAAGCTGGCAGTCAGATGTCCCTGTGTAACTCCTGCGTGTAGCTGTCAGAAGTGATCACCATAACTTCCCCTTTCTTATTTTAGAGGCAGCACTCTCACTCTTATGTAACGAAGGCAAAATCTGTTGAGGTCAGGGATTCAGCGACACCAGCTTCATCCACTAAACAGGCTTTGCCTCGCAGCGACAGGCCCTGGGAAGTTCACAAGACGCTGCAGGTCTCTATCTCCCTTCAGTTATCACTCCTCCAGACCCTGCTATCCCGTTTCATGCTCCCTGCTGTGATGGGAGGTGTTGTCTGCACGATATCCTCGGCTGAGAATTGGTTTTTCCTGGAGACATTAATGCATGTAATTGGCGCATGCTTTTCTGGAGTATTTCTATCACCTTTCAAAGATAGAGACAATCAAATCTCTCCTCCACTCATCAGGGAAATGCTTAAAGCATCAAGTGGGGAATTCCAGGCCAGCTTAGGGCTGGTACTTACTTTACATTTTCTCAAGCAGCAAGGTAACAGGGGACAAAGGCTGTCAGAGTGTTTATTTTGAGCTCCCTGGTGAGAAAAACATTTGACACTTCTCCTGGATGGTCGGAACCTTCCTCCCCTCCCGGGGAAGTCAGGCTATCTCTGCCATTCATGTCCAGCTCCCGCAACTTGACTTCACCCATTCCCTCTGAACACACGCCACAGAAGTCAGTTATCCTAGGTCGGGATCTAACCTTCACGAGGGTAAGGTGAAATAGAGCTTTCGTCTCTAGCGAGGTCACAGTGCTCGTTAGAGGTGAGCTCAAAGCTCATAAGCTCACCTCAAAGAAAAGTACTAGGACAAGACCAAAATCCTTCTCGACGTTCTGCATCTCTCTAGTTCCTGCCATGCTGTTTTCAGTCCTGAACTAGGCCATTTCAAAATGGAAAGGTTGAGAAAAATACTCTCGAAAGGGAAAAGGCAGACCAGTAATTAAGCGATTAGCTTGACCAGGGTATAATTTCAAACACTGACATAAGACTTCTTTGTACCAATGGGCAGGTGGAGCTACGGGCGCTCTTCACAGTGCCATTTGAAGAATAAATGAGAGATGATCACACTTATCTTCCATTCTTTGTTTTGATTTTCAGTGTTTGGAGGCAGATATTTTGTGTTTGATCAGAATGTAGCTTGCACAACAGTCCTCTCACCTTCTGGGAGATCGCTGTGTTTATTTGTACGCTACAGAACACATCCAGGTGACGAGGAACACGATGCACCTCTATGCTCCATGTACCCTTTCAGCCAAAAGGAGGGAATTTGGAGGTGGAGACACGGACAATCTAGGTACAGGTTATAGCCAAAGACCTACAAAACTGACTGCCGAATTCAACCCATCAGAGAAATTACAGAAACACAAAATGGAGAGTCTATTTATGTTATTAATAATAAAGGTACTGCAACTAGTGAGTCCAGAGCTATGCAATTACAAGGAGACATGCAGTGTACACAATCAGGAATCCTTATCAGATTGTTTGGTCTATCTTTTCCATTTAAAAGTGATGTTTAAACTATGTTTATAGACAAAAGAATTGATCAATGAACCTGTCATTTGGTCATGAGTAACATGGAAAAAATTAATCAGGTGATGAAAATATTGCCATTTCTCCATTTGGGGAAAAAATTGAAGATATTCCAAAAAGATTTTGTCAAAACTTTGGGGGCACGCGCATCGGCAAAGTCAAAAGTTACATCTTTGAAAATTTCCCACAAGCAAACGTCTCTAAAGATAATCAGAAATGAGATTTTCCAAAGGTAAAATAGCTGGAAAAAACAAAAACAGAGATTTACTATTATTTAAGTTTTTCAGCTGCTCCCTAACAAAATAAACTTGGAGTTAAACAAAAACTTGACTGCTTTCCTACAAAATAAATAACAGTAACATGATACCCACTAAACAGGAATCAGCTGTATAAACAGTTTACCTGCCACTGACAGTATCCACTGTAGAGAGAATTTCTGGGCAACTATATTCAAAGAAGGAATAACCCAAGTTACGGTAACCATTGTAACCCAACGCATAATAAATACGAAGTATCAAGCAGGAAGGAAAAATAACTAAAAACTTCATCACCTTGACTAAGCATCTTGGAACTTTTTGCCTTAAAAAGGTGACAATCACCACACTTTTCCATTTATCACTTGAGTCTTGGCCAATAGCTGCCATTATAAGCCCTTGCTTCAAGATTTAACTGTCTTTAACCAGCTAAACTCAGTTCAGTCATTTCTGAAACCTGGGTTTCTAATTTTCCACATCCATTCCCTTCACCCACAAGTAGACAGGCAGACATGGTATGCAATTTGGAAATATTTTGCAGCTCGGAAACAAAGCCCTGTTTTACTGTCATGTAGTCCCCCTGGATACTTTGATTAATTTTAATGAACTAAATCTGCAGAGCTCACAGGCCTCACATGGTCAAAGCAAGGGAAGAAGAAAAAAAAAAAAAATCAATCATTTTCACAGTATCGTTCTCTGCAAACTTGAACTATAACAACGCAGCGATCAAACCGTTTGCAGTTGTGAACACTGAGGAATGGGAGCCTTTGAAACATGTCAGCATGGCAGAAATGTATCTCCCCCCCTACTCTAATCCTTCCCACCAGCTCAGCATATGTAAACTTTTAGGTACTGCATGTTCAAGTTGTTCCCACAATATGTAACAGAAAAATGTATGCCGTTGCGGAACAGAGGCATGTGTAATAAATACTTTCTGTGCTCGAGAGCCTAGAAATAGATTGTAGGCTGCACGTGTATTACAGACTTGTGTCAACATAGCTGGATCCATCAGGTGCATGAAGAGAAACGCTCCTGGTGGACACAGCTGGGTTTCAGAAGCCATCTCTACAGCCTTATTTAAAGCAGCCAAACTGTCCATGTTCTTGTTAAGCTCTTGACAAAAGGATGTATATAACAGAGCTTTGCTAATGGGGCTGCATCTACAGTAGGAGCACATCAGCTGTGGAACACATGATATTTGCAAGGGATACAAATCACCCAGTACAAATCTGGCATGAGATCTAGGGATAGAAGTTGGATCCGGAGGGATTACATCCAGCACGTTCTAAGACAGCGCGCTCTGAAGAATGCAAAGGCCCTGATTCTACCTTGCCCCAATTTTGTGCTGTCGTCCTCATCAAAGGAACCAAGATGAAAAGCCTTCCCTCTTCAATCTTCGATACTGGTACATTTCACACTACTTTGCAAACAGCTTTGTTTAGTAACCAACTGCCTTGAAATAACAAATCTGAATCCTTTCATACAATTTCAGCTTTATCATGCCTGTAGTCACTTTTCTTTTAGAGGATTTGCAACAGGAACTGAATGCTGAATCCCTCTTTGTGCTTCTTTGGACCAGATCCTCAGCTAGTACAAACTAACTTAAGACCCACAGATGTCACAAAATCTTCCCATATTTATACCAGCTAAGGTCCAGCCTTTGTTTGCCAACGAGGGTGTTGCTCTACAGTAATACTGTTTCTGGTCCAAGCAATTCCTAACATTATTGCAATTTACAAAACTACCAGGCACAAAAGAGAAAGAGTAACCACCAGGAACAAATCGTCTTTCCTGGTTCTGTAGAATATGTGCACGTAGCTCATAAATGGTCAACAGAAAAAAATACAGGGATACGGCCATAAAAATATCTACTAATTGTCTTAACCTGCTGCTCTGGGACAGACTTCCCTGTTCACTTCCTTCGGACGCTCTCCCGCCTCCTTCCTCACACCCTGAGCGCTGTCAGTTTGCTGTCAGCTTTACAGTATCAAGCGTGTGATCTCTCCGTTGGTACCCTGTTCAGTGTCATTTAAGCTGGCCAGTCCGCAAGGCCACCAAGGTCAAGGAACTATCAGGAGTAAGGTTTCTTAAGTGCAACGTGTGAGACACCATCTGACACTGTTTATAGATAGAGTTAGCCTCTTATTGACCACAGGATAGAAGTTAAAAGCATTGCTTTGGGAGTTCAAATGTGTTAACCTCTGAAGCGATGTTTGAATTAGGGTTATAAAGGGCCTAAAGTTTTGATCAGAGGCTTGGAGAATAAAAAGAATTTGGAAAAATTTTAGAGCAGGATCAGAGTAGCTACACTGGGTGTGCCAACTGCTATATTATTGTTGATTTAATTGAGTCCATCTATCAGGTCTGTGCATTATGTGATCCAGTTCCAAAGATGTTTCCCTGCTGCAGCTGACAAAATACAGACTATACACTTCAAATGCAGTTGTCGGTCTTTAAAACAGACAGTTACAAAACATGTTGGCTGCTCTAGCAATCAATAATGGGAAGGGCAGTGTACGTTGGACTAACTCCCAAACAATGAAATACTTGCCAGTGTAAAGCAAAAAACGACGCAAGACCACGCCAAAAGCTTGTTCACTGTTTGGCAACCCACAGTATTGCAAACACCGATGGTTTAATAATCAGGCAAAATTAACAAAGCTGGAGCAGCAGAATCATTTTCTGAGAAGTTTTTTGATGAATACACTGAGGAAGAGGTAACAAATACACCTTCCCTTGAATGGCATCCACATGCCACCTGGAATTCCGGATGCGCTGTTTTCCTGGAAGCTGACTCACAGAGGAGGAGGTTAGATACCTGTCCGGAATTGCATACACAGCCTATGAAGACATCACACCACCTTCAGCAAAGGAAGCAATGCCTCTTACCCAGAAAGGAAGCACCTAATGGCTTATACGTTTTGGAACACTGAACCTGCACTCTGCAGACTTGAGAATGAACAATTCAGCCCAGTCCTGAAAACAAGGGAAGGGAAGTGCCAAGTCAGGCTGCAGCAAGGGCTAGTAACTCTCTAAGGAGCTGAGCACAATGACGCAGCCAGGGGACAGGCCAGCGAGGCGAGCAGGGCCGCTCTAGGGTGACAGTCCAGGGCCAGTCCAGAGCCTGGAGCACCAGCCAAGTTCCTGGAGAGCTTGCAGGCTGGAGAACAGCACCCTGTGGCGTCACTGGGACAGCTGGGCTGACTGGGGACCTGAGCCATTGGCAGGAATGGGAGTGGAAGCCTCAAGGGATGCAGGCAGGGCCAATAAGGATCATTAGTGCCATTTCCTCCTTAAGAACTTCACTGATTTTCCATATTAAATTATCTTTCCTCCCATGCCTTGCTTTCGCCACAACGAAGTGTTAAACATGTTGACACTCGGAGCGCTGTTATGAATTTTTTCACATTTGTGATCTGTCTTATTAATACAGAAAAGAGATAGAAAGAGCACCAAAACTTCTGAGAAATAATGTCAGAGAGGTCTGTGCTGTACGCTATTCCAATGGCTATGCTTAAAACGTATGGACCTCCTTTTACTACGCCACAGTCTTGCAAGAAGTATGTTACCCCTCTGCACCAAAATCATAAAGCTTGGCCTCCCATGCTTTGATTTACATGTGGAAGAAGGGAGTGACTTAGGGGCTTAGAGACAACCTCCCCTTTGCTATTAATGCCAGCTAATTGGGCATGGTTACTTGTTATCAGGTAACGTGCAGGTACATGGCTGCTTCCCGCAGCTTCTCCACTCAGACAAGGGCTGGGAATAGCTCTGCTCTGTTCCAGGAAGGACTGAAGCCCAACTGGTTAGCTGATGCTCCAGAGATGTCATCGAGTCAGTCAGTGGTTATTACAAATAGTCCTGAGTAGAAACACTCTTTTTCTGGACTTGTGCTAACAGCTACAGCCTTGTTGTAAATCTCCTCAGTCTTTCAAAGTGTGGAAAATGTGGTAGATTTTGGTGTCATTTATCTGAAACCTAACAGGAAATGCCATGTACTCAGCTTTTCTTGCTGCTTCCTACTGCTGTGTGCCCTTTCTATAGTGATGTTATGGGAGGTGAGAGCCATACTCACTTTTTCTATCTCCATCAATTATCTGGGGTAATAATGTCTTCATACTTTTTAATCCCCCCACTGCATAGCTGAGGAAATGGCGAAGTGTAGGTAGTTATTATCTTTGCATTTGGGGCTCATTTAGAATGTTCCCGTTGCACGCACACAAACCTCTGGGCTGGACTTAAATTCAAAGATGTTTCTCTTTCAAAAGATGGTGTGTTTACCTGGGACAATGAGCATTGCTAGAAATCAAATATTTGGGTGCCCAAATTGGCACAAAACAGGTTGGTTTATCTAACTTTCCCCCTTCCTCCCCCCCCCCNTCTCTGTCTTCCTTTCTTGATTTCTTAACTGTAGTACGTGAAGCTAATGTGGGAGTAACAGCATATAGAAATACATGTCTATTAGCTTTTACACTGCCATTAAAACATGGTGCTGTGTGATTTCTAGGTACGTACAGAGAAAGATGAAACAAAGCAAAGTTACCTAGCAAGCGTCAGCCTTAATACTCCAAACTATCATTTCAGAGTGCTGCAGAATATAGTTACCCTGCAATAAAACATGTGACAAACCTCTGTAGACAAGACCCCAAATAGTCCAAGCCCAAGGCTGTGCAGCCCTTCCATCTGCCACTCAGCTATGGGTAAAAGAACTGTCCCAGACAGGATTTGTAAACAAATTGTCCAAATACAGTAACGTATAGCACCAAAGTTTCAATGTAGACAACAATCTCTGATTAATAAAAGAAAAAACTGATGACAGCCAAATCAAGGAGTCCTAGACCTGGAGATGACACCATAGGCACATCACAAAAAAATCCCACAGCAACAATAAAGAAGGAAGGTAGTGACAGAGTGGGAAGCGTGCTTACTGCGTGGATTCTACGCGTAGCCCTCCAGCTGTTGAGGTGAGGCGTGCTAGCAGCACCCGCAACCCAAGAAACTAGAATATCAACCCAGTGTTACTTCGGCACCTTCCTTTTTTCACCCTGAATTTTCACTCTGAGGAAAAGGAAATGCTGTTCGAAAATGAATTCTGTTAGGACATAGTAGTTCGTAGCAGAAGACGCAAAATTTTACTGAGTGCTTTGTAAGGAAACGCAGTGATTTGCAATGCAGTGTAACTCAAATTGCCTGCTGGCAAAGAGTTCGACTGAAACCCTGGGAAAACCAGACCAACACTATGTGCCCTGTAATAGAAAACCAAAATATAGTTCTAGAGGCTAATTCTGACCCCAAAAGCTTTTCTGAGCTCTCTTGTAATGCTAATAAGTTTTTTTCTAAGTCAGGATCATTTCAGAGGGAGGTACAATCTGATCTGCAATTTGCAGTTATTCAGAGGACTTGCAATATCTCACTGACATTGAAGTTGATACTTTGGCTGCGTATTCCATCCTAGCAGGAATCCACAAATACTTAGAAGAGAAACCTCAGATCCTGTTCACTACCCATTTGCAGAAATTATGTAAAAAAATCAGAAAGAAAAGTTTGGTCTTGAAAATTCATAAAAATGCACGCTTGACTTTCTATATTTTAAGAGCGGACTAAAACGTAAGTCAGTTGACTTAAGGTAATATCTTAACCAGAAAGCACAAGAAAAGAAACATCCTAATTGACTGAAAATCCAGCTGTGGACTTAAAATAGAATTTTAAGAAGTCGCATTTTTCATGTTACTAAGTTCAGCACTGTCTAGTCTTTGAAGAAATGGATTGGCTCGACAGAGCTAGCTGGAGCACTCAGCATTCACACGGGAACTCTCTTCTGCTGTCAACTGGCCCAAAAGCGTGGCTGTGAGACTTACCATGTCCTGGCTGCTAGCTATTAAACATATCTGCTAGGGCCACCTTCGTGCTCGAAGAAGGGATTGAGAGATGGAACTTTTTAAGCTTTTTGTGGATGCTTTGTTCTGTTTAAAACCATCTTCGACTTTACCGGAGAGATTTTTCAAAGCTGAGGAAAGAATCTGTGGACTGGATGCATTCCATTTGAGTAGTAATTAAACTCTCTGTTCCTCAAGGCCCAGTCTAACTCTTAATGAAATAAACAGCGTTGCTCCCATGGCGTTCTAGAGAGGCAGGATCCAGTTCCATCTACCTAGGGTTCTTCACATGATGCTCGCTGACTGCGATCAAGGCAGCAGCCGATCAAAGTGGAGCAAAGTGCTTGAAAGCGGTATCTCTAGCACAACGACTGATCTTTGCCACGTTTTCCACTATCAGTCCCTTAATGGAAACTCCAAAACCCATATCCACTGTCTGTTACATTAGCGTTCTGTACTTAAACCAACCACTTCATTAGTTGATTTCCACGTAACACCCACCTCGTAACCGTATACATTAACATCCTGCAGTGCCAAGTGGTTCAGGGATCCTGAAATGAGTCCCTGCTAGCACTGACTTTTCCATCTTCAGGGCCTTTACCCTACCCACTGAACTCTCCCCCTGTTTCCTTGCTGCCTCATGACTCACCACTGAGCCATGCTGCCTGTGCAATGCAACCAAGCGATCTCTAGCCGCCGAGCCCCAAAACCCTCCTCGCTCAAAAGCAGTACAGTAGGAGCGTTCGAAAATCCAGCTGAACGCGGCGGGGCTTCTGACTTCTCTTAGAAGCTGATACCCGTTGGAAAAAAAGCTGATTTGGTGAAATCAGGACATTCCACAGAATCGTTTTTACTTCTCTTTCTTTACAAAGGGAAAAAATCAAGAAACATTTCAACCTGAAACCTCTTTAGTTTCCTGACAGCTCATTTATCCAGCACATTGACAGCTCATCAGGTGGAGAGGCATCCAGCATCTGCAGTTTATTACCCAGATGGAGCCAGGGGACCTCGGGCTTCCAACTGATCACTGGAAAGCTCCATAGTAAGACCTAGTATTTATCTCAATTTATAAGCTTCAGGGACAAGGTTCTTCAGAGAGTGAAAAATCAATGCAGCTGAACGGAAATTAGCAAATGCCAGGGCATTTGCAGGAGCTGGGGATTTGGCCTTTGTTTTGTAATATTTGATTAAAGCAGACTTCTACATCCCGAATGCTACACTGCCAAAGTTGAACATCAACTGCACGAGCAGCTATGTGGCAGGATGTGGAAAACTACTTTGTGTTAATGATTCTATGCTCTGATCAATATTCTACAGTCTCCCCGCGAACAAGTTAGTGTTTCACAGAAGATAACACAATGGAAGCAACAAGTGTCAAATCACTTTCATACTTCTACAGTCCCGTACTGCAAGCGTTTGAAAGGCTGCCTGAAGCAAAATAATAACAATTGCACAAAACATATGCAAAAGAATCTCACTCTTCTATGAAATGTAGCATGTAATCACATGGGTCCTTGCTGTTTGGAGGGTAAGAGAGGCAAAGAACTCCAAAGAATACTCTTCAATAGGAAGTCAATCAGCTTAACAGCTGTTTATATCACATACGGACTTGATCATATGTCTGACTCTCATTTAGTATTTTTTGAAGAATTAATGGCATATAAATCACATGATTAAAGCCATTGCAGGGTGTTTTATAACTGTAGGCTCTCTTTATTTACCATAAGCTTACTATGTCACCTAAACCTGGCTCCGTTTTATAAATTTTTTGATTCGGGTGCCAAGAAAATCAACTGGCAATGTTTCCCTAATTGTCTGCATAGACAACCAGAAGGTTTTCAAGGATTCCTCTTATTCAAATCTTTCTACCTGCCTTCACTAAAGTTTTGTGAAGCTCTTCTGATTATCCAGAAAGACCCCCACCTTGAACAGCCTGTCCCACCTGTGGTTACAAACCTGTGCTGCTCTCTCCACGGGGACTTCACGGAGGCTCCCATTCACAGGGGGCAAGTGCCAAACCTGAGCCCACAGTGACTACAGTTCCATGCAGACACCCCCTGCTTGCCCACCAGTCACACGTGATTTTTCCCATTCACGTTTTTCCCAAATCCCAGAAGCCTGTTCTGGGTATCTGATCAGACAAGTCTTTACCCTCTTATTTTAAGGGGTCTGGAAAAGAATGGAGAATCTTGTAATATGACGACATAGTTCACTAACATGAGCATAGAAAAGATCTTTGGTACTGTCAAACCACCTGTTCAAATGAATATATTTAACAAAACCTTATCTCCCTTGATGGCATGAAAAGCTTTATCCCAAAGGTTTTCTCTGCTCTCTTTTTTTTTTTTTTTTTTAGATCAATTTCCAATTCTGGTATTTAAAGATGGCTTCAGACTGTTTCAGTCTGTAAAGTACCACACATAATCTATTGGTCTGAAGACAGGAAGTATTCCATCGAAAAACCTATTCTGCTTGTGTGCTGTTGAAGACTGGAAAGGGTAAAATATCTGGCCAGTGGGGATCATCCAACATAGGCCCAACAAGTGATCAAAGCCACAGCTTTTTTTTATATACAGGCAACACAGGAAGAGACTGATAATTAGAAGAATAACAATGAAGTTACTCTCACAGTCAAGGAATAGAAAAGCCTATGAAAGCAACCATGAACAAAAAGTTCAGAGCCCAAGTACTTCATTCTGAAGCTAGAAGACAGTTGGGGGAGAAGGGACATCTGTTCCCAGAACAAAAGGCCAAGAGGGACAGGATGGAGGGAGCTCAGCTTGTTGCAGCCTCCTCNGCCTGATATGATTTTTAGCTCTCTTTGGAAGACACATGTATTTGACACTGTGCTGCTTCTACTTACTGTCACTACTAAACCCTTTTTATTCCTCTGCAGGGAAAGCTCAGTCACTGAATCCATCTACTCCTTCTCCCATCTCCTCCCCTCCCCTCTGACCCTCAAAGCCAAGACATGAAGTTACATTTCTTTATTTCTTCCATCAGCTATTGTGGTATGAGAGTTCCACTAAGACATGAGCACGTTCCAAAAAAAACATGCGAATAAGGACTTCTGTGTTTTTAAGACCTGACCCAAGATATTTATTTATCCAGAAGTTGAAATTCTCACGAGCAATGGGTGAAATTCTGAGGAGAGGAGCTCTGCAGCAGGCCTGAACATAACACTGACTCTCAGGGCAACAAGTGCTATAATACAGGCAGTGAAGGATAAGCCATAAACCAAGCGTCAGCAGAAATCTATATATTAACTTCATAACTCGCATCAGTCACTTTTACATTAGAAAGGAGTGAGAATGAAAGCATAGGTACACTTAAATAATAATAGGGATTCCTACAAATCCTGGAATGATTTACTACTGACAGTGCAGTAATGGATTGCTTATGGCAAACGGGAGATTCACAATTTCCCAGGAGGCTTATTCCCCCGCTGCAGGGTACAAATAATTCCCATTGACTTCAGTGCCTTTCCTGCCGTGAAGGACTAGGAATTTATTGGCTTCAGTGGGAGTTACGAATAACTTGCATGAGGAAAATGAAACCCTAAAGAAACAAATTAAGAATGGCTCTGTCTACTTCTTAAATCTATTTCAAGTATTTCTCTCTCTGTCAGCTGGAAAAACCCCACACTCGGCTCAAACTTACCCATCTATAGAAACTAAAAATTCTAGCAATGTCTGTAAACAAATCTATATGGTCAGTGTAGAGCAGAAGTAGCAATGAAAGCCATAAGAAGCTGAAATATTTCTCATGGAAGAAGTTCTCTGTAAAATATTTGTCTCCTGGACAGATTTCACCAGCTAACAGCCAAGAGGCCGTCACCCTGCAGATGCACACAGGGAATGATTCCCTCAGTAACACCATGCAGTCATCTCGCTGTCATTGTGCACTTCGTTTCATTTACCAATTACATTAAAAAATCAACCCAAATAACAGGTTCTACTTTTTGACACCTGTGTGCTTAAATGCCCATCCTGCCCATCTGTACCGCTTGCCTGACAGTATATCTGGCGCAGAAGGAGAAAGAAATGTTCTTCTTTGAGAACCATATTTGGAGAAAAATCACCACTTTAAAGCAGACATAAGGGCTAATATTTAACCTGGTAGACCAACAGACGATCACGCAGCTGTTGGCCTACCTAGTCAGGTGTATCACATTTCCACAACAGGAAAGTGTTTTCGAGAAATCAGTGAAATGTGCACGTTTGGCAACTAAGTGGGTGAGCAGAGGACTGTTGTGGATTTCTTACCGCCTCCTGGCAGACATCTAGCTGGGGCAGCTCCTGATGACAGAAAACACGGCCGGAGGATCTGCTCCAGTGCAGCAACTTGTATGGAAGGAGACTCTACCACAATCTCCGCTGGAATGGCAGCACTGAAGGAATCACTCCTGGAAAGAGGAATTAATAAATTACTCTCAGACATCCTAGGAAGCCTCCCGCTGATGTCAGTAAGACTGTGAGCATAGGTGAGGGAACAAACCTGAAAAGGCAGTACTTTTCAACAAGAGGAAAATACATGTAGTACTCTGTGTATAAATCAGTAATTTTATATATGATATAGCATTTGGTTTCAGCTGAGCTTTTCCAGGCTAACAGAGACTCCCCAAACTGAGTAAACTATGGAAATATGTTCTTGTAAATGTGACCTTTACGTAGCAGATAGGGATCGTGCAACGCGTTTGTTATTTTCAACTTCCCATTTAAAAAATAAAAATTCTTTTGCTTTGGCAAACTCTATTGACCTAGTGACAACCCCAAAAGGTACCACTGTCAGGTGTCTCAGATGATTGTACTAGAAATGTCAGGAGATTTCTAGTCCCGTAGCCCTCAGTAAGTTGAGGGGAGGACTGCATTATGGCAAAGTGGTTTAATACTACCATAGAAGTCTACATCCGGCCGGAAAGGAAATAGCATCTCCAGAGTACCTGGTACCATATATGCTGGCAGGACAATTTGTGGACATAGGAATTACTCCACGTGTTTATTTTCCTTTTAAGCAGAAACTAGGCCATGAAAAAGCTAGCAGTTAGTGTGTACACAAGTTTATAAGCAATCTATTTGCTAGAATTGTTTTGCCTTTGCTATTGAAGAAAGCGTACACAGCCTGTCTGACTAAGTAATGCAGGTTCTCCTGGAAGGCGACAAAGTAAAGATGCAGTTTTGTAAAGGATTTAGAAGGAAGAGGGAGAAAAAGTGAGGTTTCATTCTCTGTGTACTATTTTTTAAAACACCTGCCATTCAGTCAGTTCTTAAAGATCAAAAAGGAAGTGTCCTTCCAGAGTATTTTCATGTGCCCTGGGGCCAGGCAGTTGCTAATCTGGATGAGTCAAGAGCATCCACGACAGAGGAAACAACAGCAGGAAGCAGGGAAATCATCTCCGACTTCCCTTGGCTTTATTGTCTGACTTAATAGGGAGACCCCACCTACACGTTTAATAGGGTCAGAGCCATAACCCGAGGCTGTAGGGTACACAGATTCCTGGTCATTCCATTACAGTAAGGATGTACATTTCACGTTAAACTCACAAACAATGCTGAATAGCAACTCAGAAGATTAGCAGGACCTCCCACTTCATGGAAACAGTGACTGTTTACATTATACGTAATGACAGTAAATCATAACAAATCCTAGGAGAAAACTCCAGCCAGAGATAAAATAACACGACCTTCTGATTTTTCTTCTTTTCTCAGTCTTACAATCCATGTCTTTATTCCCCCATCCTGCAAGGATTTCTGCATATGCTTAACTTTCAGCACATCATTAGTCTAAGTAAGTGCAAAAAAATAAGTGCACAAGACAATGTTCTTTTTCCCCTTCGCTTATGCAGTGCCTAACCTGGTAGGAGCCCTCAGCCTGAGCTCCCGGCCACTGTGATATAAATAATAAAAGACATTCCACTCTGCAAGGTTAAACAATTAAAATTCTAAATACAGGGCTGGTATAAAGTAGCACCACTATTGTTCTCCATTACCGTGCTGAGCTCGACCAGCTGAGGATCAGCCCCTGCCTAAGGTGGTGAGCAGTTTGCAACGTGCAAAGGAACTAAACAAACAAACTTCTGTGGGGAAAACATTTGGAACTGGACAACTGGTTTCTGAAACTCATCTGCCAGTTGAAATTAATTACTGAAGAATGTCCTGCAAGAGAAATTCTCGTTCTATCGTTTGCTATATTCTAATACAACGTAGCTTTCGCAAGACAAACAGACTTCATTACTTTTCCCCTGGGAACTCCTCCACTCTCTTTTTGAGCGTGTCTATGCGAGCAGAGCCATAATTACACAACCAGAACTCAAATTTGCTTAAAATGAACCATTCTACTGCTTAATCCCTGACAGGACACTCCTGTGAAAAAATACCTATTGCCTGCTAAGACAATGGAGTCATAGCAAGGGGAAAAAAAATGTTATAAAGAAAATTTGTTTTTTTTCACATCTAGCACTTACTTGTGCCACACTTGCATCAAGAAGCTAGCATTTCAGGCCTGAGAGCCAGTATGCTAGGTAGGGTGAAAAAAAAAGAGTCTACTCCTGAAGCTTTCCATCAGAAGCGTGTCCGCTTTGTATTACAACGCGTGACTTCTGAGGGAAGGGACGGCCTGTGGCAGATGTGCAAGGGTGGGTGCAAGAGGTCTGCTCGCCTGCCAGGGGCCACAGGAATGCAAATCCTTCAGGGCAGTGCTAGGAGGAGGCCATGCACATCCTGGGAGCGCTGCCTGCAGCCTTCCCCCAGACACAGGCACTCTGGGGAGTCCCCTTGCAGAGTCTCCCCACGAGGTCGGCCATCCGGAGAGGGTTCTGGCTGCTCTTTTAATATTATTAATTTTTTTTTAATATTTGATTTGATTTGATGGTCCAACAAAGAAACAAAATCCAAACCAAGGTCTCCAACATGTGAACTCACTACACTTCAGCATGTGCCCAGCTCCCATCCATATTCTCGTGGAAAAGAACAGATTTAACAACCGTGCATCCTTGTGCTCTGGAGTGTGGGCTACGGCAACTAATAATAGATGAAGGTTTACATGTTTTTCTTGTGTTTCTGCTGGGGCTGCTGTGTCATTAATTCAGCTTGTGCCTGGCTACTTATGTTAAACATTCCCTTCGTGGCTTTCTCTAAATCTTAAATTTTGCATGTGACCACATGTAAATGTAAATGTGTATTTTTATGGTCCTGTAATCTCAGTGCTTTTAAATCCCAATCGCCTGAAGGCATACAGGGAGCTGAAGCAGAAAAGCTTGGTCAGTTTGTGATCATTTAGAGCTAGTTTATTTGCTCTTTCTGAGTGAATTCAGTTCCTGTAGAGGTTTTTGCCTTTCGTGTAATAGGGTAAAGATAAGATCTAGGAACCTAATTAACCCTGCAGGGCCTGTGAACAAGGCTCATTAGAAAACAGTCAAACACATTTATATTTAAATACCTTATTTACAGGAATTCATATCATATTTCTGAACAGCAGATATACATACCACACACTCATACCTTTAACCGCTGTAAACCATTTCCTTAAATAAGGCTGAAAAATGCATCAAGTTTGAGCTCAAAGTCATCTGGATTATACTTGTAAATTGCCTATACTTTGAAAGACTGCACAGTAATAAATTAAAGTCCTGTCTAAAGGACCCTGTAAGCTATCGTGTCCTTTCACCTGTGCCAAAAAAAAGTGCATGTGTTCCACAAAGCCAGCGTTATTGCAACTCATGTCCTGACCAGTAAACACCACTCCAAAGCAATTTCTCTGGGGACTTTCCCATCTGTCCAAGGCAGTGACAATAAGAGATATGTGATCACAGACATCTCTGAGGACTTCTGGAAAGACTTCACAGGGAGTCAGGAGAAGGTTATTAAAAACTTCATTCTAAGGTTACTTCATATCTCTGTAAATATTCTGGGTCAGACAGTAGCAAGGCATGGGTTCTACTACTCGGTGCCTATGAATATGTATAGCTACTTGTCATACAGGTTCCAGTTATTTGAGAACAAAAGTATCCTCAGCAATTCCGAATTCTTCACCTTTCCTAATCCTTCCTTTCTTCCACCCCCAACCCTCATCACAGACAGACCAGGAAAGCCAGGCGAAGGGAGATCTTTGGAAATAGCTGAGCCAATTTTCTATTCTGAAAAAAAGGCACAGGAAAAAAAAAATAATGTTTATTCATGGGCACAACTGGTTCACAATTTGTAGTTCAAATCCACATCCTCAAAGTGCCAGCACTTGATATATCCTGTTGATCGAGGACTTCAGGAGCCAACAGCCTGATGCTGGCGATTAGCCCCTGCCTCATACGCCGCTGCGTTACTGGGTGCTGTGTGCATGGCAGCTTAAAAGCCAGGAGAATGAGCCTTGCTTCTCGTGACATCTTGAAGGAGAGCCTGGATTCAGAATTAGGCTTGGTCAGTACTTAACTTTGTTGTAAGTGACTGCCTGACCAGTGAGTAGGATAAATGATGCCACTGGGACTGAAATGTATCTTAAAATTAATCATTTGCTTAATGGTTTTCCTGGAGAAGGATGAGTTTAAATGCAAATTTAAGGGCATTTTCTGCTGCAAGGCTTCTGAGAGGGAAGATCCCATCACACAGAGATTCTAAGCAAGACAGACCTACATTGTGTCACAGATATTTTAATAATAAAGACATTACAAATTTAATTTATTTTAAATTCCATATCCAGACACAATTGGTAAAAGCAACCAAATCTTTACACTATAAGTTCCTCAGGAAAGGAATGAATTTTTGGGGGGATTTATGTAGCATTAATACAACAGGAATCAGTCTAGGACTGGGGCAACTGCACTGTAATGCTCTGCAAATGAATACAATTGTGTTATTTTAAAAACCCTCAGCTTAAAATTCTTTTTCAAAGGCCTGAAATTAATATTTTATTAGCGAATTTAAAAGCGTGCTGTTTAAAAAAGACAAAACCTCAATTGCTTCTATAAGTAGATCCATGATTTATATTATGAATCACTTTGGCAAGAGCAGGAAAATCCCAAATCAAGTTACTCTTCAACCTGCACTAATAAATCCTGTGTTGACACGAGTTCTTTTTTTTCGTGCTTCATTTTCAAGGAGTCATGTGGTTTTTTAATTATCAGTCTTGTTGTTTCCTCTTCATCCTATTCAGCAAAGCAGCGATAACTGCAGAAGCATCTTAGGCAACACACAGCAACTCCAATGAAGCACTAAGAAGTATCTCTGTGAAATCAAGTTTCATGAGATATCAAAATATTACATCTGCAAGCCTTGGCTGCTGGACAGTACTTTGGAAAGCACAGCCAGTTTCCTTCGTCCAGATTAGTCAACATCAGGTTCATTGGTCTAACATTTCACAAAATATTTTCCCACATTTGTCCGACTGCATTTTGAAGGGTGTAGCTGACAACATAAATGTGCCCTTAGGTGAAAATCCCTGAACATTTCCCTCGGCGATCTTTTTGTCTGGACATTACCAATGCAGATGTCTGTAATCGAGAGATCTCTACGGACCTGCTAATTATTCCCTAGGCTTTTCCACTGGCAATAAAAATCCCATTTGTCGCAGCTTGTTTGCAGAACTGCTTCCATTTCCACAGCGGTGGCATTAATTAGCAAAAACCTGTGAAAATTGTTGGAGTGTATACGTTCAAAAAACCCCACTAAGCATCGCTTCTAAATATTCCTATAAATTCAGCCATGGCAACAAGTCCTGAAAGTCCAGTTTTCTCAGTTGGAACAATTTTTCCATGCTTGTAGCAATAAGTGGGAAATAATGGGGGTCTCAGATTCACATTAGGGAAGTCGCTTCTGCGACCTCTTCATGCGGATGGATGGTGAATTTCTCAAATAATAAATCAAAGTTTCCTGATGGTACAGTGGCATGTCTTGCTGAGGCCCGTAGAGCTGCTGGCTGCCCTCTATTCAAAGGCAGCAGGCCTCCACCCCGCAGGATGCTTTCTCTACACATCCTTCAGTCACGATCAGGAGATATTAGGGCCTCTATAAACTGCCCAGGCATTTTGGGGAACAGCCAGCATCCTGCTGGGAAATGGACACTTTTCAACTTCATTGACATCTGTCACGCATACAAAGAATAGAAAGGGATGGGGGGAAAAAAGCCACATTATGACTTTCCCATCAGCGGGGCCAGTTAAGGCTTTGTTCTTAAAAGGTATTTAAAAGGTTCATCAGAGCTACCTTGCTCAATAGTATCTTTACTAAGAGAATCTTACCTCTGGGTTTTAGAATGTTTCTCTGTTTCTTGATACTTTTTGCATTCGGCTAACTTTCCTGTAGGAATTTCAAACACAAAAAAAATAGCCGTGATGCTGGTTTTTCCATGCCGTTTTTATTAACTTTCTTCCGAATAAGTCCCTGCAAGGAAAACGACACCGATTTTTATTATCAGAAAAATATTTATTAAGTGACAATCTAACTCCCAGAATAGCAATGCATTCATTTTTTTGGAGTTAAAGCTTTTTCCCAAATGACCCTAAAATAAGCATGGGAAAGCAGTACTGTAAATACAGTAACGAACTTCAAGTGAATATACTTTTTCCTCTCAATGTATTGCCTATATTAAACACCGCTTGGGGAATAGGGCTGTCAATTACAGTGCTTATATAACATAGGGATAAAACTTAAAGTGATGCTCTCTTGCTATTTATAAACATTTTTAAGTGTCTTATACGCAGACCACAAAACTTCAATAGGAATTTCCCCCCCCCTGAGTGCAATGTATATACACAACTACTTTTTCAGTTCCTTCTGCATGCAAGTATTTCCCTCATAAGGCAATAGAATCCAGTAGGTAAAGGCACCTGGTAGGGAAACCAGCCTTTTCAACTGTAGCTCTGACACGCTATGGGACAATGGGCATAATTCTGGGACTTTCAGCTTCTTCAAAAGCTGACGATGCATAATGTAAGGGCTTTTATATGGCATCGTGACACCTAATGATAAAAAGAATTTTTAATTGCTTTTACACTTATCACAGAAGTCAATATAATCTGTTCATTCTGCGTTTTCTCTACTGACTTCAGCAGAGTCAGTGTAGCTTACGTAATGGTAGCTGAAAATGGGATTTGGCCAACCAGCTTCAGTCTTTTTACCAGTTCCACCCGAGTCAACTAAGTTCAACAGCGAGGTGAATGAAGCAAGCAGGACTGGGCCAGAGATTAATATTTTATACAAAGACAACGTTGAGCTTGATCAGGCAGAAGTATGGGAGATAATGTAGTTACCCAAATAAAAACTGGGGGGAAAATCTCAACGCGCCTCCTCAGCTGCAATGACAAAGCCCTGGTTACTGCACAGGCACCTGGCGAAAGGGATTGAGCTGCTGGTGGCTGGACAAAGAGGAGCAGCGACAGACTGAGATCATCAGTCACCGAAGGCTGACCATGGTATAATATTTGCAATTTAAGATTAGAGGTAAGATTAGATGAGCAAAGGATAAGGTGGGCTTAGAAATGGGTCCTGGTGAGCCTTAGAGCAGACCGCTAAGCCCAAAGCCAGCTGGTGTGATAGTTTCCCAAAGCAGCATGAGAGCCCAAGGTTCGTACAAATGAGTCACACCTGCTTAAAGCCATCACGCCAGAGAGCGATGAAGGGCAACCTGGTAATGGGAAGGAGTCTGGATCCCTCCATTAGGTGATAGATTTGTAATAACCTTTCCTCCCCACCACCACTTCTAGTGAGAAGGCTTTTTTTCTAAAGGCTGAGCCTGACTGAGCAAACGTAGCAGCTATGTCAAATTTAGGAATCTTCAAAGTTTTAATGGAAAACACTTATCAAATTCTGTTGGGCAGAAAATGTGCTTTTCATGACTCTCTGTTAAAAATTAACACACTGAAAGCATTAACATAACGTTTAAAAAAAACTAGGCTCATTCCGAACACCTTAAAACAAAAGTGGCTACAACGTTCCAGAAACAAGTTTTCATTCAGTCAGGAGTTTAACAGTTAAATACCTTTAAAGGTCCAAAGTTTAATGATTCAGACCCTGGAATGGCTTTTTAAAACTGCCTAATTCTACTAAAGAATAATTTTTAATAGGAAACGGGCTTTTCTGAAACAAAGCTGCAACTTCCACCTTTCTTATTACGATTTCATGGACGACCCCCAAAACGTAGTTGGCTGCACGCTGCAGTTCTGGGTGGACGCGAAGACGGCACAAGGCTGAGGGAGCTGCTTATCACCATCAGGGTGACCTGCGCTCAGGTTTGGAGCACGGGGTAACCCCATGAAGTATTTAAGCATACACTTCACGGTCTAGGATACAAACAGTGCAACCAAAGTCAAAGAGTTTGTTCAAATGCTTAAAACTACTCACAACCTCAAGTATTTTGCTAGATGAGCCTAAAGTACTCCCGGTCTCTCTGGACCAGACTCTGATGTAAGGGCAAAGAGGTGTAAAATTGCAACACAGCCAAATCGAGCCCAAGACAGCACTGAAGTAAGTCAGTGGTCTTCCCGGTTAATGCTAAAGCCACCCCATGCAAAACATTTAAAATGTCAATGCTTTAGTTATATATTGACTTCGCTTTCAAAAAGGGAAACGATGCAAAGTAACTCAGAAAGGATCCTTCTGGTTTTGAACATACCTTAACTATTGCAAAACTGAGATTTTCTAAGGGTTGTTTCATTTGCTGTTTATTTTCTAGAAACTGTCAAGCTATTGTCCTTCTGCTCCTTCTATCGGGCTGTGCCTTTTCCTGAACAGCTGCATCTTTTATAATTTTATATAGAGGTCATTTCATCATCCAGATTTGAAACAATCTAGATATTCTGGAATATAAATACTCAAGGAGTGTCCTTAACAATCTGCAAATACCTACATACACTAAAGAAGCATATTTAATACTAACAATCAGTGCACAGCTAAAGTCTTAGGGCAAACAGGACAGATTCTGAAATCTCAGGTGTTTATAGGTTTTGATTTTATATCATCAGGTTGTCTTTCTAGCATTATAATATAGCTTCAGAAATAATATGATACTATTATTCCCACATGCCCTGTATATAAGAAACTGCCATCCTTCTTTTCCCTATTGTCTTATTCCATGGAGGGACGTTTGGGTTCTTGCGTTGTTCAGGAAAATCCTACAGAATCCTGAACGTGCCTTACTGTCATTCAAGCACATTTAAAAGCTAAGGGATGTCTCTCCTCTCCCTGGACCAAGTAATTTCCTCTGTGTAAACACGTTCAGCATTTTAAAACTCCTTTTACACGTGAAGAAATCTGGCAATCTTTTCCCCAGGCTTCTCTAAAGAAAACGTGAATGCTTCATACTCCTTTGCTGTAAAGGCCAAAATTCATTCCTCCTCTGACATTCATCCTTTGCCGTTACTGCAGAAGATAAGCTAATGACCCAAGATTTGCAAGGGGACTGCCCCATGCTGCGACTTCCAGTTTTGCGAAGGCCACCCGGAAGGTTTCAGTTGTCTCGTTAACCTCCCCACTGTACCAACCAGAAGTTTATTATACAGTACTTTTCTCTTCCAACTTTTACAGTTCATATGCCTCAGCAGGAGCCTAGGCACAGTGACCCAGGACGCCCCTTCCAGTCCTAGGTTCCTATGAGATGCATGAAAACAAATCACAAAGGTCCAAAGCGGTATTTTTAGAAACTTCAGATTAGATGAAGCACAACAATGAAACGTATAATTACAACAACAACCTTCTAGGTAATATGACAGACACAAACCGTATTGTGTTGTATATAAACTATACAAACTTTTCCACTTGATTTCCCAAGGAAATGAGGCTTATGCAGTCATGCCGTCTGTCTGTTCATGGCTCCCCCTAATAACTTTCAAACCCACTGGCACATTTCAATGCAAGTTGTCAGGGGAGAAGCAAAAGACTTGGAGACAATTACGTTCCTACAGGTCTTGTCATTGCACAGAGAAGAGACCCCTAAATTAGTGCCCCCAGCTGAGGAAAATCTCCTTGAAGGTGTGGGATCAATGGTTACTTGCCCAATCAGTACAAACTGGCTTTTTTCTAGCCCCTGAACCAGCTACATGCGTAGCTCCGTAGCAGATGCAGCAGAAGCTGCCTTTTGCCCTTCTGGGCATGAGTGGTTCTGGGAAGGATCTGGGGGGTCTCATGAAGTTGCCTAGAAGGTGCATGAGAGACAGGGGATATGGTTCCATAAGAAACTGAGCTTCTGCTGCTCCTGGAACAGCTCCTTATATTTTCATTTTCACAAAATGCACAGGATAATTCCCGATTTTAATCCCTTGGCTGGACTATTTCCGCTCTGTCAGTTCTTCCATTGGCCTCAAAGGGCTAGGAATCCACTACTAGGAATGACTACAGTCCTTCAAGAATGCTCGGTCATACTACTGGCTGCACTCTTCATTAGAGATCAAGAAATTAACTACTGGGCTCAGGATTCCCTCAGACCTTTCAGATACTCTTCTAGAGAGGGCACATCCCATTTTCCTAACCTTCCAGTAATTCATTAAACCATCTGAGTCCCTGCTGACATGCAAGAGTTGCTCTTTCTCACAGTAAAGTTAGATCTACCTAATTTTATTCTTTTGCCACACTTTGCTGGAGGGTGTCCTTTGGAACCAGTTCATCTTCCAACTCCCAGTTACCTTCCTTTCCCCTCCTCCTGCCTTCTCTTTTTATTCCCAAATCACATACGCTAATACTGCTATACTCAGTAGCGTTCTGAGACTCCTGTTAAACTCATGCTAAGTGGAAAGCAAAATGAGAAGACAGTCCTTGAAGCTGTGCTGCTGACATGCATCATATGGAAAAGTTTTGTGAAAGTGGCTGACTTGGCATCCCGTGGAGCATTCTAAATCCTGTCACTGCCCTTGAAAAAACAAAAATTTCAAATTAATACATACAGGCGCAAGAAAAATCACCCCGAAAAAAAGAACTAACTCTCTGAAAAACATCGGACACGGTTTTCAAGCCACTAAGAAAGTCAAATAGAGCAGGTAGTCCAGCAACTTGAGAACTGAGCGGAAGAAAAAGAAAGCTTTAATCCAAATGTACCTTGAAGTACGATACTTATGGATCCAGCAAGGCCTGTCCTCTTAAGTTAACAGATATTAAGTACCTACCCACTGGGAAGAAGGGCAGATTCATTGCATGTGAGATAAACAGAATGCTGATGCCAAGTTGGGGAGTCTTTTAAAAGGCAGATCAATTCAGTCAATAAATTAAAGACTGCAATGCTTTACACACTTGGGATGGAAAGCTTCCTCCCCTTCCAAGTTATCGGACACTTCTTCTGAGGAGTTACAGTACACATAAAGGATTTCTAGAGACTGTGATTTTGAAAAAGGTTTACGCTTGCATTCTTTGCTGAAAGTGAGTTACTTGCTAGGGATGTGGTCATATTTTTAAAGGATTCACCAGCAGACCCTATTTCTAGTAACCGTTTAATCATTCTGCCAAGAGAGCATTACTCTTAAGAATTCATGAATGGATAATGTTGCTAAAACAGTGTTTTTCAAGAAGGACAAAGCAAAAATGAAACTGCAGTCGGGGCATCTGAACAAACAACACATCATCCTTCAAAGCCAGTGTTATAACCCAGTCGGGCATTGTGGCTGAAGTCAGTGCGTTACTTGCATGGATATGAATTGTGAGAATTGGGCTTTTTTCTTTTTAATGAGTTATTGATTTTAGAAAATCACTCAAGGCAGAAAATCCATACCTTAACAGGCTGGCTTCACTCGCCAAGATGTGTTATTTTATAGCACTACTGAGAAAATTCAATGCATAAAGTCCTTTCAGCTACTCCAGACAAGACAGATCGATTTGCCTCTTAGACAGAGATCAACGCTTTATGGTACTGATCAATAAGGAAATACCTGAGAGACTCCTCCCTCAGAGGGATTAAGATGTTTACACTTTTTTGATATGACAAAGACCTGAGATACAGAACTAGGGGGTGCAGTAGATATATTTATTGCAGACAGAGGTCTTGTAGATTTCCAGCAGATTTCCTTGCATAAGAAATTCCAAGCCTTGAAAGCTTGTGAGAATGTAAAGAAATATACTTTTAAACTCAGCAGGATGTTAAAGCAGATGTGGTTTTGAAGGGAAAAAAGAAGGAAAGCAGCAAGATGCCAGAAAATACAACTCCCTTAAAATAGTTGAAGCACACAAGCTATATCTGCAGTTCAGGAAACCATCCCGATTCAGAATAGGTGTTTATGCACACAACTACATGTTGTTCAGAAGCAGGATGAATTTTAGTATGTGTTTAAATGTTGTCAGAGTCTGGATTGGCAGCCTTCTGTAAAATAAAGGTGTTCAAATACATGTAGAGAATATGCCTGAACTCAGGAAATGCAATGGTAACAAAACTCAAAAGGATTTTGTCTGGGCTGGCTTGTTTTTTTAAATCCTGCCCTGCTTCCCTCCCCCCTTTCCCCCACCCGCCGCCTCCCCCCCCCAAAAAAAAGAAGTATAAATTACGTATAAATTAAATTCCTGGTTCAGATATCTTAGGTGTTAAATGTACTCACTTCCTTGTGACTTGTTAACTGACAATTATTTCCAAGTTAAAGATTGATTTTTTCCTTTCCCTCCTTTCATTCCTGTCTTGAGCAAACTCTTGGTTTGTGGGATTACAAAAGGAGAACATACATATATCACTCATTTCAGGTTTCTTGGACTTCAGAATCATTAGGTCTCTACACAGTAAACCTACAACAGCCAAGGCAGACTACATCTTTGGCAAGTGCTAGTGCTTTGAAACTGAAGTAGTTAAATTTCACAGAGGTGCAATCTGGCCCACTATCTGGCAGGAAATAGTTTTGCGGAGATAACTGAGAGGAATTCTATGGCATCCAAAATTCATATGGTCACATTAGATGGTCTTGAGTTTCCTTCTCATCTAAAATCCATTAATTTAATTATGTTTCCTTGGTAAATGAAAGAGTAACTTTTGACGAGATGCAGATATATTTGCATCTTCACTAAATTTCTGCTGTACCTCTTGAACTCAATGTTGTCCCAACTTTGGACTAACTTCACTGTGATTTTACTGCTGTCTGTTTACGAAAGTAATCACACAGATGAATAAAATAAGCACAACATCCTATGAAAAACATTTAAAAAGTAAAATGTCAGCGAAGTAGACAAAGTCCAGAACAAAAATCTGAATTTTGGGTCTGCTTTGCTACTTGCTCCCAAGAGCCAAGTTACTTGCTTCACTTTTTCTGACTCTTTTTTTTTTTCTTAAAAGTAAGAGAAAAACTGCCTTCTTGCTTTCCTCTCAAGCATACTGTAAAAACTAATTGATTTTCGTGCTTGCTTGGTTTATTTAGTTTACTCAAATTTAATAAGGCCCTCATCCAGCAAAGCTCCAAAGCTTATGCTCCACAAACGATCGTACACAGCAGAACACCTTGAACCTGACCTTCACAACCGTGATTTTTCATCTTGCTCTCTGCGCACGCACTGAAGTTTACCAGTGCATTTAGCAATTCCCGTTAAAATGGATTTCCCCGTCTACACTTGCAACAAGACCATCTCTAAGAGCAAACCTGCCCTTCAGCTAGGCTTCACAGTCGCTTCACAGTGGAGACTGCGCCAATGAACACGGGGAAGAGAAAAGGTTGGTGGAGAGAGACGTAAAGGAGACCAACGGGGCTTGATGTTTCTTCTGCAATGAACAGAGTAATGACTTAGAAGCGCAGAAGAAAAGATTTGAGATACTACTCTGGGTTCTTCAGATTTAGGCAAGGGTCGTCTACTCTGCTTTCTAAGGAAAAAAGCAAAAAGGAGCCCCGTGGCCACACACAATAACAGGTACCCCAGAATTTAAGTGCCTAAATGGCACATTTAAGGCTCGTGGAAACTACCTTCCAGAGGCTGTGATACCTGGGGGTCAGACTCTCATTAGCAAATCAGGCTCCAGCATTGAGTGATGTGGTTATGAGGTGTGAAGGAGGCTGTTGGTTTGGCAGAGTACTGTCTCCCTTGATTTGGAACAACTTCTGAGAACTATAAAATAATAGGAATAAAGTGAACAAAGACAATATTCTGTGGGGAAGAAAGAAGAATTTTAAAATCCCACCAAAGTCAAAGTCCTTCAGAAAGACAGAGTAGAGATAAGGGAAGTTTAAGCAGTAACTTGCCTTCCTAGCAAACAGGAATGTGGTTTTCTTCCAGGTAATGGCTGATTCTGAAGCCGTCGATGATTTATATAGTTTAGTTAGCTCAGGCAGGGGAGGCAGACTATTAAATGTACAGGAGTACTCTACTGAAACAGTACAGGAAAAAAGATGGAAATATTCTGTTACTAACTGATAGCTGGTATGAGAGTCAAGCTGATATTATAGTGTAGGAGGGGAAAAGAGAGAGAGGAATATTGTTAAAAAATTTAGGAATAGCCCAGCTGGAACTGGCCAAGAAAAGAAAGCCATTCTACCAAAACTGAAACGTAGGGGGCAGGGACAGTTCTGACAGATATGAGAGATGACATACAGAAAAAGAGACCTGTGGCAAAAATATCATATTTTGCAAAAAAACCCACAAGACATAGTTTGTGAATAAGAGAAGCCAAGACAATCTGGTATTTGGAAAAAAGATACGAGAACTGCAATGGCTCGCATCATTTTGGCATCTGCAAACTCTTGAAGGGAGGTACTGGAGAAAGTCCAGTACAAAGTCAACAGCCGCTGCATGACTTGCTCAGAAAAGGCTGTAGGACACTGGATAATGCTGCAGAGGATCAGCCGACAGCTGAGAAAACGGACTGTTCCGTTCAAGTTGGACACAAATGTGCAGGACAGTTTGAGCCCAGGAAAAACCAGTATTTGTGCTGCCTCGTCCATATGAGCGATGACTACAGAAAACAGCCAGCAAAAAGGCAAAACTCTTTGCTTTGCTAAGGAAATGTAAACTAAGTATTGAGGCAGATAAACCAGAGAGACACATTGTGTAGCAGTACCTAGAAAAAGCATCTCCTGTGGTAAAACACGTGTTCATGGCTCGTCTTAAGAGTGTACGTTCACTGCAAGGTTATGGGACAGAAACCAAAGACTTTGACATGAACTTTCAGGGGCAAGCAACTTCTCTGAGTACACAGAACTCAGAGAGCCCAAACACATGGTATTTTACACTCCTGGGAAAGCGTTCCTCGATTTGAACAAGATGATTGTTTGTGAATAAGCGGAACAGCCAAGACTCAGTTCGTCAGTTCAGATTGAGGGGAAAAAACCTGAGTTCTTCAGCTGTGTATTGGCACCTCTGTTCCCCCCGTAACAAAAAAAAAAAAAAATCCCCAAACCTTCCAATGTTGGGTCTGTCAGACCCCTTGGCTCCAAGCAATGGCAGAGGACAGGATGCTGCTCTTGCTTTTTACATGTTTCTCAGTAATGATAGCACTCTGCCAAAACTTGCAAGGTTGTACCTGTATCAAGTTCATGGTGAATGAGGTAAGGCTCTGCTCATTCTGATGTAATCTGAAATAAATGGGATGGACAAGTGATCAGATTAAAGAAGTGGGTCAGATCTGCCGCTGGCGCTGCTCCACTGACGTCAATGGAACTAAGCTGATTTACACCAGCTGAGTATCTGACCTGGAGGTTTCAATGTATTTATACAAAATAAATGAAAATGTACATAAAAATCTCCCCTCGGAAGATCCCAAGTCCAAACCTCTCGTTCCTAAACAGAGTAAATAAATTACAAGAAAGCAGTTACTGTAGACATCACTCGTTACGAGTCAACAATGAACAGAATAAAGGTCAGGCCACCCTAAATCTTTAATTGCCCCTTACACTCCTGAGTGAGAAAGAAACTGATAATTCAGCACAAAATCACCTTAACTCTGACCCAAAACAAATATCTTAGCAGTAACCGTTCCTGGAATGAACAGGTGCTGTCCTTTGCCTCATGAAACATTAACTTCAATCCACATCAGGCAAGTGAGGCTACAAAATAAAGTTTAGCTTCTGCCCAGAACTGGGTCATACCTTTACTGCTGAAGAAAAGCAGTGTTTGTGATCTATATACAGGAACACAAACACTTTCTGAAAACAAATCTACATACATAGATAAACTTTCAGGTATTTCTAGGACTTAAGTTCACACCACCACATCCTTCTCCTAACTCTAATACAATTTCCTTTGGAAAATGTCTTTATAGTTGCTGTTCTTCTAAATAATACTTTGAAAATATTACAGTTGGACAATATGTGTGCATCATAATACTTCCTAACTTCACCCCCGATGAGAAAATATTTAGCTGTTGGTAGTGTAAAAAAACCGTAAGAAATGGTAAATCAGGATTATTATAATGAAATTATAAATCATACACATCTCTTTGCATCTAGGAAAAATAGGCCATGTCCTCAAATGGTTGGAAATTAGTGCTGCCCTGCAGAAATTACATAGCTTTGCCATTCACACAAAGTCAGTGTTTGCCGTGGCACATTTATCATACCAAAAAATAAAATATACCCTTGTTTATTTATGGATAGTGATCTAGAGAGGCAGAATTTCAGACAAGTTTAGATACACTTATTTTCATGAATGACACCAAGCTGTATGTATGCCATACCAAAGCACTCTAATCTGTGTTTCCAATTTACTTCAACCTTAGCAATTCCTAGGTGTTCCTGTTCACACTGTGCTGATTTAAAGCACTGGTGTTTCTGCTGAGGCCTAAAAGACAGCTGGAGACTTTACCGTGCTTTAAAAGTCCATCAGAAATCATGCATTCAAGAAGCAAATTGTCTCACTGGACATACAAACTAGTCTGGCATGTCCCAAGTCTATGCTGCTTGCATTTGCCACAACAAACTGAGCTGTATTTTACATACACAAACTCCCCCCAAAATATTTTCAAAGTAAATAGATTTGTTTGTATTTACGTTGTTAATTTTTTTCTTCACAGCAAAATAACTACTTTCCACTTCTACACTTCAGCCTCAGTGTTGAGGTCTTACTGATTCCAGGTTTCTGCTGTCTTGAGACTCAACCTACACCTGCTTTGCGTGACGGAAAGGACGAGCAAGGATGCAAACCTGGGAAGGCTGGTTTACTAGTCTAATCTTTCCTCCTCTACATGCAATTATCGAAGCCTTCCTTCCTAGAAACCCTCCTATTCAAACATCTATCCTGGGTAGTTGTTCGCCGAATAAGTCTTCTTCTGTTGAACTTCTGCTGCCAGCATTCCTAAAATACTACAGCTAAGCACAGAATTTGACCTATAGCACACTGGAGGAAAAGTTCAAACACAAAATGGGATATCCATTCCACAATCTGAATTCCAATAAGCAATTTCCTTTTCCCAGTGTACCACAGATTCTCATCAGACAGGCAATGAGAGACAGAAACCTCGCCAGTTTTTATTTTATTTTTTTATAACCCATAAAATTTCTTCAAGCAATTGTACAGATTTCAGGCTTCCCTTTGATCAGTCTTTGAAACAACGACTCCAGGACTTTGCCTAGGTATGATTCCTCAATCCCAGTACATACAATGGAAGTGCCCTAGTGCACAGAAAGCCTTCTCATTAAAGCTCTAATCTGTTCCACTACATTCTTGCAAGACAGAATTATCCAGCTTTAAAGCATGCCTCAATAGTGAGCCGTAATAAGACTGATAGAAACAGCTTAAGTAATTGGATTGCTATATGGTATTGAATGTCTGACAACAAAAGATATCAATCTCTATTCTCCTACCGAATCTTTGTTCCAGCCATGAATTCATTTGGTAATGCACTTGGAGGCTTGCAGTCCCTGCAGGAGAAATAACAGACTGTGGACACAAAAGCAGGGCCATCTGATGAGCACAGAGAAAGCGACTGTGCCCTTCCAAGAAGTTAATTACAGTGAACAAAAGCACAAGACTATGACTTGTTGACCATTACCATAATCACATTACTATAGTCTTCTTTTATTCCCAGTGGCAGAGGGTCTATTCTTTCTTCCCATTTGGCACTGTGCATCATATTTGTGTTTTGTCACCTGAAATGTATTGTGGAACAGACCTCCCTCTAAAGATAGCTGGAAACGCCACACTTCTGCTTTGGTATCATTTCCTTTACAATTTATTCTTTCAAGGCTGATTTACGAATACTCTAAGTAGATTTTTTTTTTTTGCTTTGAATAAAGACAACAGCTCCCGAGATTTTCTGCAAATGAAAATTTGTAAGAATGATTGGCTATGAAAGCTTGTGCTTATGACTTATGATATTGCTATGATTTATCTATATTGTTGTAACTCAGACACGACAGAATGGTTCACGACACACTGTTTACACTCACACCACATATCCCACACTCACATATATTTAACAATGTTTTAAATCCTTATGGTTACTCCTGAGTTACTCCCTAGCAAGGTCCCTTCTAATAACACGTGACAAATATTTTGCTTCAGACAAAAGCAAGACCTTTAAAATGGATGACTTGATGGAAACAGCATTGGGACACAGTGTTTTCAGATCTATTAGACACAGTGACGTAGCAGGGGGCTACGATACCTCGAATTGAGGGAGCTGGGTGGCATCTGTGTCTGAGAAAACTCTCAGTTTTCGATTCCATATGCCAGGGGACAATTTTTAAACTGGTGTACATCAGCCTAGCACGAAGTTAATATAGCTGGTTCAAATAACTCCACACATTTCATACAAAATACAACCAAAATAAAATGTAGCTAGATCTCTTGTGCTTCAAAGTAGCTTCAATGGCACAGTGAATTAATTCCCAGCCACTTAGAATTACTCAAATGGTGCTGTGCCAAAAGCTGTATGGATTTATTTTTTTAATGCTATGATCAGCTTCAGCAGAGCAGTAATTCCCAGTCTGGAGGACAGGGAGAAATAGGATTGTTTGCAGCGGAAAAGACCAGAGCAGTGTCCATTCCTCCCAGAAAGCTCCAGAAACAAGATCCCTAAGCGCTCTCCAAGAAAAGGGAGAAAGGAACAAAAACATGGGAGAATATCAAGATCACCAGCTTTCTCTGGTGGTCAACCAGTGGCCAGGAAGAAAATGGGCAAGTATCAGGAACTTGCCTGCAATCCATCATGGATTCATAGTTCCTATACAAAGGGCCCAATATCTCTGCTATTTAACTTAACATAAGGGTCATAAATTAGCAGAAAAATGCCTTTTAACTAAGCGGCCAGGGTATCAAGAGTGCTGTCATAGGAGCAACTGAATTGCCAAGTGCTAATTGAACAATCAAGCCTCAAAAGAAGCTCTGATCTATCTAAACCTTACCTCACCCATGGCTGGTTGGTTGTGGAACACCTTAGCTAGTCATTCCAGCTCACATCCTGCCTCTGTAGCGAACCCTCTCCGCCGCAGTGCAGCTCCCAAACGAAGGACAGGGAGGTTTAGGTTCTCCAGACCTCAGCTGACCAGCGTAATGTCTATTTTGCTAGAATGCATGGCACCCAAACCGATCCTTTTCACACCCCCCAAAAAAATCCCTTGTGGACCAGCCAAACCCTGAAAAATTTCAACCAAAGCAGGACATGCTATTGAACAAGAAACTCCCCAGCAGAGCCCTGGGGAGCCCACTGCACGACCACAGGGCAGTCTTGATAAAAATCACCCGCCATTGACTGGAATCGCTCTCTGTGGTACAGTCTGACACACCGCAGCACATTTCCTGTCATACGCAACCCGTATTGCCGCAACAGCCCATCAACACCAAAACCCCAAAATAACCATCTCTCCTGAAGCATTTCTCCCCTCCAGACCGGCAACGTGCTGTGGCAGAGCGCTGGCCACAGAACTCAGGTGTTGCAGCATGGAAACTGAGGCACCAAACGGCAGTGCCGCTTACGGGTTAGGACCGTGGGGGTCTCTGCTCACCATGGCCTCTCCTCTTTCAGCTGTCAATTCAGGAATCTTCCAAAAATGTTTTGTGTGAATTGTGACAGCTTCTAAATCCAGGGCTGACTTTTTAACAGCAGCACTGCTGGTTTGGAAGCACTAAGCAATATAGACACTTCCCTATGTAGAGTAATGATTAAAATCAGCAGTGCTTTAGGCTCTCTTGAAACTTGCTGAAGATTTATTCTTTAAACATGAGAATGATTTATTTCAACAATTATCTTCAGGCGGATTAAATTATGTGCTTTCAGGGCTCTTATTCACCGCAAAATTAAGCACGCTGGGTGCCAGCCATGGAAGCCCCATGATCCTTTGAGACTCAGCACTGACGGAGACTCATCCCGACCCAGGAGAAAGAGCTGTCTCTTTCCCATGGCCACAAAATGCCATCCCTGACCTTCTGCTTGGCTCCACCATTTGCACAAATCTTTTGGCTTCCCCCTACTTGACCTCCTGCACGTTGCAATGGACATATAAGGCACATGGCTCCCCAGGACCACAGTAGGCATGCTCTGGATCGGTGTCACAACGGAAGAGTTAGGCTCTGAAAGAACTGACTGATTACAAGCCAGATACCCCAAAGCAATAGCATTTCCTAAGAGTATCTGTTTTAAAACGCTCTAAAAGACCAAAGATTTTTCAAGGAAGAAGTTGCTTTCAATGAGCAGGAAGTCTCCACCAGGAACACTGAAAGCCCTTTTTTTTTAAGAATAAAATTTAAGAAAGCTTCTCCTGCACTTTGCGAGGGAGGACCCTAGCGTCAGCAAGCAGTCTAAGAGTATCTTTATCATCACGTAAGGCTACTTTTTGGCTTTGATGAATCAGACTGAAAATTGAGAGGGAGGGAACGTGTTGGTGAATTCCTGCTGACAAACTCTTCACCTCCAAGAATCCCAAATCCAAACTTAAATAAAGGTGTTCTTGCATGGAGCGAAGCTTTGGAAGAATGACTCATGCCTTTCCCCCATTGCTGGAACTCAGATTTCTGTTTCATACAGAAGAACCCTCAAATGTTGATTCTCCTTTTCCCTTCCCACTCCATTATTTCTGTTTCCCTTGATTTGAGCTTTTGCTCCCTTTATGGTTTTACAGCTTTGACTCAGTAAATAAAAGCCAGTTGTTCTGTGTGTACTGGACTTGTTCCTGTTCTTTTCACCACAGACCAAGATCGCTTGAAACGAGCATTCACACTGCCTACTGCTCAGTGTCAGCAGCAAGACGCTCTGAAATAAGGAGAGCGCAAGCCTTCCTAAAACACATACTCCAGAATTAAAATTGTAATGTGATCATCCCGTAGAAGACCACAGGCCCTGAACCAACAAATTTTCAGTACCACCATGCTATGAGTCACTATCAATTTAACTCCAGCAGCAATATGAAAGATCATGCTCGGGCTGAAAAGTCATGCTCAGTGCTGCAGCTCTCCTGTAATTTAAATACCTTTATTTTCACTCAGCTGTGATTATTAAGTAGGAGCAGCACAGTATGCCCACCTGGCTCAGCCAAACCAACGTTTTCTTAGCAACAGAATTCATTATACTTCTACTTTGACAGCCTAAAACCTAAAAAATTAGACCCTTGGATGAGATAAGTGTTGTAAAATCTTGTCTAGACGGTTGCTTATAATACATGGGCATTTCGTATCAATTTTATGCCTTTTCTAGCACTATAGTGTTGGTACATAAGGTCCTTGACTGAAATACTGAATGCACAGGAAGGAGAGAAGAGAGCAGAAACAAGAGGGGTCCAGAGAACAGCAAGTGAAGTAGCTAGAAGCTTAAAGAAATATCTGGAAAAAATAGGCTGAAAACACTAGGACTATCATAGTTAAATGAAAATGAGATGAGAGTTACCTAACAGATCAAAAATACGGAAAGTGAGCCATGTCCTCTTCAGCCTCTTGCATAACAAAAGACAAAGGCTCTGACAATGAAGTAGGAAGATAATATTTAAAAGTGATTAAAGATAAGTTTGAATACGAATCATTAATCCGTGGAACTCTCTGCCAGAAGAACAACAGGGAAACCAAAAATGCGCATTTCAAAATGAGTTAGTGTTACTTATGACAAGATACAACTAAATGGTTAGAAAGCCCTGTGATCCAAAGGACTAACTAAAGGCTCAGGATATTTTTTTCATTTAGGCAAATAATTAATTGTTTTATAATTTCTTTGCCCCTTATACTGACCAATACTGACAAATGTTATTGCACTGGATACCTTATCCGGTATGACAGTGTTCATGCTTCTCGATTACATTCCTTCTCATATAACTGACTTCTCTATAATATAGTGACATTAATAGCATTTTCCTTTTTTACAAACAGTCCCTTTCAAGCTCAGAGTTGTCAGAAATCTTGAAATCTTGAAGTTGTTAGAAATCACTTGAACGCAGGACTTCCATTGTGAAAGTGCTGCTTGTACGAAAATTATTCTGATTATAGCTTTTTGTTGACAAAAAGCCAATGACTATTTTGAGTGAGAATACAATTCTTGTACAACATATGTAAGCGTAACAGATACTGTAAAGGAACCACACTGTAATAAAACCAACAGCTATATTAACGGTTATGTAAAAGCAGCTGTTTTTAATGATTACGGATCTTCTTTATGGGGTTTTGCGCTTCTGGAAGTTTGGGGGCAACTGTTTATTTATTTTTGAAAAAAAATGAATTATAGGCTAATCAGTTCTAGTTGTGGTCAAAGTTATGAATACTTAACCACGTTTTAGAAAGCTGTGTCCCGATGAAAAACGTGTAAAATAAAAACCCTGCAGGTCATTTTAGATCAGTTTTCAAATTAGGTTTATCAACACTGGTTGAGTCACCAGAATGAAAGACCAGCCTTGTAGTCAATCCATGAGGCACATAGCAAGGTTTGCAGCAAAAGAACCTTAGAGAATTGATGACTTCAGTTTCATGTTCAAGTATATTTTTCACTTCCTGCCTGCATAAGGTCTGGGCTAAGTGTATATTCCCAAGCAGGCTTTCCTACGCGCTTTAATTCGCTTTATTTCTCTATGCCATTTTTCTGTCCCAACTACTTAAACTCAGTTTTATGGACTAGGGATTGTCTCCTGTTTAATACAATTGATCTCTGATACCAGTTATCAGTGCTAAGCATAACCATCACAATCATACTGGAAGCTGTCTCACAGGAATCAGCCTTCCACTCTTCATCTCTGTACAAGGCCTTCACCAAGCTAATTGTTGCCCTTCCAAAAATTCCAATTCCAATATAACTTTCCATATCTCTGAGGCCAGCTAAATACAGCAGGACAGTGTAAAGACCCCTGGACTCAATGACAGATTTTCTAGCAACTTCAAAATACTCTGTACAAAATGACTTAGAAATTGTCCAGCCTGCTTTAGGTCTGATTTACTCTACGCCTTTCATCAAGGTCTCTTCAGCCTTTCTCCCATCAATGAACTTCCTCCCAAAAATCTGTAAGTCCAGCATCTTCTCCTCTCGTGACCAGGATCACCCAGTTAGCCATTGGATGCAGAGTGCTGACCAAACTTCAGGTCTGCTGTACCGAGAACAAAAGAGGTCACAAATGTAAATTCCTTCTGTGCTCGGATGGCATCACCTTGGGAATAAATTTTCCAAAAATCCTCCTCTAGTAGCAAGTTTCCCTGAGCAAAGCTAGCTTGGGCTTGGGGATAATCCTCTTTCAACAACACCCTCCACATTTTTTGTAACCTGAAGTCACACAAAGAAAGACCACATTTGAGTACAAAACCAGAAGTTGCTGTATGGATGTACTCTTTTCAGAATGCCAGGGTTTTTCTTTGTTCAGGTCTGACAGCTTTGAATTTGGTCACTTAATGTGGATAGGTTGACACACCCTAAAATCAAGCCGTGCGCAAACTTCCGCACAGCAACAAATCTTCCAATCACTCGCCGTCGAGGACTGCAGTGTGCTCACCCTGCCTCCAGAGCGCCCGCCGTCAGCGCTCTTTCCACGGGCAACATCGCACAGCACAGTGAACTGTCAAGTCTTATTTCCCTTCTCAGCGGCTTAGCAAGCAGGCTGACATTTTTTTTTTTACAAGCATCTAACTTGTGAATTGATGGTGTTTACCCCTGGCTATTATTTTTAAGGAAGCCTACTCCGGCCACAGTGGAAACATCCCTTTTGCTGCAGGCTGCCCCTTTGTCTGACAGTCTGGTACATGGAGCCTATGGACTGGTCCGCTGCTCCCACAGAGACGAGCTTCCCCGGATGTAGAGCTCCAACTTTCACTAGTCTCCATTCAAGCTAAAAGTGGCCATGTTAAAAAAAGTTCAAAGAACTGGCAAACAGTTCCAGAGTCCTAGAGAAATAAAAAATTGCCAGAGGAAATCTTCGTCTGGCGGAACCGAGCCTCTATTGCTACACTGGGAAAGCGTTGTTTTCCACCTACCCCATAGCTGTCCCAGCGACAGTCTTCAGAAGAGCAGCGTTTTACAGTAAGCTGCCCTTCACACAATGAGCAGGCACCTTTTTGTGCGCCGCCAAGGGGAAGATGGGAAGATGTGACGTCTATCCTATGACCTGTACAGGATGGGTGCAGTGGGGCCTGCCCTTCCTGATGGCAGGCTGCTCTGGAAAGCAGAGAGAAAAGGGGCTGTTCTATGTTTCAAAAAAANACAGAAATAGAAGGCTCCCAACTACTGGGACAGCATCAATCCAGCTTGTGTCCCATCCTCACATCCATAGAACCCTCAGAAACCCCCTCTGCTCCAGCCATAGGCAATACGGACCAGAGTCCTTTCAAAAGGTATCTGAGATGGGGGGGGGAGAGGCAAGAGACACATTCAGTTCTGCGTAAAGAAATGTGGCTTTTAAGAAAGTGTTGCTTTCTCGCTTCCTGGCCTAGATGAAATAAATTACCTTCTCCACAAGAAAAGAGTTCTTCCCTACCAAAGGTGAGGTAGGTACCACACGTGCAGCTTCTTCAGTCGGAGAGGCACATGGAAGGAGCTAGCAGGACGAAAGAGACAGGGAGAGGTCTGCAGGACCCACAGGGATACACAAGCATCCCAGAAATCCCAGTCTCTTCATCGCTGATGGACAAAGGACCCCTCTCCCTTCTGCAAGATCCTTCCTCTTGTATCAAGAATTCTGTGAATCAAAACCCTGAGGAGTTTAGGAATTATATGCCCGTCACTTCGTGAAAATGCACTCAAAGGACTGGACAAGTCATTAAGCTAAAGAGTGACTTCACTGCAACAATTGCCAAATCCCTATCAATTCCATTTTTACAAGCATTGATTATTTCAGCAACATATTTACTTAAACGTAAGTAAAACAGTGAGTTTAAAGATACTCAGCAGTAACTTTATATTTTCTATTAAAAATACTTCTGGCGTAGATTTGTAGTCTCATATGTAACACTCTAAACAAATGCTTTCCAATTTAACCAGCTAATACCTATATACATTCAGAACGGTTCTGTTCTGAAAGCATGGAAGTTAAAACTCCCCAAATATTGAAAATTTAGTTACGGAAGATGACTTGATGATGTGCTTTAACAGCATTATGGGCAAGCTGTAAAACAAACATGTTTTGCCACAGACTTAGGCAAAGGGAGGCTCGGGGACCCCAGCAAGAGAAGGAAAGTAAGAGATAAGATGGAGTGGTGAAAGGCAAAAGTTGGTACCAGCGAGACCTGGTGCTGAGTATGTCCCTTATGTGTTAGTTTGCAAAGACAATGGACATGGAAAAACAGGCTGGAAAAAATCCTCTGAGGAAAAAACTCTCTAGCCTTATATGCCCCTCTCAAGTATCTCCTTTAGCAATCTTGCATTTGGTTTCAGTGTAATATGAACAGACCTATCTACTTACAAAAGCTCCCCTCTTCCCACCAGCCTTGTTTGTTATTTTATGTGTTTCTGCATCATTTGCAGAGTTTGCTTTGATCTACATTCCTCCTGGATGTGCGGTTTCCTTTTCGGCTACCAAAAGGAAAACTGTTTGGTTTGAGCATTTGCTTATTTTGAAGCTCTGCTGGCCCAAAATACCTATTTTTAATCCAAATGAGCACAGCTCAGTGCTTTCAGCTCTTCAGTGCTGGTTGCCTTCCTTTCAGGAAAAACGTCTTTGAAACAATAAGTGACCTCTTCATACTCTAATAAAATTGCCAAACTGTAATCCTAGCTGGCATAAATGAAAGCATTCTGTTTGCTACAGTTGACTTTGAATATTTATACTCATGCATAATTTGATCCTTGAACTGCTTTTATTTTAGCACCATCCTGAAATGGTCAATATTTTGTTCCGTATCTGACACCCAACAGCAAATAGCATGATGCTCTAAAACATCATCCGAACAGGTAATTATGAATTCTCTCAATATTTCTCTATTACAGACTCAATCTGTCTTCCGCTGATGGCAGAATTCCTGCTGCCTCCAAGGGCTGGCTGGGCTGTGGTGCATTTGTAATATGACTGCAAATCCTTCTGCATACAATATGTGAGGCTGAATGTAAAGCCTGAGCCATTTTAATCCTTCCTCCTTCTCCAATAAGCATCACAATGCCACCACACTAGGAATAGTCCATAGACAAAACACAGTTCATAAATAACAGGTAAACAATCTTCAAATGAGAAGAGAAGACAGGACACATCCTTGGAATGACTCTTTGACTGGGAAACAGGATATATTCTTCAAGGACCTTGCAGGAATAGTCCCAGAGGACAATTAGAGATTAGATCTTCTCTTCTATGGGGTTAGGCCACAGGAGTTAACTTGGGAAACAATTCACATAAACAAAGCTCTAGCAAGAGGAAGGACACCGTTAGATTTTGCTTCTGTGTCTTTACTAGACGTGGGCCTTCATGTCAAGCTCCACATTAAGAATTTAAGTTTCAAATGGTAACAGAGCATTAACTGACATCACCAGTATTGGAAAGGAGCAACACTCTATGATTCTGGAGACTGATTATTGTGAGAATATTCTTAATGAGATAGCCTAGAATTAGAGTATCCTGATCCCCTGACTGAAAGTAAGGGCAAACGTGGTTAGTATCCCTCAGCAAATACACAACCCCTTCTATAAATGCAAGGGCAGAAGCTTGGAGATTTATGCTCTTTTCAGCTGCAGCCGGTGTGCTATACACAGTCACAGGCAGACGTGCTGTCTATGAATAATTTTTGTTTTCAGCAAAAATTGATGAGGGAAAATTTGTATTCAAGTGCACATGCGCCCACAGACACCGCTACATGTACAGCTGCGTAAGTAGTGGGGGAAACAGTGTTCCTACTTTGCAAGAAGAAAAACATTTCTCATAAAAACACAGCTATGTCCACTTTACCAGAGTAAATAATAAGAAAACAGTTATCAAGGACGAGTAACTGAAATGTCTAAGAATAGCTCCCCCTTTTCATACAGATACATATGAGGGGGGGAAAAAAGCAAAGACATGGAGCAATGTATATGCCCACCCTTGTAAGCCTATATGAATTATGAAGAAGCTATGCTGGAAGAGGAAACGCATATACAGAAGATCCAAACTTCTAAGCTGCTCTGCATCCAATCTAAAATTAAGCAAATGGAAGCTGTTTCCTGGTAAGTGTATGTGGATGAGGCTATTGCAGATTCTAATGTAAGACGTAGTGGGTTTCTGTACATATTCTTTTGAATCACATTTCTCTGTATCTTTAAAAGATAAGACTTTAATAATAAGGAACATAACGATGGCTCTCCCTGTGGTTCGCTCTGTGAAGCCAGGTTCCTCATCTCAGAAAGTGAGAATATTAAAATATCACAGAAGAGAATTAACACCTGAGGCACCCAAATAGTAATGCCAGTGGATGATCCAGGGAAACAGCTGGTTTCTTTTTTCTAGATTTAAAGTGTCTAGAAATAGACGTAAGTTGTAAATCTCAGATAAATAAGCTAAAAGCAGGAAACACCACGTGTCCCAGCTAGCAATGCGTCACAAAAGCAGCACATCAGGGTCACCCCAAAGCAGAGCCCTAGGAGCAGTGTCTGTCCAGCTGCCTGCAACGCAGTGCCTCAGCTGTGCTGCCTGCCATCTTCTGCCTTGTCAGTACCACAGCTTGCATCGTTAAGACTTGAAACTGATCCACTTCAGTGATTAGGCTGATCCAAGGACAGGGACAGAAGAGCAGGATTTAATGGGCAGGCAGGCAGGAAAAGTCTTTTAACACTTTAGAAAACATTGACTTGGTGGAAGGAATTGGCTAGCTCAAGGGATTAGTAATGAGATACTGAGCCCCTTAGCTCTAGGTCACCACACTGAATCTGGTCCAGGTCAGTAGAAATCAAAAGCTGTGCTGTTCGGTGGCCTTCAGGAAGTCGGTTGGTGGTCCTACCCCAGCTACTGCTGGCAAAATATCTGCACCGTCACTGCGGATAACAGTTGGCAGCGCTTACAGAGAAGGCTTAGGACTGGCGTGGTACAGGAAAGGACTGAGCAGGGAAAGATGTCCCAGCAAACACGCTAGGCTGGGACTCAAGAAAAATGAGAAAACAAGCTCCCTGATCAGCTATAGACTTCCAGTGTAACTCGGGGCACGAAATTAAGGAGTCTCTTCAAGAAAACTTTGTTTCCTCACTGCTATGGTCTTCACAGGGCATTTGTGGCCTAAATGTCTCTGAAGGGCGTAGCAATTGCTGAAGTTCAGATCCCCACCTTTAAAATGGGAGTAACTAGCTCACAGGGGTGCTGCAGGGAGATCCACAGTAAAGGGGTGATGAGATACAAAAGCTAAACAAGAAACTAAGATGGGTGAGCGAACCCTTCCCCCCTAAAATCAGCTCCCCTAATTCCAAAGCAAGGCATTTGCTGAGTATGTACACGACTGCCAGTCACCGAGCTCTCTATTTAATGTGCTTAAAAAGAAGAAATTTCCCTTACAGCAAAAAGTACCCCCAAAACCCCCACATTTCTACTGCTGCCCAGCAGAGCAGCGTCAAAGAATCCAGCTGCTCCCAGCTTTTATCCCACCTGGGATGAAATTCTAATGTCTATGTTGTGCAGTAGGTCAAATAGATTATCATAATAGTCCCTTCTGGCCTTAAAAACTATGAAATTGGAGAGCGAACCACAAGATATTGGACACTATTGAAGGCAGGATGGTAGCGCAGTTCGGTGATAGGGTGTGATACAGCAGAGTAAATCTGATGTTCTTAGGCCGTGTGAAGCTGGGAAACTGACATTTTGCCTTCTTTGTTGCCCCTTTGGGACAGCGAGAGAGATGCAGGTTATTATAATAATAGGCCCAGTACACTCTCAATGCAGCCTAAGAATATTGCCTCTTACAGGAGTGAGTGCGTGAAGGATTGAGAAACACTAGTTATTTTCAAACTGGATTAAGTCGTTCAAAAGCTAATAGGTTTCCAATGAGCTGTGGTGTTGCTGCTGCAGCTGCTCTAATTTGAGAATAAAAGAATGCAGGCTTTGTGCCTAGGGACCTGTTATTGATCTGAGCAAGGAGGATGGGAAGGAAGGGGGTAGAGGAGGGTTATCCTCCTTTCAGCTGGGGTGGGGGCGTTCTTTTCAAAGTCACATTATCTGCTAGTAACAACAAAGCCTAACCCCATGACATGCTGCTCTATACAGGATTGCACTTGTTGAGAACTAAAAGCATTAGAGAAAAAAACCCTCCTCTGGCAACCTTGCGCAGCTAACTTCATTGAGGGCCCACGAGACTCAACAGATGGGTCTCAGGACTCCCTCATTAGGAAACGCGCCCGTCCCTTTGCATCTGGTGCCCCGCGCTGCTCCGTGCCACGCACTCATTAGCATTGCAGGCTCACAGATTCCTTAGCACGTGCTTCCAATAAAGATTGGAAAGAAAAGAGGGGAGGGAAGCCACTGCTTGGAGCAGCAAGATGAGGGGTCACCCACTAGGCTGGGAAATCCTTCTACACAACTCCCCTGCAGCCCCAGAGGAGGGAGGACAATAAAAGGCAGCCAACCACAAATGGGCATTTAAAGGGACAGGTGTGGAATCGCTTCTATTCAAGTTGTGGCAGACCCTCATTCGTTCCCCTCTGCCACAGTAAATAAAAATCATCATTATATACACAAAAAACCCCCGACATTTCAGGGCAGTACGCAGATTGTGGATCTGCAAGAGCCCGTGGCCCTTTTCAGACACAAAGCGGATGCACACCGGGTAATGCCTTTACCTTCAAAGAAATTAATTGGTTTTAAGGGTCCAATTCTACAGTCAGGCTCTTCTTTTTTTTCCAGGTCTTCACCAAGCGTGTCTTGCTGCCACAGTGCCACAAATTGGGGATGTCCTTCACCACACTCGGAGTGGTCCATGACTCAGGGCCGAGAGCAGGAGCAATTGAAGGCAAAGTCATCTCCTGTGTGTTTGAAAACGTTGCGAGACAGAACGGCTGACAGGGAGCCAGGAATGCAAAACCTTCCAGGTACTGTGGAAAGAGCAGAGAAAAACCTTTAATCAGAGAGGCAGTGTGACAGGGCACCGTGTCTTGCTGATACCCCCAAGAATAAAGCCTTTTATTTGCCAGCTCTCCATGATGCCCCTAGCCGATTCTTACTCCATTCTTTCTCATTCACTCTGGTTTCCACTACCCTGCGCGGAGTTGCAGGCACCTTGATCACAGCTAACTCCAGAGCAGGACTGGGAGACGCTCAAGTGACTAACCACTGAAGTTGATACGGACCTTGTTCAAAACAGAGTGTTTTAGCACCAAAACTCCCAAATCAGAGCAGACTCAGACTCTTCCGAGTGCTGCTGGCTGTAACAGGCAATCCTGTCACATCTCTCCCTGCGTGATCAGTGACAGAAAGCCCTCAACGCACATGTAGGTGACACCTGCATGCCAGTGGCACCGTTGGGACATGCAGAATAGTCAAGGGGGGTTTTCATTCCTGTGTAAAGGATGGACACGGAGTAAGCCATTTTTAGCCTCTTTGCCTAAGACCTTGTCTTTATCTGTACCACCAAGGATGCTAGCCACCCTCTGGGGCCGGTGCTTTATCTAAAAATATTCAGCTGATACAAAAAGGTTCCTTCTGCCAGGGAGCAGGCAGCACCGAGGGACTAGAGCAGCACAGGTCATTGTGCCGCTGTGTACACCCCTAACTCCCTGGAGAAATGTTCCCTCTGTAGAGCAGCGGGGTCACTCCCATCCACCCAACTTTGAGGCAAAACTCACTGGCCGTTCCAGCAAATTCACTTAAGCACAGCCCTAACTTAAAGTCTTTTGTTGCTTGATTTAGGCACATTTGTATTTTGGGCTGAATCTGGATTTTAGTAATCCTAAACTCCTCTAAATATTTCTTTATGCCAAATGAAGCAACTCCACTTATATCCCATGTGCAGGACTAAGTAAACCCAAGGCACAGACTATTAAATGAGCCATGGAATAACATAGGGCGAGGGCAAGAATTCATATATTGTACACCCAAGTTTAAATTTGCTAATTGCAGCAAATTTAGTCATTTCCTTAGCTAAATGACACCCCTGTATTCTTCAGTCTTGCACCCCTGGGATTGCTTTGTGATGGAGAACATATTGAACATCTACTCTCATATGCATTTAACAATGAAAACAATCTACAGGAAAACTTCAGACATTTTGATGCTTTCACAACAAGAAAATGAAACCTGATCTGCGAAGTTACTCAATAAAATTGGTTAAAAGAAGCACCCTTGCAGAAAGCTGTGAGCAAAACCCTGCTAGAAACTTGGACCCGTCTTAAAAGCATCACTGGAGACAGGGCTCAGCCTAGGTTTCTGTACAGCCTTTTCTACGACTGACAATAGCTGAGGTCACCGCTTATCACATGAAAGTGTCATCTTGTCCATGACAGACATGCCAGCACTGCTCAGTGTCACAGTCTTTGCACCTACTGGAAGCTACTCCAGCTTGATAAGCTGTATCCCTCCTCAGACCTAAAACTGTAGTCTCAGCTCTCACCCGTTTTTAGACAGCAGAGGTTTGGGATCAAACCACCAGGGTACAGGAATCCCACCACTGGGGAGGATAACTGAAGGACAAAGCAGTTGGGTTCACAGGTAAATGTGGAGGCATCCGGTCCTCGAAGGGTTAACAGAGAAACCACCCGCAAGCGGGTTTTATATGCATCTAAATAAAGGAAACTGAAGGAGAAACAGTACTATTTTCTGGAATGGAGTAAGGTCTCAATTTTAAGCTGTGACAGAAAGCAATAATGTTATGGATTCAGTTAATTACAGCTGGATAAAACTTAAAAGCCCTACAATAGACATACTTGTTGGCTCTACAACTTTTAACTCTTTCAGGGACCTTACTGGTTCTCACCACAGTAATTTCTGAGTGCCTCACAGTCTTTATTTTTTATTGTTCTCAGAGTACCCTCTCAATTAGATTTAGTGTCTCATTTTAATTCCAGGGAGCTAAGGCACAGAAAAACTAAGGTGGGAATTTCAAAGTCACAAACCGCACAAGCACAACATACACAAGAGGGCTTCGAAATCTTCATTCTCTTTGGCAGCACGCTCCAGGGAAAGAGGAAAGTTAAGTGCTTGTAGCAGCAAACTGGATTTGGGTCTCTGGTCACTGGAACATCCTCTTCTCCAAAATCTTTTGTCACATTCGGAAAGCTTGCCTAGAGATACAGCTTTGAAAAATTGCCCGGCTCTGAAGAACGGAAGCTTTTATGGAAGCAGGCACGCACGGCTCAGTGTTTGGTAAATTGCACTCTTTCTTCTAACCTCTGCCACTTGCTCAACTTTCTCATCGTAGGTAGTTTTCTGTCCTGATCCATTTGTGAAATACTCTAACACAGGGTGTGGCTTCCCCACAAAACGCTTTCTAATTAGTTTCCAAACATTAAATGATTGTGGAAGTGCAATTCCCATTCCACTCAGGTGATGAAAAGCTTTACAGGAGTTCAGTCTCACTTTGTAATTAGAGAAATTAGCTTTCTAAGTTTAGATCACTCAAGTGTGCAAATGGGTTCATCTGCTGGAATGTGTTGCTCTGAAATGTGTGTCAGCCAAGCAGCATGGCACAGTCCCTATCTCTGCCTCTGCGACACTTGCCCTCGCGGGGAGGTCAGTTCCAGTACGGCAGGAGGAAAATAAAGTGTTACGGGTGTATTATAGGAAAGGCCTTATCTAAAAGCTCACGCATCCGTGATTGACTGGAGCGATACGTTTTTCTCCTCGCAATAGGGAAGGTTAACTCCTCGATAAAGGATTATCCAAGTGGATGAAATTCTCACTCAGTTTATCCAGAATTACACGTAAAACTGCGGCGAATGAATTTTAGAAGGTGGCTAATTTCGAGAAGCAAAACCACGCTTACAAAAACCTACAGAGAAACCAAGGGCTCCTCCAGCCTCTTCGTTTGCTGTGAAATGAGGTCATCAGGCTTTATGAATTCCTTATGACTACAGATTCCACGTTTCGACAGACTCTTTCCTGGTAGCCCTTTCTACTGGTTTATTGAAGGCTGATGCAGGATCAGGCCCCTGCAGTTATGCAACTGTCTTACATTGATCTGCATTACAGTAGTAAACAAAAGTTTAGTCACCGACTTGAAAATGAGATGGATCAGGTCCCTGAACGAAGACTTTTTCCAGGGGCGCCATTCCAATCTTACCTTCGGGTATCAGAAATCTAAGGAAATCCTGTGGGATTGTTCACAGCCATGATTCAATGAGTCACTGAGCTTTAAAAGGAAATTACAACTTTCCTAGCACAAAGAACTGACTTGGCGACACCTGACCCTCGTAAGCCAGGCGCTCCCTCTAAAGGCTTGTCCCACCAAAGTCCCGGGCATTCTCCTGGTGGCTTCCACGAAGCGGGATCTAACTCTATAATAGGGAAATGATTCAAGCACCAAAACGAAGCACTGTCTGTAGCACTGGACGTTGGCACACTAGATGTTTATAACGGCTTCTCATGTGGATGTAATCTAATTATGTCAGAATAGGAAGATTAGCAGGAAGTAACTTTACGCAATGTGAAAAGCCGAGTGCCAGACATTGAAAAGTTCTTCACCGGCCTCAAAGGAAGACGTGTCGGCTCCACACCTCGTGAGACACAGGCGTAGGCAGGCACAGCACCGCAGCAGGAATTCTACGTGCACCGGTCTCGGGCTACTCAAAGCAACTGCAGTTCAGGCCCCCCGCGCGCATGCAGCAATTTGCTGTACACGTAGTGAAACAGGCGTCTTAAAAACACCTTCAGGCTGCATCACGCACCGTGCTCAGTCGGTTTTCAGCGGCTAAAGGTCTGGCCTGGAGAGCTCAAGTGAGGAAAAGCAGGAGACAGGACTTCAGGGGTGAAATTCTGGCCTTAATAAGTTAAGGGGATTTTACTCCTGACTTCCATGAGGTCAAAATTTCTTTCAGGGCTGCGAGGGAGAGGGTTTGCAATGTGCTTCTGCACATGACTCACACTCTGCCTTGGTTTACCTATCATCAGTAATACTTTGCGTCTCAAGACATTGGGCGGCTTAATTCATTAGTGCTTGCAAAGCATTTTAAGTTGTTGGACGAGTAATTCTGTTTAAGGGCAGCTACCCTGCTGAGTCACCAGCGCTGTGGGAACCAGAACGCTGGATTTCCTAAGCACCGGAGTCAAACGGGTGGAGTAACCTTTTGCAGAAAGGCCAACTCCAGACCTGCCCTAAAGGTACGGAGCATACCAGCAGGCAGCAGGGTATTTAAAGGCCCAGAGGAGCACATGTGTGGCACTCGTGAATGAGTAACATTTAAACAGGCTGCGGAAGGTAACCAGCACCCACTGGGGAAAAAAAAAAAAAGACGGAAGAGAGGCACTGGTTCTCGTATCACCCAACTGCAGCCGCTCTGTGGATAAAACACAATGAAGGTTTTCCAGCCTCGGAGAAGTTAATGACGCCGAGTGACGAACAACCGATACTGTTAGAACTTCTGAGGTGAACGAGGCTGGAGGGAGCATTTGGCAACCGCGCACCTCACAGGGGTGCCGAAATCGCTGGCGTGAGATCTAAGTGTTGAACTCAGAAGCGGGAAGTGGTCTGCAGGGGTCTGACAGAAGTACCAGCATGGTTCTGGGGTGATGGCGCAGAAACTTGGCCGCTTCACAGCCTTAGACAGGCCGTCGTAACAGGACGGACCTCACCACAACCAACAAGCAGCACGCACTTTGCGTTTGCCTTAGGAAATGAAAACAAAGGATGTAAAATTAAGTCCGAAATCTTGTTTTCCTCCATACCACTGACTCTGGCTTACAAAATAGACCTTCACACATCTACTGCGCTAGGCCAGGCTGGGGTGGGAGGCAGGGATGCAAGAATAGCTGTTCTGGGTCAGACCAAACGTCACGCAGGCCGCGTGCCCGTCTCCGGCGCCTCAGGAAGAGCGGGACAGCGATGGGCAGTTCCCAGCACGCTGCCCCAGTGTCGCGAGGAGCGCCTCAGGGACGCCCCGAGCCAGGGACGAGCCTTGGGGCTGGTTTGGGGGTATCTGTGGTGTCGTTGAACGCCCCTTTGGCGCGCGGCTCTTCGCCCGGCACCTCGTCCCAACGCTCGTCGCTTACTGTGCCAAGCGCCGGGCTCCCCAGCGCCCCGGAATCCCACCCGCCTCAGCGCCTCCCTGCCCCGCTCCCGGGCAGGCCGCGGCCGACAGACCCCCCCCGCGCTCCCCCGGGCCAACCTGCGGGGGCGGCAGCCGCCGGCCGAGGGCAGGGGAAGAGACCCCCGGGCTAACGCGGCCCCCCGGAGCCTCGCGTGTTGCCTTCGGGCCGCCGCCGGGAACGCGCGGAGGAGCGGCCTGGCGGCGACGGCCACAACGGGCCGGGATGAGGCGGNCCTCAGCCGGGTCCGCCGCGACCGGCCGCGCCACAGGGCGAGCCGCCACCCCGGGACGGGGACCCCCACCGCCGCCTGCGGCCGGCTGACCATCCTCATCCTCCCCTGCCGGTACCTGCCATCCCCTTCCCGCCTCCCTCTCCCCGCCTCACGCCTCTGGATGGGCGCATGCGCGGGCGGAGCGGCCTCCCCGCCTGCCGCCCTGGGCTAGATGAAGCCGAGCGGCGGCGGCTCTGCCAGACGGGCGGCCGGCGGCGGGGCGGTGTGTGAGTGTGTGTGTGTATGTGTATGTGTGTGTGTGTGTGTGTGTGTGTGTGTGTGTGTGTGTGTGTGTGTC